>MU225844.1:1076810-1118991 GCA_018584345.1 Thuja plicata
TCTCAATATAACTTGATATCGAATTAGGAGTCCTCTGAATTCGCAGCTTTATTTAATTTAGATAAAAAACATTACATTGCTATATATTGAACCATTCATAAATTAAGTGGAAACAACAACAAAAAAAACCTTTGTGTATATCCTGCGTTTGCTTGTTGCTGGCTATGGCAGGCAGCGACCAGACAGCAGTTATGCAAGTCCCCCATGTGAAGGAAGAGTGCCGACCTCGGTTGTTGTTGCTGTGCAAGAGGTGTTGCAGCTGCTACCGCCGTTTCCCACACTACAACTATCTAGCTTGCCCGTGGTGATTCCCTAATGGCTTCCCACCACCTACGTTGCTGTTCAAACTTCAGCGTGGGATATCAATTGCAGTCAGTCCCACAACTTCCAGTGTCAAGGCGTTGAGCATTGGCAATTCTTCTGCAAATATATTCGATCCAACCCTTGTCCTCTTCACAGCTGTAATGAAATCGACCTCTTCAAGCAGGCCACAGTTCAATTTAGAATTACTTCTTCCAGCAACAGGCAGACAGTAGGAAAGAAGAAAGAGATTGGTTATACTTCAGCAACCAATAAGCGGAATAGCTCCAGGAGAATCAGTCTTCCAGATGCTAAACCAATTCAGGATCAAACCCTTATACCTCAGCAAGGGATTTGATTTACAAATCAGAACTCCTCCACAGAGAAAACAAACAAAATATAATATAATCAATCGATGCTCAACTCCAAGAATGAGCCCATATTTATAATCCTCCTATAGCCATAGTTTCCAAAAGATGCTTCAGTTAACCACCCTCTGAAATAACTTCTAAATTATTATAATAATAAAGTATTATTATAATAATGTGGCTTTATTATTAATTAATAACTTATAAGTATTAATTAATAACTATTAATTAATAAATATGAACTCGTGCAATAAGTGTGACATCCATTGCAGGTGATGATTAACTTCAAGAGCCACCCACTAAACTGCCAAGAATGGTAACTGCCAAAAATAGACTTACTATAAATAGTAAGTCCCCAGCCAAAGAACTGCACAAACTGAATATCCTTTGGAATACTGACAACTGCCGATCCTCCCTGCCAGAAATGGAAACTGACCTAACAGACTTACTAAAAATAGCAAGTCCAAACTTACTAAAAATAGCAAGTCTGCCAACTGGGACCCTCAAAACTAGGCGTCAACTCACGAGGGTCGCGATGATGAGCTGACTCAATCAACTGCAGAAGCATGCCAAAATCGGGGACATTACACTCTATAGAAGTTCTCTCTTTTTGCAATAGAGTGGTACGCACCTTTTCATACCCAGGACTTGTGTAATCAGTCGGTGCTTTATTGATGGCTGCCACCATCTCCTTCCAATATGGTGATCGCACCAAGTTGAAAGGAAGACCATTGGCATAGAGGCAACATGCAATGGCTTGATCAGAAAGCTCTCTTACCTCCTTTTTAAATGCTATTGCCAATGGTCCTCTTTTGCGGGTGACAATTTCTACTTCTTCCTCTTCCACTTCTGGTACAGGTACTTGCAAGAATGGATGTTTGGAGGATACAACTGGTTCAGTGGATAATTGCACTTTGTTCTTTCCGGATGCCGTTGTACCACTATAAGATGTTTGTTTTGATCTTCTAACCAATTTATCAGCCGCTTCTTGTTCTTTTACATATGTTGCTATTTGTGCATTAGGCATTCCATTACAACCTTGTGTTAGCCTTGCATATGTCATTGATGTCAAAACTACAGCACTCACAGAACAAAGTTACAAGTCAATACAGAAATTGGACAGAATCTGAGAATACAAGTCAATATCAAATACCTCTTGAAGATACGGCTTCAGCGATGATAATTTGGTTTGTATAAGGCAATCTCTGAATTTTTAAAACATACTTAGCGAAACCTGCGGTTTGAATTCATCTGGAACGGCACTGCAATTTGTATTTATTTGTCTGGAACTTATCATACATCGGTTGAAGAGGCTCTTCCGTATATTATAGAGAAATTGGTATTTATTGAATGGAAAAGTATTCAGAATTATTTGACGATTCAAATGTATTTGTCTTTTAAAATAAAACACCTGTCAATCCTCATTTTTCTATTTGTATGGATTCTGCATTCTATCGGGTTTTAATTGATCTATTTGTTGACTTCCGCTATTGATGGCACTTTCTTCTCTTAATATCGAGCTAGCAAGCAGGCTAAAAGGTCTCTGACGGTAATTAAAAAGAATTTCTTTCAAGTTTCATAAACACTTTGTCAGTATGGCAAGCAAACAAAGCGGTCCCGTTACTTACGTGTCGGGGATGTCTTCCAGCAAGGATAAAATATGGAATAGCTGACACCAAGAATTATGTATTCTGATCACTATTGACCCGATAATTTGTGTAATACTAATAAACTGGTCTTAGTTTATGTCAAATACAGACTTTATTTTTAGCGATGTTATTTGTAAATCTGAAGAGTTGTCTTGGACGTTTTAGCCACATGTCGATGGGTGGTAATTCAGAATTCCAAACTGATTATAGAAGACCGAATTCACTAAATAAGTATAACCTATATGTCTTTTGCAGCGGATAACTTACGGTTGTCAAACCGCTTCCAACTAAATCAGTTAGAAGGATTGGTATCGATGGGTCTGTTTATATATATGTAATTTGGTCTAATGATTTAAAAAGGTGAAATATGTGTATGAGAAATTGTGGAGAGCATTGAAGATGATCTGCTGAGTTCAGTGTGTTGAATCCTAAATTGAAAAGTCAGAAGATGGAATGATGAATCAGACTGTTGACGAAGATTGTTGGACTGTTGAATGACTTGCTCAGTTTTAATATCAAAGGAGGTAATCAAAAGCAGAACTACAGGTATACTTTTATAAGTTTGTATTGGCAATCTTCTATGACATGATAATTTGATAAAGACTGAACTTTATTTGTGAGCTGAGAATTTATACTGTCAGAATCCTATAACAGTTTGGTTTTCAAAATAATCAGAAAGTATTCAGATTGATTTTGGTTGCAACAAGTCATTTCTTATTCAGGATTCAGAAGATGTGTTTTGCAGTATATACATAATTGTTTTGATCTGCAAAGAAGTTATATGTATTTCAGATGAAATTATACAGAGGGGTTGTTGAAATCAGTTTGCAGTATCAGAATTACAAGATCACTTTGTTCATAAGAAATTCACATGTCTTCAGATTTGTTTTTGAAGTGCAAATTGATCTTTAAATCTTTTATAAGTTGTAATTGGGTTGGTGCTCAATCTGATTGAGTTGGTGCTCTAAATTGTATTTGGACTGTGTCAACAGAAACATTGATTTCTTGTTGGAGTAGGTGCTCATTTTGGTACGAGTTGTTGCTCTAAAAATAGAGGTTGCTGCTCCTTAGGGTTGGAGCCCTTAAACATTGTAATTGGATTCAAATTTGTGAGGCTGGATTAGGACAGTAGATCCTAGCAGCACTGTGGTTTTCTCCCTTCTCGGGTTTCCACGTCATATTCTCGTGTCTTGATTCTTCATCTCATGGTACTTTACTTATGTTTTCATTTCTTGCTTTAGTTTTGCAACACAATCTAAAGGAACTACATAAAGGTTGAAATTGGATGAAGAATTGAAGTTATATCTACTACTAATTCACCGCCCCCCTCTTAGTAGTAGACTTGTGTTCTACACCTTGGCCTTTGCATAGTCCTATTCCTTTACCAGAAGGGCCCATAAAATGAAGTTTAACTTGAGAATATGAGCTATTGAATGGTTTACTATCACATACATTACACTTCCAAATGTATGACCCACCTCTTGAAACCTGTGATATTCTTGTGGTATGTCTCCATAAAGGAGATCCTATGTCAATTTTGAATTTATCGGCTCCTAGCCCTCCCACTGAACTTTCACTGTTGTCGACTGCCATTCTTGCACAATACAATCTGATTTCTTGCTATTATAACCATAGTTGGAAAACTCAGACTTGGCAAAAACTTGCCAAGGCCTAAAAAAAAATTTCGGGAAAAACTCGGCCATTTTTTGGAAAACTCGGCAAAAAACTCAGGAACTGAAAAAACTGCTTAAAATTTAATTAGAAATGCATTTTTTTGCAAAATTCAATGAGAAGATGCATCCAATGAGTCAATTAATGAGAACACAAAAGAAACAAGCTGAGTCTAGATACATTTAAACACAAAGTGGATACAAAATCGCATTCTCATGAGGAATGTTGATGGCTTGAAGCAAAATAGTAAATAGTTTCTGTAAAACTAAAAGTAAATACATCATTACAAATTTCCAATTACATCTTCCTCTTCCCAGCTCTAGTAAAAACTAAGGGCGAGGTACAACTAGAGGGTCTAGTCCTAGAAGCCTGCATTGGGCGTGACTTTGTTGTTATATGGAGCCTAATTAGACTCAGAGGTTTATTTTTCCCCACTTCTATCGGCACGGTTTCCCTCCAAATTTTTCAATGGGGGTTTGGTGGCAGCGCCCCCAAGATGGGGTCAAGGGGCAGTGCCCCGCGAAGCCAAAAATGACTTTTATAATTGTACAAAGGCACCGAGAGATTTTTCCCCCTCAGCATAAAAATGAATTTGACTGTGTCGTTTTTTTTCAAGGTTGCACGGGGACGGGGGTACTTGGGTACAGGTATGGGTACAACTATATTTTTAAATAGGGGACGGGGGTACTTAGATACGTCAAAAATTTTTCTTGATATAATTTAATATTTTATAGGAAATCTGAAAATATGAGTCACGACAATGAGTTTTCAAAACAAGAACAGTGATAAAGTTTGATGATGTAATGTATTGTTTTCAGTTTCAGATTTGCAATGTGTTTGTAATAATAATGTATGCTAAATGTTTAGATGCATAATGGAGAAGGCAAACTTTAAACATGAACAAGAAGATTATAAATCATATAACGACATATTGCAAATGTTAAACTTCTGGCTTGAACAATGATAAAGTTTACTGTTAATCAATATTGTATCAAAGTTTCAAACTGATTACATATAAATTAAGCTTGGTAAATAGCAAGCTGATACGCAAACAAAAAACTGAAACAAAAATTATGAATCTTAATCAAGGTCCTTAGCTATGATGCTCTCCACCGAGTACCCATTGAATACCTGGTACTTGGGTACGCGTACCAGGGGTATGGGTACGAGTACCAATGCAACATAATTTTTTTTGCTTTATGCGGTTATGCAAACAAAAAACAAAATGAGAAAATGTTGTTTTTAGTGTTTTAACACTTGCACAGGTGCGGGCAAGTTTTTAGAACGTGAGTTTTTCTGTCGAGTTTCCCCTGCGAGTTTTTCTCTGGAAAACTCGTTGAGCTATAACACTCGGCGATTAATTGCCACTCTGCGATTACTCGTTGAGTCTTGCAACTATGATTATAACTATAAGAAATTAAATAAATTTGAATTAGAAAAAAACTATGAACGTCAAGCATACAAGTGCAAATAAAAGATACAAAAATATTAAAATAGATAGTTAAACTTGTTTCTTTATTTCTTAAAAAAAAAGATTGAAAAATTTCTTCCCAAAGTTGAAAAAAATCATCAAAAGACTCAAGAATGGGATCAAATGCTTACCTTTATCCGCTTAGATCTCCTTTGTGGAAGCTATCTAGCACCCCATGAATGATTGTCTTCACAAATAATCACTTGCTCTTCAAAATGGAAAAATGGAGGTCAAATGAGAATAGAGCAAAGCAACAAACAAATTGAGATGAGAAAGCAATGAATGGCCTCTATTAGGGCCGTTTTAGGGTTTAGAGGAAAAAATATTAAATTGTTATTTGGCACATGCTTAAGTTACTTTATTTTGGTTTAATCATCAAAATTGACGTTGGGCATTTTTCCTGGCCCTGGATGCATTTGAATGCGCCCACGAAGCACATCACACCCCTGTGGATGCTCTCTGGATGCATTGCAACACATCCAGAGAGAATCCAAAGGGGTGTGATGCGCTTCCTGGGCACATCCAGGGAGCATCAACATTCTCATCCACATCCCTGCGTACTTGAATCCGCATCCAGGCTTGCCAAGAGAGAATCCGGTAACACAGGAGTAAAGGGAGAAAAATCCAATGGGAGAAAGTTTCTCTCCAAAAGAGAGAAAAAGAAATACGAGAGAGTTCGTGTGACAAGAATGAAAGGATTCAAGATGTCCCCTGAAGTGCTGAATCAGACACATAAGTACAAGCATTCCCCCATGGGAGAGAAAACAAGAGACTATGTATCCTCCCCATAATGAGGAAGCTCCAATGTCGTAGGTGAATGCTCGAAGACGTATGCTAAAGATGATCCAATAATGATGAACAATGTTCCTCCCCTCGGGAAGAAACATATCCACTACCCAAGGTAGAAGCAACTCCATGAAAGATGGAAGGAATGATCTCATGATGTGTGTCGTCGAGGACTGCTCAACTGTCCACATGTTTGAATCAAAAGATGCCAAATCAACTGAAGAAAATCCAAACAACTGTGAAGATACTTGATGAACAACCCCTAAAGGCACTAAAGATCAGATGACAGGATTGGACAATTTGTAATCAAAGAGGAATTGAAGATCCTCAATAATGTCCACAATGTTTGCAATGTGTGACTGAACAAATAACCCTGGAATATTTGACAAGAAGTCATCCCACAACGTTGGAATTAGAAGGGAACTATCAACTTGTTGAATTGAATAAATGGGGGCCATGCATGAGCCAATATGCCAAAGTCATTAGGAACAACAAAAGATGAATATTGAGATGTTGTCCCAATGTGAGGAGTGAGAATTGAGAAACAAGCCTTTGATCCATCAAGACATGAAAGACTTGTGGTATACTCAAGCATTTCAAAAGTGCCACAATCATAGGGTATATAATCTGCATTTGCAAGAGGAGTAAGAGAATCTGGTGTAGGATCATTTGGAAATGGAGAAATATGAGGGTCTCCATAGATTTCCCAAAGGTGAGTTCGAAGTGTGTGGGGATATTCAATGTCTAATAAAGCACATAGTGGCATCATCAACACTAGATTCAAACACTCCTACAATATGGTCATTACTGATCCTCCAAACATATTCACCTCTCTTTGAGTCTTGTTGAGGGATGAGTCCATACAAATAATGTAAAAAATCAAGCCACCTAAGATGTGTCAGGATGCCATGTTGCCAAGACTTATAATTGCCCTTTGTCAGGTTGATAATAGAAGGATGAACAAAAAAACCCATGATACATCCTCAAATGAAATAATCAGATCTCAAAATCTTCAATACATATAAATCAGATCAAATAAAGCCCTCTCAAACAAATAGATCCATTCTAGGTGTCAAAACGTCCAAATAATTGAGTAGATAATGAAAGCACAAAAATCTGAATAAAATGTATGTTGGGAGAATATGGAAAAAGTGCACATATAGATCTGAATAGATCTAATTCACCTTTTTAATGCCACAAGAATCACAAAAATTGGAGACATGGTGAAAAATTATGAGTTCAGGATCTAGAACTGAAGATCTGACTTTGACTGAGTGTAGATATAAAATAGAGTTGAATCTGATTATGAGACCACCACCATTGGATAGTGCTCGCAACTAGGTTTCCAACGGTATCTTGTTTGCCCATTTTTGATACTGTATGCAAAACTAAACCCAATTTACCAAAATGTGTTAAAAATAAAAAAAAGGAAAGGGGCCTCTTGGTACCTGCTGATGTTGTCACAGGGAATATTCCAAGAGTATTCTAGTCACTGGAAAAAGCTAGTTCCCTATTGGAATATTCTTACCTCTGTTGGAATATACCTTCCCAAAATAAAAAAGCCCCAAAAAAAGATGCATGTGAAGGGGAAAATTTCCTCTAGGATTCTGGGTTCTTAAACCTGAAGTCAAACTGCAACTTTTAGTCGGGCACCCAAAATAGTACGCTGCTGCATGAGGTATGGTACTATGCTTGCATGGGAAGGCACATGTGGGTTAGGTGGTATGCATGTGAGGTGGCTGCATGGGGAGGAGTGGGTCTCTCCTCCACCCACCCTTTAGGAATTTTTGATCAAGATTTTTTTTTTAAAATGGTACGGATCCCAATGCAAGAATTCTCCCTTTTACCAAAAAATGTGTTTTTCAACTTCTTGGGTTTTGGCAAACAGGCAATCAATATTTATGTTTTTGCCCATTCTCAACACAATGGTGAGGCCAAATTGAACCCAGAGTGCACCTAATATTCTCTAAGGCTAGATCCCTCTAAAAAATGGACACAAACTTATCAGATCTGCTCTGATACCATGTAGGAGTTTGATGATGATTTCAACCCACAAGCCAAGAATCATCTGCAAGCATGCTACATGTAACAAAGAGAAATCAAGCAAGATAATTTCCTCAATAGAACATGCCAAACAGGCAATCAATATTTATGTTTTTGCCCATTCTCAACACAATGGTGAGGCCAAATTGAACCCAAAGTGCACTTAATATTCTCTAAGGCTAGATCCCTCTAAAAGATGGACACAAACTTATCAGATCTGCTCTGATACCATGTAGGAGTTTGATGATGATTTCAATCCACAAGCCAAGAATCATCTGCAAGCATGCTACATGTAGCAAAGAGAAATCAAGCAATATCATTTCCTCAATAGAACATGAGAATTCTGTATTGATTGCACAAAAGGATATTGGGATTACAGTTTGGATGAATTACAAATTTACAATGCATAATGAATTGCTTGTATAGAAAGTAATAGCCCTAATAATAGCAAAAGGCTAAATAGGAAACTAAAGCTCAACTAGAACTCAACTAGACTTAACTAGGCTCAACTAAAGCCCCCCTAAGTGATTGTAAACTAAGCATGCATGTGCAGACATGTGCTCATTATGCATGAGATTATACATGAGCATGTGCACAATTATGTAATGCAACAACATGCAAATATGCATGATGCATGCTCTAACATGTTAGGATATAAGTTAAAAGGAAAGTCTTCATTAGTGTTTAAGTTTTAACTAAAAGAAAAATCTACTTGAAGGCAAACTTAAGTAAAAAATTTAGAATGTAGTCGTAACTTTAAACTTAAATATCCAATCTTCTTGCGCTTTTAGCATTTTGCCTTTAAATTTTAAGTTAAGGTCAAAAAAATATAAGTATACATAATACAAATTGGAATCAATTTTTGTAGACTCAGGAAATGTTATAACCTATGGCAAATGTGATGGCCACAAAGAAAATAACTGGAACATTGTTATTCAGACTTTTGGATGCCCTCGATGACAAACAAGTTGCCAGTTTTTTAATCTTTATTTTAAAGCTTGTAATGCTTTGTATTATTTGTAAGTTTTTGGAGTGCAATGCTACTATTGCATAAATACAAACATTTATTATCAATCTGAATTAAAAAATCAGAAAATAAAATAATAACATTACAAGTTCATTTATTTTCACTTGTCATGTTTTTGAGATGAATCTGATTTCTGATGTTTTGAATTTGATTTTCACCTTTTGGAGTCTCTGTGTCCTTTGCTTTAAATTGGTTTTTTCTTCCTCCCGTATATTGTCAATCTTGTTTGTCTAGCATGTAGTCCCTTGCCTAATATACATTTTATATTGGGCTTACTTGTGGGATTTAAATGGTTTGCCTATGTGTCGTCATGTCACTTTTAAAGTAGATTATACAGAAGAAAAGTAGGTTTTTCAATTGCTTAACCCTAAACTAAAACTTTCCAATCTTCTCACGCTTATAATTTTCTAACTTTCAAATGTTCAAAGAATAAAAAGAAAAAAAAGAAGATATATATATATATATATATATATGAAAAATTTCAGAACCACTTTTTGAAAAACATAGGAAACAGCATGGCAAAGGAGATAGGTGGTGATTCCTTTGGGTTAATCGGTGAGTTCTGGTAGTGTAATGCTACAATGATAATGTCTTTGTATAGAATGTATATAGACAAGCAAGCTTGGGCTTGTAAAATATATTGATAGCCTTTACATATACGTGTTCATGCACGGTCTTGTATTCATTTGTCATTTTGCAACTACTTTCTTAGTTTTCATTTGAATTTATCAATAACCTGAATCGAAATTTTGAAGAAACCCTTTTTCTTGCTTAATTTTTTTCATTTGATAGTTTGTGACTGATTGATTCAGGAGATTTAACATTTTGTGATTTGTTTGATTATTGAAATTCAGGGTTGCAATGGAACTGATTTTTGCCCTTTTGAAGTTTTCAAGGTAAGACTTAAGTCCTTCCTTTGGGTTTGTGAGTATGTGCATGAATGCATAGTTGGATTCTATTTTGGGTTTTATTCTTTTGAAATTTTCAAGGATGAGAAATTCAGAGGTGTTTTAACAATGCAGGAAAAGGTTGCAGGTGCACATCTGAGGCACACATTTGAATCATTGTGCACCATTAAGACGGAAACTGAAAATTGCTCTTTGACTTGCAAGCTAATGAGGTTCATTCGTAGGATGGTTTTAGGCGAGGGTGCTGAGGTTCATTCTTGTGAAGATAAATCTGAGTTGTAATTATTGTAATATTTTACTGTAAGCAAATTTGAGTTGAAAAAGTTTCGTTATGTATATGAAGTTCTAAAAATGTATATGCTTACAAGGAGAACTTTGCAATTGTATTGACTTACATGGAGAGGATGAGGAGGATTTTGACTGATGATGCAATTGTTTTGGCATTGCATTGAAATATTTTGTAAAGGGTTATCCCAAGTGCATGAAGTATATGTAATATGTATTGATGTAGCAAGTAGTTTAAATGATTTCTTTTTATCCTTTAATCTTAAATGCTAAGATGCGGAGCAAAACTGTCATACTTGCTTCAATGATCGTCCCAATAACAGACGTGAAAACTAATATAACAGCTCTTTTATGACAGGTTGCTCACTACCTGTCCATTTCCTTCCACCGAACACTTATTGTTATTCTTGACTGTAACTGGCATTAGTGTTTTTTGTACATTTAAAAAAAAATTAGTCCAGGCCTTTCTTTTTAGACTTGCATTCTTTAGTTATTGGGAGGGAGTTTTCCTCAGAGTTTCTGCTGAATAGTTTTTGGGATGGTATGCATGTGATAGGATATATTCACGCTGATGTAGAGGAGATGGTAATGGTACTGTAGGAATGAATTCTGCTCCAATTACCCGTGTTCACATTTCTGGATCAGTCTGATCAGGAAATAAAAGATTGCTGCATCTGTCTGATCAGTTTTTGGTATCTGCTAAAGTTTGAGCTGTGCTGTGGGTTAGCATTTTTGGTGGTTCAAAATTTTTATATATTGTGGGTTGATTTGCTTTAGCTGTTTTGATCATGAATATAAAGGAACATTGCCATATATCCTTTTGGTGTACTCACCTGAGCAGGATTATTATTCACTAGTTTGTATTTTTGGTACTGTATGTACTCTCGAGTATGAATCACAAGAGCAGGTCATTTTGTTGGAGTACATTTGCAGGTGCAGAGTATTGTTTTAAATACAAATGTGCAAGAGTATAGCCTTTTCTGCATCAGTTTGAGAGCAAGTGATTTGCAGCCACAGGTAGTTTACTTAAAAAACTGAAGATATATAATACATTTTTTGAATGGTCTAGACAGCTGCAACAAGCACATGCACATGCGTGAGCGTACTCATAGGGTTGTTGTGTGAAACTTGAAGCACCTTCATTGCAACATAAATGTAGTATACCAATTGCCTCATGCATGTAGAGCATCTATTCATTGGCACTCTATCATGTCGCAACCCAACTAGGTCAGCGTTTAGATGGCACACATCCAATAGTGCCTCGCCAAGGCGGAGAACCCCAAAAACAGATTGAGCACACATACTGCAGTCAAATAAGCCTTGGAAGGAGATTCCATAAATATCTCAAAGGCACTTAGTGGTTAAGTTTAATTGTTGCGATTTGTGCCGGTTGTAGGGAGTACATGGTCAAATTTCGTTGAATTGTGCCATCAAACGGCATTCATAGGATTCGCTTGTTGGAAATGTAGGGCAACAGTTAGTGATGTTTCCCTGTATGAATGAAAGAAATAAAGAGTTTTATGACGTCTGGGAGACCAATTGGTATAAGGGATCAAGAAACACATCCTTAAGTAATCCCTTTCAATCTCGGATCTACTAGTATGGATCTTGACCAAGAAACTGACTGTCCTGTCGATTTCTTATCTCCATCAAATACTCCGTGAAGGCTCCCGACTTTCAGGTTGCTTTTGTGTTAGGTACAAACATCCCCATTGGCTGCTTGCTCCATGAAAAAGTGCCATTCTATCTCCATCACCCTTTTACTACAGAAATTGCATGTTCTTTGTTCCCAAATTTCCTAGTCCATCTCTTGATCTCATGTCTCAGATGATATGATCCAGTCCTCAACCATGCAACTGACAACCTTGCTTTTCTCTTAATGGGTGCTCCCAAATATGCTATATCAGTGTTCCCAAGTTGGGTTAAACTCTATGATGTAGTGAGCTTTCTTTCATACAATCTGCTTTTCCCACATGGCAGTCCTATTTTATTCCTCACCGATGCTAGGACACATTGCAAATTGATGTCTTAATTGTTCAGCCATTTGTTATTCTGTTTCATCCAAGTTTTCTTCCTCCGGCCTAATTCCTTGACAACTATTTTGGGCCAGCAATGATTATTAATGTTTTCAACCTTCTTTAGGCACCTTAGCAACTGGGCTATTGCTGCTGCCTCCAACGATAAGTTCTTGTTTCAGCCTAAAGAATAAGGGACTGTGGTTTTGACTTTAATATTACTTGTGATTAGATGCTTTTAGATTATTTAAATTTGTCTCCATTTATGGTTTGACATGATACTTTAAGCAATAGATTACCTAAGAGGAGGATTGACCATAATAGTGTGGTAGTTAGATGAGTTATCAATATCTCCACTTTATAAAGAGGGACGATGACACTAGTTGTCCATTCCATTGAGATGCCATCATGGATGACATAATTGGACATTCGCGTGATGTGTGGGAAAAGAATCTTAACTACCCATTTTAAAAATTCAGCATGCAACCTATCTATGTCTTGCGCTTTACCACTATTTTTAGAAGAGCATCATTCATGTGTTAACTATGGGGGGAGAGTGTCTCTTGGATCAGCTCATAAAGGAGCCGTGTAAAACCATTGGGCACTTGTGATACTATTTTCGATTTGATATCTCCTTTGCTCTAATTTCCTTCAAAAACCTTCGGGAATGTGTTTTCCAAGGGAAATTAGCTCTTTCTTTCTTGGGTTTACCCTAACCTTCCTTTTTTGTTTGCACCAATTGTTCAATCTTGTTGCTTTCTTTTCCCACCTTGCTCTTTTTCAATGACTGCTTGGCAGCCTTACACTTTATCATGCCACACGATTGTTGGAAAGGTGTTTGAAGTCCCTTTTTTGGGATGAGATCTTGCAAACGCTAAAGGCCTTGTTGAATATAGGAATGAATAGATTGTTGCAAACATGACAACAAACTCCATTGGCTGCCTTGACCCCTATTTTATTCTTTGTTTCATGAAAATGTTTCTCAAGAGCAGTACTAAAGAGTTCCCAATTTTCTTGATTCATGAGGATTTTACCTTTGAGAGGGTTTTGTTCTTGCTTTTTTTTTGCATGTAGTGTGCTTGCTTGCCATGTTGGCCATTTGGGATTATGTTGTGTACTAACGTGCCCAATTTTCTACTATAGTTTTTGCTTTAACACTTAGAGTAATTTTGTCAAACACTTTTCTTACATTGAATGTGTTGTTTCAGATTATATGTTTTTAGATTTCATTCAAGAACTCATTGCAATTGTGTTTAGAACATATTCAATTTAGCACAAAGATAGAACACGAGCATAGAATCATCAAGATCACTATGAAACCTTCAAATCACATTACATAACATCAAAATGTTGTTTGATTTCCAAATTGCAAGCTTGTACATGCAGATTTGATTGAAATTTGCAAGGAACGACACTCTTGGAAGTCTAAAGTCTGATTACATGCATCCAAACTAGGGTCTTTGGAAAATATTAAGAGCCAACCTAATAATAATACAATTTCAATCTTTTCAAAGGCTCATAAAATATTTGCTACCAACAAGTAAGTTTTTGTAATATTGAACAACAGTTTTCGCAGCTTAAAGTAAATTGTCACAATACATTAATTTTGAAACTTATTGGGTCCCTGTAGAGGAAGTTGTAGTTGTGTAGTGTCCTCTCTTTCAAAACTCTTCCACAATCAACATTGTGCATATTCTAACCTATGACTCTCTTGGGAAAGGTACACCCAGTAAAGGAATGGTGACTTCCCCAAATTCACTCTCATTAAAATTGATTTTCAAACCTTCAATAATATAAAACTTGTCTATAGATTCTTTAAGAGAATAGATACAATTTAGAAAACCTCAATCCTTGAATGCACTATGAAATACATGAATTGTACCTAGTAAAGGAATGATGACTTTCCCAAATTCAATCTCATTAAAATTGATTTTCAAACCTTCAATAATATAAAACTTGTCTATAGATTCTTTAAGAGAATAGATACAATTTAGAAAATCTCAATCTTTGAATGCACTATGAAATACATGAAAGATGTCTCCAACAAATACTAGCTAGGGTTGATCTTCCACCATTGAAATTGATTTCCAAAGGAGAGTTTTCATTTTCTAAAGGTTTGAGATGGACTATGTTTGATTTCTAGAACTGTGTAGCGTTTCTTCTTCTCACTATCAGAAATAATAACTTCACCATGAGAAAACAAAAACGAAAACTTACTTTTATAATATCTCAATAAGAAATTAGGGCAACACAAGCTAGGGCAACATAGATAATAAAAAGACATTATTTTCCCTTTAATATATTGTTTCCCTCATCCCAAGTGGACATCCACCACATTTTACACTATTTCTTTTAATTTTTTTCATGTTCGTCCCCCAATTTAGATGTAGTCTTTGTGATTTTTAATTTTTCTTTTAATAACAATTTCAAGTTGTCACTTCCCTAGGCATGGAAAAGGGGTCATTTCAAACACTTTATTTTGCTTGAATCATAAAGTCAGTTTATAAAATATTTAAGCGAAATAACATAATAATATTTCCTAGCATTAGGAAATTCACCAAATCTTGAAACTAAAAACTATGCACTATGAAGCTAAGGGTAGTTACCCAAAATAACATTTATTATAAGTAGGAATATGTTAAAATTAGCCAAAACTATCCAAACCTTGAAATTGAAGATACAACATGAGAAAGCTAAGAGGAGATTGAAGTTATGAACAATTGTAAAAAATAGTGGTTTAATGTAAATAGTAATTAATAAAAATAATAACTGCTACAAATAGCGAGTCAATCAAAACTCTAAACAACCATTTGATGTCTAAACTTACAGTTGCTCAAATAGTAAGTCCTGGACAAGTTGTTTGAGATCACTCTATAAAGTGTTGTTCATCTCCATTAATTCATTAGAACAAACTAGCAACATCAAAATACTCCTCTAACCCTGTTGGCACCTAACGTAGAGAGTCGACACCAATTGCACTAGAAGAGAACCTAAAAATGAGGATATCACTCTTTTGAAAGATTACTTGTCCTCAAGCAATTTTAAAGCAACTCTACAAATGATCTATACTGAAACGTAGAATGATCCCAAGGTCCCAAGTCAACCTAGGAGATTAGTAGCACCATCTACTAAAGACACTATCTCGAAAGGAGCCCAAACCACATAACTCCTAAAAATATCCTATAAGAACAATCAAAGATTGCATAATCTCAATCATCTCCTCAAACTGCTCTTCGAAAGAACCAAACTGAAATATCAAATACTGAACTACAAGCCCATGTGATTGCAGGGTTCCGAATAAATCTCGGAAAGGAACCACAATGTTGATGTCATACCACTTTGACCACAACATGAACATCTCTTGGTATGACATCCCAATAAGATCTATAATTGCAATCCCAATAACTTACATGAGCCTAGGCAATTGAAAGAAATATATGGTCAACTCAAAACTATATTCCTAGTATATCTCCTCATGATGCCTCGAAAATGAAGCGATTCCATCACTGCACAACTCTAAAATCTACCAACTAGGCAATGCCTCTATCATCACCAAATGAAATCATAATATCAACACTTAGTCTCCATGTGTCAAGGGAAAAAATTGGAGTAAAAAAAAAAACTTTCACTGTAATCAACCAATCCTGAGTTGGAAGCATGCACACTTAGACTGTAAAGGACTGCAGAGACTAGTACTCTCCCAAGTCGAAGTGGAAAATAACTGAACTATACCCATAGGATTACACACAATAGATTGCATTGAAGTCTGCAAGTGCTCAAAATCAAACTGCCCAAGGATTGATATCACCATAAACAATGAAAAAAAACTAGGACACTAGTAGACTATCTAAAATCTCTTTGAATACATGAGTATGGAAGTTGCTGAAAAGTAATCTCCTTGGTCAAATCATTTGTACTAACCACCCTCAATTTTAAAGAAGTCAACTATGGTTCTTTATAATGTCATGTATAGGCTGATTGAAAAATGGATGGTAGTGCTAATGCTCATTGTTACAACTCCAAGGACCTCTGAAAGATGAACTATTTCATAAAGAAATTTGTTGCCCCAAGCCAAATTTGAAGCTAAACGATCAAAGCTTATAACACAAACCTTCATAAGGTGAACTCCCTCCGTTTGGAATGTCTGAAACAAACAATAGCTACTGTTATACATGATTGAAATCAGTGAAGTGCAATATGATTTACGTGCTCTACATAGAGGACAAAAAAAATCAATGAATTCCTCGAGTATAAGCATGGGTGAAAAACATAGGGTTGTACTACATCAACTCAAAAGTGCTTGGAAAGCACCTCAAAGAAATCATCAACTAAAAATCCTCATTACATTGACAAAGAAAAGAGCTCGCTGGAATGAGAGTAAACTATGATGTTAAGTGAATGACCTACAACCAATCAACTCACTGAAAATTAAAATCCAATCCATTCCTTGCCAGATAACACTCCCAAGAGTTCTCTTATGTTCAATTCTCCATTTTTTTTCTTAAAATATCTCTCCAATCCACCTGTAGATGAACCAATAGATTCACATAGCGGCTTGTGCGAAAAAGAACACCACCTTCAAATTTAAAACTTTGATCCTTATCACTCCAAAGGTCACTCCAATGACTCCCAATGATCTCCATTAATTCATGTTGAAGATCCCAAAAAGAAAGTTCATTTCTAGCTACATATGAAAAACATGCAATACTACTCATCAACTTGGTTAAGGTATGAAATGTCCCACTTACTCAAAAAATCAGGACCATTACTTAAAAAATCAGGACCAAACTTTATGTTAGAATGAAGCAACTCAAAATGAATACCAACAATAAAATCACTATCAACTAGAATCATTAATTTACATACCTATGTTACGTTTCTAGTCCCTCGAAGTAAGGAATGATGATGCCTCCTACTACCATATCCCTCTGGATGCGAACTTCATCTATCTCCTCGTTTGCATATCTCATACTTGATGGTCTTCCAAGAGGGTAACAAATCATCTCATAAAGTGAGCCTAGATCAATATCATGCTAAAAAGCATACTCCAACTCATGTCCTAAATCATCTCTCGAGGCCCACACATTATTATTTGCACCAAGTGCAATGCTAGAACCAAGTGATGTTCCATTATCTACCTCAAAAACTAGGTTGTCATATATCTTCACATTGCCCACCTCAAACAACATGTTATATATGAAAACCTCAAATTGATTCTTCCAAGCATTTTCATGCAAATCAAGAGAATTGCTGCTATGATGAATACCCAAATCAGTACTATTATTAATAACTCCATGGATGTCCTAAATCACATGATTCTCCATTATCATTTTCAATAGTAAATTGTGGATCCAAATCGTCAAGGTCACTAACCCTCTGCTCAAAGTCAGCTATATGCAATGATAAATCAGTTATGTCATTAGCACCATCAATGCCATCGTGTAAGCATTGTTCTCTTAAACCAAAACATTATCAAGATCAAAAGGAAATTCATACCATGTTGGATTCTCATCATACTTGTGAATACCCGAAATTCATTTGTTGATCATTTGATTGCTTTGTTTAGAGAAAAAGTATTTGCTATGTTCTTGATGAATGGTTGATTTCTTGAATAAGTCCCTTTCCATATCACTAACACTTTAGTCTTCAAAAAATAAACTCTCCATAGGTTTGTTTTGGTAATCGAACACAAATTCATCTGAATGCTTTTTGCTAGAATGTAAAAATAATTGTTGATTTGAAGTCACCAAGCCTTTCATGTGACAGTTGCTTTCAGTATGCTCTTCTTCTACAAGGATATTAGTGATCTCATCACAATAAACATCATGGAAGTAATAGTTCTTAGTTGCATAATTGTTGTTATATTCTTTTCTTTTTGCACACTTGTCTCCACATGTTTGGAGCCTATTATTGTTTTAAGGTACCCTTTGATGTTTGGGTCTTTCAATAGTTTAGAAATTTCTTGCATCGATTCTAAAATAGACTTATTCTTTCCAACTTTGGTATGCAACAATCAAGAGAGGTTTGATAATTAAACCATTAAAGCTATCATGCAATGGAAGACCAGAATAAACAACCTTAATCAATAGGCTAGTAGGATGTCCAATGCTCAAATATTGTTAGAAACCACTCAGTTTGTTACTGATTTTTTTACTTTAAAATTTTGAGTGTTGCTGCCATGTTGTTCAAGAAATTTCAAGCAAGCTTCAATGCCCAAGGATCCACACCAAACATAAATAAAAGCTGGAAAATGCATCAATTAAACACCACAAAACCCTTAAATACCACACTAAGGGATATATAATTAGACATGTGCTAGAATAAAAGTCTAATCCCACGCCAAGAAAGAAGTAATAACCAATGCCCAAATTTGAGATATGAACCTCAACATGAAAGATAAGAAAATGTAGTCTCTGAAAACCTATGGACTCTCGTAGAACTCTCTTTGAAAGAAACCACACAATAAATATTCAATCTAAAATGCACTGTGAAATACCTGAACAATATCTCCAACAAACTAATTTTCAAAATAGGGTTTTTGTCCCCCAAAGGTTTGAGATGAACCATGTTTGATCTCTAGAACCATGTAGGGTTTCTTATTCTCACTAGAGAGAAATATTAGAAATAATAAATTCAATATAAGAAATGAGAGCGAAACTCTATTTTAACTTATCTCAATGAGAAATCAGTGCAACGCAAGCTAGGACAACATAAAGATTAAAAAAAAAATTATTTACCCTCTAAATTATCATTTTTTCTCACCCTATGTGGGTATCCACCTTTTGCACATAAATTATTACTTTTCAATCTTTTATTTTCTTCCCTAATCCCCATGCCCAAGTGGTCATTTTGAACACTTTATTTCACTTAAATCATAAAGTCATTTTTCAGCCCTAGGAAATTCACCAAGTTCTAAAATTGAAGACTTTGCACTCTAAAGTTGAGGTAAGGTTAGGCTAAGACCAATTTCCTAAAATATTATTTACTATAAGTAGTAATATGCTAAAAGTAGCCAGAACTATCCAAGCCCCAAAAATGAAGATACTACTTGTTGAAGTTGAGAGTAGAGAAAAAACTATGACCTGCTACCAAAAATAGTGGTTACTATGAATAATAGCTACAAAAAATAGCAACTACTAAATATAGTAAGTCAACCAAAACTCTTAGCTAAACAATTGATGTCCAAATTGACACTTGAAATAGAAACTTAGTTTAAATAACATGTCTTAAACAAGTTTTCCAAAATCATTCTAGAAATTATTGTTCATCTTGATTAATGCATCATAAGACACTAGTGACATCATAATAGTCTTCTGATCTTGGTGACACCAACTCATAAATCTAATACCAACTACACTATAGAAGAACCTGAAAATTAGGACATTACATGTTGAGATTAACAAGTAGAGGTGTATGTCATCTAAGTATATAAACCCTTGATGTCAAAACCAAAAAATATAGAAATGAAGCTCTAGGATTAGACCATGTAGTCCACAATAAGTTTGCAAGTGATAGTAAAAACTAAGTTCGGCCAACGTTTCATGCCATTGCAAATGACCATGACATAAAAACTACAAAGTCGTAGTAATTCTGCCCTAAAGTGTGTGACACTACCATTACCATCTTGTGATGCTCCAATGTAGACCTCCTTCCTCCAAACATAAATGATTGTCATCTTCTTTTTGTTCATTTTTCAATGGGAGAGATTGATTGATAGTTGTTAATGTTGCATTGAAGTCACCTATTACAACTATTTCTTCTAAGGTATTAAACACAATTATATATTTTTAATGAAGCATAAGGGTCTTTGTTGTCCAAGCCTCTCCTATTATAGATTTTTTAATGGAAAGTAGGAAGTAACCAATTTGAAAGTTACACCATTGTCTTTTATTTGTATCCATATGTATTATGTAATGCTTCGCCAAGGAACTCTCAGAGCAAAGGGTTAAACATGTACTGAATATTTTTTGTCAATAACCATAACATCAACGACATAAGTGCATAATCATAACAAAATTGCATAAGTAATAAACAAACGCATAATAATTGCCAAGCGATCAACACAAGCAGAAGTCTTACTAGAACTTCCAAGGGTTCCCAGACCATTAGAAATACTCAACCGGAATGACATGGACACACTCTACGGTTGCACTTGAAATCCCATACAACACGCTACAAGCTTCAAGGAACCGTATCGATCAACAACACGACTTCCCAAGAGGAGACTAAATCGATCCTCGAACACCAACTACACTAATTTCATTTTAAGCCCAAATGAAAAGTGAGTTAAACCATATCAAACTAGAATGGAAAATAGGAAGTGAATACATGAAAATACTCCCGAGAATGCAAGGAAACCAAATCTAAGATCCAAATTTGCACTCACCCATGGGAAGTGCAAACTGTCACAAATGTGCAAAACCCTAATCACATATGCACAATTTACTATAATAAATATGCAACATGAATTAATGAATGTGCACGAGAAATACATATATGGCCATGACCTACAAACATGTGCGTAGGGGCAACAAATGAATGCACAGATCTACCTAGAAAGGTCTAATTTACATAATTTCTTGTGTCGTCACCAACATACTATTGGATTATTCAGATAACTGAGAGAGGAGGTGAATAAGTTATTATAAAACAATTTACGTCAACTTAATTAATCCAGAGCAACCTTAATTCAATTAGATAATTATAATATATATAAACTTGAAAGCACAAAGAAACACAAAACACAATGAACACTAGATTTTCGTGGAAAACCCAAGTTGGGAAAAACCACGAAGAAGCTAATCATCATAATATAAACACCGATTAAGGTGATTTTTACAATGAAGGTTTCTTCTAGTCTTTGGTTCAAATTTTTAGGGTAAAAATAATAAAACTTGTGGTTGAACAACTTTACTTCTTGTGATAATGTCTTTGTTCTTATCTCCAATAATCTGATTTTCAGAGTGGTTTCTCTGCACATACCTTGGAGTTTTACTTTCAACTATCTTGTTTAATCTTTTGTCAGTGCCTAGGTTTTCTATCAAAATTAATAGAACAAATTTTGACAATCTGTGCTATTTGATCATCACCAAATCTAACATGACCTCTATCATAATCTTCAAGTTTCACAAACTTACTTTTACCACTATTCATACGATTTAAACATCCACTATAAAAAAACCATTCATCTCTATTTCTTCTAAAATACATTGCATTCTCAATATTATCATTAGATCCTGAACAAATGCTAGAGATATCAAATCTAGGTTCTTCTTTTTCAACCAAAAACAATAAATCTTCTTGATCTGATTCATCATATTATTCCAATTGTTGAACAACCTAGATAACTAAGAGGGGGGTGGTGGTGAATCAATTATTATAAAATAATTTACTTCAACTTAATTAATCTAGAGCAACCTTCATTCAATCAGATAATTATAACAAATATAAACTTGAAAGAAAAAAGGAACGCCAAACACAATGACCACCAAATTTACGTGGAAAAACCAAGATGGGAAAAACCAAGGAGAAACTAGTTCTCATGAATACGAACATTGGTTAAGATGATTTTTACAATGAAGGCTCACTTCCAAGATGCTCAATGTGAGTCGAGCTAACTGCCATAAATACAAAACCATCTATCATAGTTGAAAGACAACTCACTGCCGAAAGAAAAAAAATGAGAAAACAAATCCACCACTAAAATAAAAATCGACAACTGTAACACCAAATAATTACAATTTGCTAACTTCGGTTGCACACTTTCACATACACAATAAGATATGATTATTATTCTTCTCATTTTCACATCATTCACATGCACAGACATCGATGAGATTCATCCTTTACAAATACCATTCTATGCTTCTACATACAATCATGTCGGCCAATCACAATATTAATTATCAATCTATAAAGTCAGCCAAATGCAATTTAAATAGGTACCCACAAGTTATTACCACGGTGGGAGGAATGAAATGTGGACCACACTGAAATCTCCTCGCTTAGTGCAACACACTACCCATGAACCTTGATATCCGCTGCCAAAGAATATAACATATATGTTACAATGCACACTATGATGCCAAACACAATTGTCAATGTCTCGATCGTTCCCGATCCAAAATAATGTATCTCAGTACGTTCTGATTACATAAAAATAGGTTTTACAAGGACCCAAAAATTATAAAAAGAGTTTTACAAATATTCAATAAAGTTTAGCTAAAACTGTGCCATAGCACCTAGAAAGGAAAGCAAAAAAGCCAAGAAGGCAAGCAACCATTCAAAAAGCCCCAAAGATCTAAAAACATGAAACATGGACAAAAAAAAGACAGGACCAAAAACAAGATAGCTACATGCCATCCACAATGACTTGTGCCTAGACAACCATAATCTGCATTTGACTGACAGAGTTCTTGAGATCTTCAGTCTCCTTGTCTTCCTTTGGGGTCGACTTCCTGGTGCTAGCACGTGTATGTTTGCCAGGTCCCGCGGTTTCCTTCACCTCTTTACCATCCTTATTCTCTCTGTCCTATTCCATCTTCTCCATCAGGATCTTCACATGACTAGTATACGCCTTTAAGCTTGCCATACATTGCTCACCAATCTTGTGCAATGTATTTCAGTACGTTATAACATGAATAATACCAAGAATAAAACAACCGAAGATAGATCAATATAGAACATCATTGAGAGAATGCCAATTCCAGATTTCCAAAGCCAAATAGAACCTCAAGCAATCAACTAGAATATGTTGACATCAATGACAACCATTAATGAAAACAAAAAGAAACAAAATCACATTGCATCATGTACGACCTAATAAATTCTAGATCCACACCTGGGAGTACTAAATACACTAAATCAAGGTCAATTACACTCGATTGCATAACTATACAAAAAACAAATGAAGTACAGAAACTAAAAGCATAACATGAGCATAAAAAAAATAAAAGAGAGAACAAGGGAAGAAGGTGTGACCCACATCACACTAAGAATGTCAATTGAATCCATAATTTGTATGTTGGTACTCAATAGTGGCTAGTCGTGCCACTCAACCATGTGAAACCCTCAAGCCCACCCACCATGCTCGCGAAGGTAGTCACACGACCCAAACAAGGAATCAAGGGAATGGAAAAATACACTCATGCCATCAATGCAATAAATGCAGATAATGATAAACATATGGAGAACACTCAACCTGCATGTAAACATCCATAGTACAATATCCAAACAATGTGACCACAATACCAAGTGCTACTCAC
Source organism: Thuja plicata (assembly GCA_018584345.1). Classification (NCBI taxonomy): domain Eukaryota; kingdom Viridiplantae; phylum Streptophyta; class Pinopsida; order Cupressales; family Cupressaceae; genus Thuja; species Thuja plicata. The sequence continues at coordinate 1,100,598 of MU225844.1, forward strand.
AACTACTGGACCTAGAAATCAGATTACTAAGCATAGGGAGTATCCATCCTGTACGGGTCACATATGACATCTAGGGGTTCAAGTACCATCTACCACCTTTACGGGTCACTCATGACATCTGAGGATTCAAAGGTTTCCAATACCCACATGGGTCAGGTTTCCAATTTATCTTATTTAATGATTATACCCAATTTATTTTATTACATTATCACTTTTTAAGATCTCCTAGACATGTTTGATATGACCACTTGTGGGTTGGGGAATACATGAGGAGATACTCCCCATACCTTCTCAACATCACAAAGGAGACAAAGACAATAAGCTCTTTCACTGGGCCTACAATGAGGAAATGAATAAAAGACTTTGTCCACTTGGTCTACACCAAGGATGTGATAAACACAATTTGTCCACTCAATCTACACTGAGGACATGATGAATACTAACTTGTCTACTTGGTCTACACCAACAACAAAGATACAAAATTTGTTCACTTGGTCAACTCCAAGGACATGGTTGACAGAAACAACAAGCAATCAAGGCAAGAATAAGAGGATCATCAAATCCCAAAACACTCAAGGCATAAACCGAGTAAACACTTACACAGGTGCACATATCAAGGTTTCTCAATTGACCACTTTTTCATGAGCATATATTCTAATGGAACCCATCAAACGTCTCGTGAACATAGGAGGAAAAATGCCCCTAAAGGCAAAGTACACAAGAGAAGCATAAGCAAGAGAAAGGGCTCAAAGGCATAATACCACTAACCCATAAATGCAATAAATATCAAATCTAACATTGTGGGAGAAAACATATAGCCTAACAATGATAATTTTACAATTTTGAAATCCCAATCTCATAGAAGCGTAATCGGGCATCAAAGTCAATAGACAATGTTAGGAAAACATAGGTAAACATCTCGTTACACGATTGAAAGTGATAAACAACAGAGAAAATGGAGAAATGAATTAAAAATAGGAAGTTGTACCTTAAGAATTGGAAAAAACCTAAAATAAGGAAAGAAAAATGGATGCTTGGCGCACACAGACGAAACTTTAGGCAAACTGCAACAATCTTGCCATAGTTCCAACGAGCTGCTACCCAAAGAATTCAGAGGACCCAATCACTCCTAAAAAGTTAAAATTGAATTTCCCCATAAGAGGTTTTGGAGCCAATTCCTATTTTCCCAAAATAAGGAGTATAAAGAACTCAACTTCAAAATATAAAGTCCTTTTTGAAAAAGGCATTTTCCCCAATTAAAATAATTCAAATAAAATACATCACTTAACTCAAAATAGAAATTCCCAAAACTCAGAGGATAAATAAAATCTACTTAGATAAAAGACTACGCTCAAGGCACAATTTGTCGATAATTAATTTATCAACATTTAAATAATATCAATCAACATATACTGAAATATAATATAATTGAGACCACTAAAGTTTTCTTAAATTCATAGATAAATAGTGTTCAAAACACAATGCATGAAATATATGATCTTGCCTACATGACAATCAGAACATAATAATGCAAATCAGATACATCATTCCATCTAGGAATGATATTGGCTAAGTACACAAAATGGCCAATGTGATTATCTCCTATAGCCATTGTTGGGGATAAAGACATGGTCAAACTTGCAATGTAGATATAGATGATGTCTGGTACATGTTCACTAAAACATGCACACATCAAGTGCAACTACATACAATATCGATAGTTGAAGCACATGCATATAATAATCAAAGTGCACCTAATGGAAGAGGATGGTCTAGTGGCATAATGATTCATATGTATTATAATGTTACGATCTTGGTCATTCCATATTTAATCCTCAGTGTGTTGGCTAAATATTTTGTAAGTCACTAAGACAACAACTTGGCAAAATTTTTCTTTTAGGCAGCATTATGTGAGATTGTTCTCTCCTCTCAGCAATAGGGGAGGCTCCCTTCTTACTGTAGGTGGATTCAAGTAAAAATGAACTGTATAACAAATAGTTCTCCTTGCTACAATAATACCAGTGGCTAAAGGAATGACTTAATAATGGTCCTTTAAGGCAACGAGCTATTTTAACTAAAGATGAAATAACTATAAGAGCTCAAAGTCTCTTATCCTTACTTCAAATGATTACTCTAACTTCGGATGCACAAGAAAGCTCAAAGTCTTTTCTTTAATACCCTCTAATTTGATAAAATATTCTACCACTGAAGCCCAAATTCTTTAGCTTTGAATCGTTGCAACCATTACTCTCTATAGTAAACTCAATCTCCTGAAGCACAAAGTCTTCATAAAACTTGAATTAAAGTATTCCAGTGATATAAGCAAGATAACTATTTAATTTGAACAAGGATCAATGAAAGAAACATAAGAATACTTCCATTAATGGTCAAGACAAAAACTCAAAGTATGCTAATCTCTATTCCTTTATTCAAATGCTCAACTCTTGTACAGTGAAACACAAAGTTTTCAGAACTCAAGAGATTTTCCTATAGTTTTCTTGCACACAACAAAAGATGATTATTTACAATGAGCTCCCTCTTTTATATAGGAAAAGAGGAGAGAGAAAAGTGGAGAATAAAGGGGAAACCCTTAACCACCTTGATTTATTCAATACTTATCCTTAACTAACTAAATTTGACTTATTCAATGCTACAAGGCTTAATGCACTTGCAACATGATTATATGGAACAACTTTGCACGTTATACTATCACATGCAATTACATCTTGTTCTTACATTTCATGTAATCAGTCAATTACAAATAACAAATACATGATGAAAATTTTGTGTCTGACAAGACACGACATCTATTACATCGTCCTTTATCGGTCTTCATATTTCTACTGGATGCCTGGTGATTGATGTGTTTTGGTTTGGTGAAAGCATCTTGAACCAAAATATGAATCTGTATCTTTGATTGTTTTGCATCATAGTGGTGATTTCTGGAAAAGAATCATTTCATTATCATTTTAGTCTTGAAAGCATTCTATGCCAACCATTATTGCATCTCCCATCCCTTTCTTTGTATGACCGCATCATGTTGTCCTTCCTTCCTTGGGTCATTCTTTAGTTACCAAAATAAGTCATATCATGGTCTTTCAAGAGAAAAACTTTGCAGATTTGGAAGGGTATGCGTATATGATATGAGTGGAAAGCCTTTGAGCAGCGAAAGACAATGGACATTGGGAAAAAATAGCTCTTGGAATGAGGGAAAAACTAAAAAATGGGGTTCTCTGGAGGCACTGTACGTATGCGAGCAACAAGTTCGAAGCTTGGTAAAAAAATATGAACGTATCTCTACATGAGAAAATGTTCAATATGCAAGGTGGGATTTTTGGAAACACTTGCATCTTATAAAAATTCATGAAAAATCATGAAAGTGGGCTTTTTAGAAGACCGTGCATATTTAGGGAAAGTCAAAAAGATCACAAAAGGTAGTCTTTTTTGGCTATCTTGCATGTTGTAAGTTTTACATTTGTCTTTTGACATGTAAATGTGGAAAATGTGGATTTTTCATCACATTTTGTATATAGGGCAGCACTTAGTCTTTTTTAGAAAATCACCATCGAGAACGGGGTTTTTAATCCCAACTGTATATGGGGATAAATGACATCCTCATATGCAACTTAGAAAAAAATGAGAGAAGAAAGATGGAAATGGAAAAAAAAAGCACATAAAAACTTAAAAAGAAATGAAAATGTACATATGTGCAACAAGAGGAAAGAAAGAAAATCTATACCTTCTCCTTGGAATGCGAAGGCAAAACAACTCTCTCTCAAACTTTGAAATTCAAGAAACAGTTAAGAATTTTGAATTTTGATTTGGAGTGCAAGTTTGGAGATATATAGGTGATGAGTTTGATTAATTCCTCATGCTAAATAAATGCATTTGCATGAGTCATGGAAAGAGAAAAGAAAAATGTCTTCCATGCATTCATATATTGCTTAAAATCAGCAATTAACTTTTAATGATTCAAACAAAACGTGCCCTAGTTGTTTTCGAATTCCTTATGCAAAATGAAATAAAAACAACACTCTATACATATGAATACATTTAGATGTCAAAGCATGGAGAAAAAACATTTGTTTGCAAGAAGAAAAACTTACCAAGAAAATAAGCCATGGAAGTATTTCATGGAAGCATTCGAAAAACTAAGGGGTCTAAAGGCGGACTTTTGACAAGTGTTAATTTTAGGATAACTGAAAATGTAATAGAACTCTATGTTGTATGTGTTTTCCAAATGCAAAAATATCTCTTTCATTTATATTGGGAATGAGGCTAGGAGAGACATGTCCCTTCATGGGACATGTATATTCATTTTTAGTTATAAAAAAGGACATGCCTCTTCCCATTAATTATAATTTAATCAATCTTATAATGTTTCATCAATTAATTATTAATTAAGAATAATTTAATATTTAATATTAAATTTCATATGATTTATAATAATATAACATATATTATATGTATTCTAATGATCATGCTATTGAAGCTACAAACATTAACACTCCCTATTAGTTAGGGAGGATGATCAAACAAAATGTGTAGTGGTCTCCTGTGTCAACACTTATGACCCTCACCATAGATATACAAAACATCAACACTCCCTCTTAGCTAGGGAGGATAAATCAATCCAATGTCAACACTTATATGCCACTTGACAACATCAATCATATGATGTAAGCAATAAAAGAATCATCCTCATGATGTAATCAATAGAAACATAGTATCAAGATGTGAATTGCCTCCATCGACGATTCTATCCACAAGCTCTCAGGTGGATTTCCTCCATCGACAATTTTATCCACAAGATCTCAGGATTTAATGTGGATTGCCTCAATCGACGATTCTATCCACAAGTTCTATCTATTATGATCTGTTTCAGCCATCATAAGATGTCTATCACAATAGAATATTTCCATCATTTGATATCACATTTGATATCTTGAGTATTGGCCTATCAGAATGTCAACACATATCATTCACCAAGTACTCAATAAGGTATTGGCCTATAGAACATCAACACATGATATTCACCAAATACCTATCATATATCTATACAAAAAACTCATAGACTGTCAATGGCATCTAACACTTAGTTGTTGATTTACAAGATATATCTATGCAAACAACTTATAGACCATCAGTTTAATGACATCTAACACTTAGTTGCTTCTTTACAAGATGTATCTATACAAACAACTCATAGACCATAAATTTAATGATATCTAACACTTAGTTGTTTCTTTACAAGATATATTTATGTAAACAACTCATATACCGTCAATTTAATGACATCTAACACTTAGTTGTTGCTTTAATTCATCATGATCTGTTTCAACATTATAAATAATGTATATCCTAATTTAAGTTATTGTAAGGTCGTCACCTTCCAATAAATTCTGCAAATACAAGTGATAATCATTTGAAATTCGTCACTTCCTTGTGATGTACACATGAGGCATGCCCATTAAAATCATATAGTCACACATATGGAGTTTCAAACTCCCTATGAATATTAATCATCTGATCTCTTCATCAATGATGATTCTGATGGAGCATCAGAATCCATTTGAATTTGATGTCAATTCTCCTTTTCCTAAAAGAGCATCCTCAGAAAAGATCAAGGCAAATAGATTTTATAGTACGTATAGAAATACAAATAAGAGAGATACTACAATGAGTAGATAAATGTAATATTCAAGGATAATAAATACTTATTTGCACATCAACATCCTTGACACAAGTTGCTTCAATGAAAGTCCATATACATCAAATCATAAAACACCTTCTCAGATTGTTTGAGAGACATCTCCCTTTTGATTATCTCCCCACTAAGAATGGTTTAATTGGAAATGTAAAATTGGTTATTATTCTCCCCCCATAATGTACAATTCCCACTCTTATATCGTTGAACAATTCTCATGTCTTCTTATGAAATGAATTGATTTATCCAAGAGAGGTGACACTTTACAATTGATGCTTTCTTTCTAGAAAGAGACACCCTTCCTTGAATGCATACTTCTTTGTTAATGCTTGACCACGATCATAACAAATTAATATATCTCTTTAATGAAAGTCACTTTCAAGAATCTCACATAGATCCGTACACATTCCATCATAACTTCTGAACCCCACACGTTCTTTCCAATCTCTACAGTGATATTCTTCAAAATTTGATTTTCACCAACATATCCAAAATTCAGAAAAATCCAATGGTGGATTTGTGAGATATGGTCCATGTACTGAGACTGTATTTTATGAGATAGTCACACATTCACCATCAACAAACTACTCTCTTACATTTGCAGTTTGGCTCTGATACCATGTTAAGTTTTAGGATATTTGCAAACGTAATAGAACTCTATGTTGTATGTATTTTCCAAATGCAACAATCTCTCTTTCATTTATATTGGGAATGGGGCTAGGAGAGACATGTCCCTTCATGGGACATGTCTAGTCATTATTATTTATAAGAAAGGACACACCTCTTCCCATTAATTATAATTTAATCAATCTTATAATGTTTCATCAATCGATTATTAATTAAGAATAATATAATAATTTAATATTGAAGATTAAATTTCATATGATTAATAATAATATAACATATATAATATATTATTATTAATCAACATATATTATATGTATTCTAATGATCATACAACTGAAGCTACAAACATTAACAACGAGTGATTACATGGAACCATTTTGGCTCCTTCCTTCTTTGTGATGCCCTAGACGGGCTTTCACTCACAAAATGCAGCTAAGTGTGGAAGGATTTTATGTGATTTGTATAAAAAATCCCGTCACAACCTCATGAAGTAGAAAGCGCAACCTTCTGTGGATTAAAAATGGGTTGTAGCATATTAATAGGGTAATGTTTTTATTCGAAATATATGTCAAGAATCTTAAAAATGACACTCCATATGCAATTCATTAAATAATGGGGTTCTCCAAACACTTTACAAATTTAAAATCCTTTGAGTAACATGCAGTCTCCACAAAAAAATGCTGCTATGAGATTTTGAATTCATAAAGAATAGTGACGGGTTTCACAGAGCATATTGCATATGAATTATATGCTTTTGAAACATGTTCTCCAAGCAAAAAAATGATGCCACTTTCATATGGGAAGAGGAACACGTTGAAAGTAATATGCAAAATTTACCAAAATGGCGCCTTCTACCACAAGTCTCTCCAAATGTTTTGAAAGCCTTCAAAATACATGCATTCAAGTATAAAAAGAGTGCCCATTACTACTTAATAAAAACTGTGATATTTAAGGATAAAGAGACGAACTTTATACATCATTTAGCATATGTTCACTCGCATCAAAAACATGCTAAAAATATAAAAATCGACGCCATGAGAAGTTTTTAAGAGAAAACGGTTTTTAAAATCTCTAGCATATGTTCACTTTAAAAATGATATGCAAATCCCCTTAAAAATGATGCTCACAATTAAGTAATAAACCGTATAACATATGTCTCTTCAAAAACATATGCAAACGGTTTAGAACTCACTACCACTAGTTTTAAATAAGAATTTCAATAGTGACGGGTTTTCATTGAGCTTTAACATATTGTTTTAAAATAACTTAGAGCATATATGTAATTGCTCCCAACAAGTCCACTTTGTAACCTATTAAATGACAAATAGACTTTTAATAATATATGCATGATTGTATATGCAAACATAACTAAAAATCCCGCTAATTGAAAGAGAAATGTATTATTTTATATGCAACCTTATGTTTTTAAAAGACATGATATGCATACAAGTTTAAATATCCCACCATCATTAAAAACTACAGGCAAAACTTCTCGGAATGACCTGAAACTTTGAAATGGGATTTTAAATCCACTCTACATATAAAATCAATTCCAACTTTGTGCAGTTAACAAGAAAACGTACAATTTTAAAACTCTTTTGACAAGGCGTTCAATCTTTCAGAAAAACCCCACTGGCAGGACGCTTTAAACTTCTATAACTTGAACTAGACCAACTCGATTGACGCCTAAGATATCTCAAAATGAGTGGAATTGCGAAGGCCAAAAAAAAAACCAAAAACAAAACACAAGACAAAGAAAAAAAAAGAAAAGATAAGAACAAAAAAACACTCCAAAGAAGTAAAATCAGAGATGAATCAAGGGATGACTAATTTCCTCAAGCAAACTTCTTTCAAAACATTGAAAACCTTAGAGATAACTCCTACCAATTACAAGAAAATTGTGCAGGGTTGTTCAATTTTGTGGATGTAAAATTGAGGACAACAACTTGCTCTGCTTGGGGAACATTCCTTGTTTGTTCTTCAAGACAATGAGGAGTAAAGAATCTAGACCTCTAAGTTTCTTTATCTACTCTATTGGACTATAGAGTCAGGCGACCAAAAACACAAAACAAAAAGGATGACATGACCGACGTGAAGCAAAACCTATTTAAAAAAAAAACAAATTTGTGCAAATGCACTTATTGTTCAAACAAAGAAAACCTACCTAATTAAAACTAGCCAACAATGCAACTTTTTTGATGAAACCATTTATTGGCTCAACACAATAGCTACCTTTTTTCAGCAGCTTGCAATACTTTGTATGTTCACAGACAACTTTGTACAGATGAACCACAAATAACTTGAGTAATGATGTCAATGTTTGATGTAACACCTCTTGGAATAAATGAATAAATTCACCTTCTCAAGATGAATCATATGTACTGCTGCTCCAAGATGAGACCATGAATTTAGACTGCTTATGTTGAATTGCCAATGTATTTCTAGCCTCTTCTTCAATTGTATCTTCATACTCAGGTACAAGTGGAACATCTAATTTTCCGTTGGCCTCCAACCAAGCGAGATGTGTTATGGGACATCCCCTTGATCGAACAAAAACTAAAATCTTCTTGTTGGCTGCAACTTGAATAACTGGTTCATCAACCATCATCATGTCAGGATGATCAAAATGTGTTACCTCATTTCTTGTTTCTACATCATGTTGGTTCTAAATTTCAAACATTAGAGAATTATCTTCAATACTTGAGAAAAATTCCTCTATGATGTTCATGATAAGACCTTCATCAAGTTCTAGAGTAACTCATTCATGCAACATTCGTTCAAGTCCATGACTTCTAAATGATGATGCATTATTCTCAACTTGACTAAGACTTGCTTTCATGTCCATATTTTCATGCCTAATGATATGATTGTCTTCACTCACTTGAACATTAGAAAAGTGAGTTGCATCTTTTTTATTTTCATCAATAGCTTTCTAAGACTACGTGAACCAAAAATAAGAGTCGTCAGTTATGTCTGCTTCGTTTACCTAGAAGAGAATAGCAAGATCACTGTCCTCAGATTCAGGATACTTTTTTGTTTCTTCCGTTGATGGTGCCTCAATAACAAGTTTCTGTGGTGATGAAACCAGCTTTTGTTGATTTTCAATAGCAGAACTATGAGCAACATTTAGAAGAGGCTTTCTTTGTAGATCTTCATAAGGAACGAAGAACATACCTTGAGCTATTTTCTTTTTGAGAGAAAACAAATCATTTACTAACCTCTGCACCATAAGATCCATCCTTGTCATGGAAGAAAATGAATAAGGAGAAAGATAACTTTCTTCAAACCCACTTTCTTCAATTCTTATCTGTCCAACAAGAATAAGATCATCTTCAATTCCAATGGCCAATGTCTCTGCAGCTGCAAGAGTAGCGGGAGATGCTCTTCTCAATAGAAAACTTACTTCAGAAATTTGAGCATTGACACATAAACACTTCACATTTACATTTTTAGGCTGAGAAAGAACTGGCATTCTTCATGTCATTTTGTTGAAATGAGTCACAAATTCAAGCATAGGTACATGAGATGCCTTCTTCAACTGAGTGAGTTGGGCCAAAAGAGCGTTGGCATCTTCAGGAGGCTTGAATCTTTCTTGAAACTTGACTATGAGAGTAGCCCAGTTTGTGATGGTTTGGGGTGCAAGATGATAAAAACAATCAACAACACCTTGGAGAGTTTCCATGAATAATCTCACAGACATGTCCTCATGTTTAACACCATGAACACCGCATGCAATGTAAAAAGAAGCAATATGTTCATCAAGATGTTGCTATCCATTACCGAAGAACTTTGGAAAATTCTTCTGTGAGCCATCAGGAAGAGTATGTAGAGGTAGAGCCAAATTCAACGGACCAAAATCATTTCCCCAAGGATCTTGGGCCATTTACATGTCCTTGGTAAAAATCTTGAAAAACTACAAGAAGTAAAAATATGATGGAATAATTACAATGAATAGGACACAAGTATACTTCAAATGAAAGCATGAGGCTTATGAATGCATGTTGTGACCCCAATAGATCAATTAGATCAACCTGAAAGTAACCTTTTGCAAAATAAACCTATACTAACTTGGATGGAGCTTTGTTTAGTTCTCTGTTGTAGAACAAACGTTTAATCTTTTCATCTTTTTTTTTTCAGAAAAATATTGTAGTTGAAAGTGTGTAAAAGGATTTAGGAAAAATTTAGAGAAAAATTAAAAGAGACAAAGTGTCCATAAAGGAACAAATTCCTCCATTGCTTCTCTAGGACAAGAAAAAAAATTACAAGCTCAAAGTATTCTCAATCAATCTTCTTATCAACCTTTGGATACAAATGTGTTGCTTCCCCAACATATTTGCCAAAAAATGTTGGCTAATTATTTTTACATTCACTAAGACTACAACTTGGAAAAGTGTTTCTTTTAGGCAACAATATGTGAGATTTCTCTCTCCTCTTAGCAATAGGGGAGGCTCCCTTTTTACCGTAGGTGGCTTCAAATAAAACTAAACTATATAACAAACAATTCTCCTTGTTATAGTAACACCGGTGGCTCAAGAAATGACTTAATAACAGTCCTTTAAGACAACGGTCTATTTTAACTAAATATGAAATAACTATAAGAGTTCAAAGTCTCTTATCCTTACTCCAAATGATTATTCTAACTTCGAATGCACAAGAAAGCTCAAAGTCTTTCCTTGAATACCCTCTAATTTGATTAAAGATTCTACCATTGAAGCCCAAAGTCTTCAAATTTGAATCATTGCAACCACTACTCTCTATAGTAACCCCGATCTCCTGAAGCACAAAGTCTTTAGAAAACTTGAATTAAAGTGTTCCAATGATATAACAAAGATAAATATTTAATTTGAACAAGGATCAATGAAAGCAATATAAGAATACATCCATTAATGGTTGAGACAACAACTCAAAGTCTGCTAATCTCTATTCCTTTATTGAAATGCTCAACTCTTGTACAATGAAACACAAAGTTTTCAGAACTCAAGAGATTTGCCTATGGTTTTCTTGCACACAACAAAAGATGATCATTTACAATGAGCTCCCTCCTTTATATATGAAAAGAGGATAGAGAAAAGTGGATAAGAAAGGGGAAACCCTTAACCACCTTGATTTATTCAATACTTATCCTTAACTAACTTTGACTTATTCAATGTTGCAAGGCTTAATGCACTTTCAACATGATTACATAGAACAACTTTGCACGTGATACTATCACATGCAATTACATCTTTTTCTTACATTGCATGTAATATGTCAATTGCAAATAAAAAAAATATGATAAATATTTTCTAAGTGTTTGACAAGACATGACATCTATTACATCATCCTTTATCGGTTTTCATGTTGCTACTGGATGTCTGGTGATTGACGTGTATTGGTTTGGTGAAAGCATCGTGAACCAGAATATGAATTTGTATCTTTGATTGTTTAGCATCATAGTGGTGATTGCTGGAAAGACATCTTTTCATTATCATTTCAGTCTTGAAAGCATTATATGCCAACCCATCATTGCATCTCCCATCCCTTTGTTTGTATGACCACATCATGTTGTCGTTCCTTCCTTGGGTCATTCTTTAGTTACCAAAATAATCCATATCATGGTCTTTCAAGAGAAGAACTTTGCAGATTTGGAAGGGTATGCGTATAGGATATGAGTGGAAAGCCTTTCAGAAGTGAAAAGGCAATGGACTTTGGGAAAAATCAACTCCTCTAATGAGGGAAAAACTAAAAAATGGGGTTCTATGGAGGCATTACACGTATGCAAGCAACAAGTTCGGAGCTTGGTAAAAAAAGATGAATGTATCTCCACATGAGAAAATGTTTAACATGCAAGGTGGGATTTTTGGAAATACTTGCATCTCATAAAAAACCATGAAAAAACATGAAAGTGGGCTTTTTGGAAGAACGTGCATATTTAGGGAAAGTAAAAGACGTCACAAAAGGTGGGTTTTTTTTGCTATCTTGCATGTTGGAAGTTTTACATTTGTCTTTTGACATGTAAATGTGGAAAATTTGTTTTTTTCATCACATTTTGCATATAGGGCAGCACTTAGTCTTTTTTAGAAAATCACCATCAAGAATGAGGTTTTTAATCCTGATTGCATATAGGGATAAATGACATCCTCGTATGCAACTTAGAAGAAAATCAGAGAAGAAAGATGGAAATGGAAAAACAAGCACATAAAAACTTAAAAAGAAATAAAAATGTACATTTGTGCAACAAGAGGAAAGAAAGAAAATCCATACCTTCTCTTTGGAATGCAAAGGGAAAACAACTCTCTCAAACTTTGAAATTCTGGAAACAATTCAAGAATTTTGAATTTAGATTTGAAGTGCAAGTTTGAAGATATATAGGAAATGAGTTTGATTAATTCCTCATGCTAAATAAATACATTTTCATGAGTCATGGAAAGAGAAAAGACAATTGCACTCCATGCATTCATAAATTGCTTAAAATCAACAACTAACCTTTAATGATTCAAACAAAATGTGCCCTAGTTGTTTTCGAATTCCTTATGCAAAATGAAATAAAAATAACACTCTATACATTGGAATGCATTTCGATTTCAAAGAATGGAGAAAAAAATTTGTTTGCAAGAAGAAAAACTTACCAAGAAAACAAGCCATGAAAGTATTTCATGGAAGCATTCGAAAAACTCAGGGGTCTAATGGCAGACTTTTGACGAGTGATTACATGGAACCATTTTGGCTCCTTCCTTCTTTGTGATTCCCTAGATGGGATTTCCCTCACAAAATGTAGCTAAGTGTGGAAGGATTTTATGCGATTTGTATAAAAAATCCCGTCATAGCCTCATGAAGTAGAAAGCGCAACCTTCTGTGGAGAAAAAAATGGTTTGTAGCATATGAACATGGCAACATTTTTATTTGAACTATATGTCAAGAGTCTTAAAAATGACCCTCCATATGTGATTCACTAAAAACTAGGTTTCTCCAAACATTTTACATATTTAAAAGCCTTTGAGTAACATGCAACCTCCACAAAAAGTGCCGCCATAAGATTTTGAATTCATAAAGAATAGTGACAGGTTTTATAGAGCATATTGCATATGACTCAGATGCTTTAGAAATATGTTCTCCAAGAAAAAAAATGATGCCACTTTCAAATGGGAAGAGGAACACGTTGAAATTAATATGCAAACTTTGCCAAAAATGGCGCCTTCTACCATAAGTCTCTCCAAACGTTTTGAAAGCCTCTGGAATACATGCATTTATGTATAAAAACAATGCCCATTACTACTTAATAAAAACTGTGATCTTTAAGGATAAAGAGACAAACTTTATACGTCATTTAGCATATGTTCACTTGCATAAAAAACATGCTAAACATATAAAAATCGACGCCATGAGAAGTTTTTAAGAGAAAAATGGTTTTTAAAATCTCTAGCATATGTTCACTTTAAAAATGATATACAAATCCCCTTAAAAATGACGCCCACGATTAAGTAATAAACTGTATAACATATGTCTCTTCAAAAACTGTATAACATATGTCTCTTCAAAAACATATGCAAACAGTTTAGAATTTGCCACCACTAGTTTTAAAGAAGAGTTTCAATAGTGATAAGTTTTCATTGAGCTTTAACATATTGTTTTAAAATAACTTAGAGCATATATGTAATTTCTCCCAACAAGCCCACTTTGTAACTTATTAAATGACAATTAGACTTTTAATAATATCTGTATGATTGTATATGCAAATATAACTGAGAATCCCACTAATTGAAAGAGAAATGTGTTATTTTATATGCGACCTTATGTTTTTAAATGACATGATATGCAAACAAGTTTAAAAAGACCGCCATCATTAAAAACTACATGCAAAACTTCTCAGAATGACATGAAATTTTGAAATGAGATTTTATATCCACTCTACATATGAAATCAATTCCAACTTCATGCAGTTAACAAGAAAAGCCCATTTTAAAATTCTTTTGACAAGGCGTGCAATCTGTCAGAAAACCCCCACTACCAGGATGCTTTAAATCTCTATAACTTGAGCTAGACCAACCCGATTGACCCCTAAGATAGCTCAAAACGAGAAGAATTGTGAAGGCTACAAACCTAAGGCAAAAACAAAACACAAGACAAAGAAAAGAGAAGAAAAGCTAAGAACGACAATACACTGCAAAGAAGTAAATTAGAGATGAATCAAGGGATGACTGATTTCCTCAAACAAATTAACTTCTTTCAAAGCATTTAAATCCTTAGAGAACTCCTACCAATTGCAAGAAAATCGTGTAGGGTTGTTCAATTTTGTGGATGCAAAATTGAGGACAACACAGTGTACAACATAAATAAACATCTCATTTAATTAATGCATGAATATGATCAAAATACAATAATGAAGGCACATATATGTGAAAACTCCAAATATATATCCATAAATCGTGATAAAGCATAATATTATTGAAACTCAGTAATAACATCATGATAACATATATAATGATCCCTGATCTAGATAACTGTTACCCAAATTTTTCACATGCGGGATAGTAGTCATTACAGTTAAAAATTTGCATAAAGATACATCCCTTTAACATTATTGTTTAGCCAATACAGATGAATACATTACTATTACATTCATATTATCAGATTTTATTTGTACTCTAAGTTTTGATCAAATTCACACTTTCATATTCATAAACGATCATTACATTGTGCATTCATACTGAATGTATTAGACAAGTGTTCCTTCAAGGTCACATCTTGCATATTGAAACTCAGAGGACATATGCAGAAAAGAAAGTAAGAAGGAAGCATGATGAAGTCTAGGGTCTATGTATTGCCTTTAAGAGGTCTTCTAGTTTATGGAGTTGTTCATCTGCATCATATGAAGTCTTTCATGTCTTGGTCTTATCTCTGTCTATCCTGCATCCTAGCTCTTCTGTTGGTCATGTTTCCTGCAGCATCATGGTGAAAAAGATGTTAGATCCAATTGGATCTAAGCTATACATAAAAGCCTAAAAAATACCATGCATCAATCAAACTCCCTGAACTGCATATTTACTGATGACATCAATGTGATAGAAAGATATGCATTTGCATTGACAAAATAATAATATCAGAAAGACATATCTTTATGAAAATCCTGTGCTATATTTGAAAGATGCAGTGAGTGTCACGAGCCCGTGCTCGAACTTTACAAATATGCATTATTAAAGAAATGTTCAAATGCAGATTTCAACATTAATGCGCAAGAAAATGATTGAACTATAGTGTGTCAATGTGAGTTGTGCATATAAAATGCAGTACATAACAAGTTGCTACAGGGTGCATGCATACTATTACAGGTTTTGACACTATGGATGCTAATAGTTGAATGCCAGAAGAGTAAGAACAATATTATCAAATGTTTTTATAAAATATGCATAACAGAGAATACATGAGCAAGATTCGAGCTTTCAAAGACTGGATTATGCATATGAAGATGCAGTTTTAAACAATGCATATATATGTAAAATCAAATGATGGTGTTGTGTAAAGTATATAAGATACATGTCACTGTGATCTACCTTTTTTGCAGAAAAGACAATATGCACATACGGGGGAGAATGCAATTCATAAGAAGGTGTTTATAGTGCTGTCACAGTACATGATGCCTTTGGATGAGATAAGGAATCAATCCACAGAGACATCTACTTCTGCAAAAAAGTAAAAGAGACTGTGCATATTGAACAATGATATCTTTTGTGCATATGTTCATAAGACTGTAACAAAATAGGGTGTATCTATGTTATTGTTTTGAAAACAACTATGAAAGTTAATGACGTTGTGGTGGTTCATATTGCTGAGAATAGTGTACCCATGTGCCTAATATGAATTTGAAGTAATGTTTTATATAGGATAATCACTGTCAGCATGTTCAATGAAAGGAGACAACATATTTCATGTATTATAAACAACAGTATTAAACACATTGAAGAGCTGATGTATTGACATTGATGGTTATAGTTTTCCAGAAAGATGGCATGGAAAAAGATAACAACATATAATGACAGCCTACAATATAACAACATGGTCCCCATACAATAAAGACAAGAAGACATAATGGAGCTCATTTATCAAACAACAAAATGATAGCTTACAGGTGTGTTCTCAATTTTACATCCAGATGTACAGATTAAGCCATGTGGGTATCTAGTTTTTGGTGCCATTCAACCAACAGACAGTGTGCAGTCACAAAGAAGTTCTAGATTTATGCTAAATTCCTTGTTTTGTGGCATGAAAACAATCAAGATCAAACTGTTGAAGCCGAGTTTGAGGATATGCATGAATGGAACCTTATTTTAGGGTATCGAACTCCAAGTTACAAGCTACAACAAGCATAGTTTCAACAAAGTGTGGGTATTCCAACATAAAGCATAGTTTCAATAAATATACAAGCATATAGCAGAAACAGAGATGGTCTGAAGAAATAGCTCGAGTTCAGTCAAAGATAAGATGTAGATAACACACAATATCTCCAGTTCAACAAATATAGCACAACCTCCACATGTTTTTAATACCCTTTAGTCATGGTGATGTTATGTTATCACTATAATAAACAAGAAGAAGCCCAAATTCATTCAAAGTGATAGACAAAGAAAAACATGAAGGCATCATCTATAACATGAAAAGATGGAGTCAACGACATAAGCAACGGATAACACCAGAAATCAAAGCAACGGGCATCATATTCAAATAGAAAAGACAACATAAGTAAACATAAAGGGTAACTTATCTGAAAGTGGAGTTATCTGAAGGTGGAGTTCGAGTATATGTATAGTCACAAGCCCACAGATCATGAATAGTGCCATGTTTCATGGCGATGGACCCTAGGTCACAAGTTAAGTTGTAGCGGAAACTCAAGTTTCAAACCAAAGATACATGTGTAGCACTATGTAATATGGCATTTAACACTCCAGCTAGATGAAGGTTACACCCAAATGCCAGTTTATGCATGTAGAACCCACGTTCTATATGCAGTCCAAATACCATAGAATGAGGAACCTGAGTTCAACTACCAAATGATTCCAAATTGACAGCTCAAGCTCGGTGAAGTAAGGAAAACAACGAGGAAGTTGCAGATATGGCGGCGTTAGCTGAAAACCCTAGCTTCTTTCTTTCTCAAAACTGTAGAATAAAGAATGTAATGCGAAGATACCTATGCCAAAATGGATGGATTTTTGAAGTCCATCAAGGTACTATGGAGGAGTTAGTGCGCAACATCTCATATAAAAGCAACGACAATACCTAAACAGCTAGCCAATGGAGATATTTCAGCAGTGTATGAGATGTGCTTGTTAGAGGCTTAGTTGGCCTAAACTTTAAGTGTCGACTTTGATGAAGTTAAGGTTGTTAAATTATGGTGCCAGGTGTAGGGAGTTAGGGTTTTATGTAAATGTGGGTAGAGTTTATGCATTTAGAATTTTGTAATAAGTTGGTAATATTATGTAAAAAGATGAAAATCTTTTTAGACACCAACTTTGATAGGGGATTTCATTTTTGAAATTTACCTTTAAAGCTAGATTTTAGGTATTAGTCATGCCTTAGATTTAGGGATGTTCTATTTTTGAGGAGCTTGATGGGGGGCTAATTTGTAGGCATGAATTTGGCCTAATAATCAGGATAATCTTTCTGTTTTGAGGAGAGTTTTGGAGGGGGAAGTGATTTTTGAGATGAGCCATGTGGGCTATTTAGTGGACCTTTTACTTCATAGTTGGGGGTCCAGAATTTAGAAAAGAGGTGCTTTCAGTGAACTATTTATTACTGTAGACCTTTTTTATGCATTTTGTATCCATTGGGTTGCAGTTTTTGGAGAGAAGGCATATAGTGAACTTTTTGGTTCCTAGATGTTTTGGAGTTCATTTTGTAATCCATTCTGTCAGATTTTGGTGTGAAATAAAGCAGATTTTTCATTGGCTCATACATTTGATTTTTTGATTCTATGATCCTATTTTCATCTTTCTTTGCAAGTGTTATTTTCATTGTTATCCAAGAGAAGAGAGTGCATCTATATTCCTTCTTAAGGTGATCAATTATTCAAAACCTTGTATGGAAAAT
>MU225844.1:1119211-1131729 GCA_018584345.1 Thuja plicata
GAATTCATTTTTGGTGTATCACCCCTATCCAATTTTTGTTTTCAAAAGTTTCCTTCTTCCCTTTTCCCAATTAAGTTATCAATCAGGTGGTGATATTCCATATTTGATAGGAACCGGCCTAGAATCTGAAGACTCTTCCTCATCCATAGTTCACCCATAGCTAGAGGAAGTTTCCATTGTCAGATAGAATTGTCATGAAGCCTTAATGCCTGAGTTAGGGTGACAATTCTAACCCTGAACAATTTTTGGCAGGCCCGGTGGGACCAAACTGTTTTACAGTTCGGTTGAAGCTTCATGATTATTGCTGTTATGGTGTGAATAAAAGTATTTTAGCCTTTGGAGGCAGGATTCAAACACACACCTGGCGAATCTGCAACAAAAGATCTACTGGTTTCAAAGGTCAAGTGCCAGTATTTTTTAGATCATCTTTTATATTCAGATTTCCAACTTATTTCATGAATATAAATGTCATATTATGGTGGGCAGAAACAATACTCACCACCTTATCATGAAAGTAATGTTCAATGGACTAATCATTAGCCATATGAAAATCATCGTAAGCCTATTTTTACTCCAAGCTACCATGCCTCAGGAAGCTATCAATATATCCAGCATGCCCCAAATCAATATGCCCTTGTACAGGCTTATGAGTAGGCTCTCCAACAAGAAGGATCATGGGCTCAAAGGCAGAAACAAGAGATTAAAGATCAGCTAGCTCAGCCGATTTTCCACCCGCCCTCCCATGTTCAAACTAGGTGGTAGAAAACTCAGAGTTATAACCAGTTCCAAGAAGACTATTTCATGCCTAATCAACATGAAGATATTTCCAATCAGCCTCAAAATTGGGACTGTGTTAAATTGAATAAGTTTTATGAGCCTAGCAAGCTTGTGCAGCCAAATCAAGAGCAAGGAAATGAGGATCAACTATATGAGCAACAAATGATACAATGGGAAGAAGAGCTTGACCGTCAAATTGTTGTTAAGGGAGCAGGGCTGAGATCACAAATGGATGAAAAAAATGCTCTTGAGCGTAAAATTCCAAGCTTCATGCATTTTGGGCAAGGTGAGTCTCCTAAGTCTCTTGAATGTAAAGTTCCAAATTGGAGTACCCCCGTGATCAGAGAGCCTAAAAATAAAGAGCCAATTAAGCTCTCATTCCCAAGTTTTAGTGATATCCTTCTAGCACAAACACCTGTTATAGATCAATTGTAGCCTTATGAAGAATTGAATCCTATCCTTATACAAGAGCATGAAGTTAAATCATATATAGCTGATCATGAAATTGTCAAGATGGTTCCATGTGAGTCATCTCCAGATCAAGGAGCTAAGAAGGAGGTGATTATTTCAAATCTGATAGAACAAGTAGTAGAGGCCCAAGATACAAGAGACTCTTTTGAGCAAGAAGAGGTGGTTGTAATTTTATTTAGGGAGTTACCCTATTTTGTAGATCAAGAGAAGGAAGAGGAGATTGCAGTCATATCAGCACAACAAGGTATTCATGGTAAAGAGGCTGGTCAAAACATAGAGGAGTGTTTTGACAACATTATTGTAGATTTCTGTTAGAAGCTTGTTGTTGAAGGGAATGAATTTGTGCCTTTTCAAGGATTCTCTATTATGGAGGACATTCTTTCTAATGGTTATGTGCAGGAATGCAAGCTGGAACCAAGTGCTCATGATTCCCAGCGGATTAATAGTTTTGCTGAGCTCCTAGCTGACTTGACAGAAGATGATGGTATTTTGACCATGGAGGAGGAATCGACATTGATGTCGATAATGAAGGATAATCATGAGCAACTAGAGGGAAGAAAAGAATCCAACAGCATAAAGCCAGAGTTTATCATCTCTAGAGGCTTCCCAATCAGGCATCTTTCCAGAATGGGGCATGTTCCTAAGATTCCAATTATAGAGAAACAGATCTAGCATGTTTATTCACCTCAAATATGCACTGATATTGATCAAATCCAAGAGGTATGTGATATGGTCTTTCACTTTCAGGATATGCTTCAAGAGTTTTAGATCCTTCAAGTTGTATTGCATATTTTTTCAATTGCCTATATGCATGCATCTCATCCACTGTTGGTGAGAAAAGGCAAATATTTTAATGAACCACTAAATGGTTTTGTTTAGCAGAGTTTGTGGCCTTTTAGGTTAGGGTAGGTTAGTTTTCCAGTTTCCCTAAGTGCTGTCAAGCACATTTAGGTCAGTTTTAGTTTTAGTTTTCCCAGTTTTCAATAAGTCTTCAAGATTCAAGGTCTTCCAAGGTTGCTGTCCAAATATGCAAATACAAGGAAATCATTCCTTAATGATCAAGAATACATTTACAATTTGTGATAATGAATTTTTACTTCACTATCACAAATCATAGACATACACATAATCATTGGGAAATGGTTTTCTTATATCCAGAGATTAGGTTTAGGGTGTCCGTAGGTGATCAATAGACTCAGTGCCCAATGGACTGTTTAGGCTACTAGTCTCAATGTCAAGCAGACAGACATCCATCAGAGGACGCCAGAATTGTTACCCAAATTTTTCATATGCGGGATAGTAGTCATTAAAGTTAAAAATTTGCATAAAGATACATCCCTTTAACATTACTGTTCAGCCAATACAGATGAATACATTACTATTACATTCATATTATCAAATTTTATTTGTACTCTAAGTTTTGATCAAATTCACACTTTCATATTCATAAACGATCATTACATTGTGCATTCATACTGAATGTATTAGACAAGTGTTCCTTCAAGGTCACATCTTGCATACTGAAACTCAGAGGACATATGCAGAAAAGAAAGTAAGAAGGAAGCATGATGAAGTCTAGGGTCTATGTATTGCCTTTAAGAGGTCTTCTAGTTTCTGGAGTTGTTCATCTGCATCATTTGAAGTCTTTCATGTCTTGGTCTTATCTCTATCTGTCCTGCATCTTAGGTCTTCTGTTGGTCTTGTTTCCTACAGCATCATGGTGAAAAAGATGTTAGATCCAATTGGATCTAAGCAATATATAAAAGCCTAAAAAATACCATGCATTAGTCAAACTCCCTGAACTGCATATTTACTGATGACATCAATGTGATAGAAAGATATGCATTTGCATTGACAAAATAATAATATCAGAAAGACATATATTTATGAATCCTGTGTTATATTTGAAAGATACAGTGAGTGTCACGAGCCCATGCTCGAACTTCACAAATATGCATTATTAAAGAAATGTTCAAATGCAGATTTCAACATTAATGTGCAAGAAAATGATTGAACTATAGTGTGTCAATATGAGTTGTGTATATGAAATGTAGTACATAACAAGTTGCTACAGGGTGCATGCATACTGTTACAAGTTTTGACACTATGGATGCTAATAGTTGAATGCCAGAAGAGTAAGAATAGTGTTATCAAATATTGTTATAAAATATGCATAACAGAGAATAAATGAGCAAGATTCGAGCTTTCAAAGACTGGATTATGCATATGAAGATGCAGTTTTAAACAATGCATATATATGTAAAATCAAATGATGGTGCTGTGTAAAGTATATAAGATACATGTCACTGTGATCTACTTTTTTTACAGAAAAGACAATATGCATATACAGGGGAGAATGCAGTTCATAAGAAGGTGTTTATAGTGTTGTCACAGTACATGATGCCTTTGGATGAGATAAGGAATCAATCCACAAAGAAATCTACTTCTGAAAACAAGTAAAAGAGAGTGTGCATATTGAACAATGATATCTTTTGTGCATATGTTCATAAGAATGTAACAAAACAGGGTGTATCTATGTTATTATTTTGAAAACAACTATGAAAGTTAATGATTCTGTGGTGGTTCATATTGCTGAGAATAGTGTACCCATGTGCCTAATATGAATTTGAAGTAATGTTTTATACAGGATAGTCACTGTCGGCATGTTCAATGAAAGAAGACAACATATTTCATGTATTATAAATAGCAGTATTAAACACATTGAAGAGCCGATGTATTGACATTGATGGTTATAGTTTTCCAGAAAGATGGCATGGGAAAAGATAACAACAACATGTAATGACAGCCTATAGTATAACACCATGGTCCCCATACAATAAAGACAAGAAGACAGAATGGAGCTCATTTATCAAACAACAAAATGACAGCTTACAGGTGTGTTCTCAATTTTACATCCAGATGTATAGATTAAGCCATGTGGGTATCTAGTTTTTGGTGCCATTCAACCAATAGACAATGTGCAGTCACAAAGAAGTTCTAGATTTATGCTAAATTCCTTGTTTTGTGGCATGAAAACAATCAAGATCAAACTGTTGAAGCTGAGTTTGAGGATATGCATGAATGGAACCTTATTTTAGGGTATCAAACTCCAAGTTACAAGCTACAACAAGCATAGTTTCAACAAAGTGTGGGTATTCCAACATAAAGTATGGTTTCATTAAATATACAAGCATATAGAAGAAATAGAGATGGTCTGAAGAAAGAGCTTGATTTCAGTCAAAGACAAGATCCAGATAACACACAATATCTCCAATTCAATAAATATAGCACAACCTCCACATGTTTTTAATACCCTTCACGCATGGTGATGTTATGTTATCACTATGATAAACAAGAAGAAGCCCAAATTCATTCAAAGTGATAGACAAAGAGAAACATGAAGGCATCATCTATAACATGAAAAGATGGAGTCAACGACATAAGCAATGGATAACCCCAAAAATCAAAGTAATGAGCAGCATATTCAAACAAAAAAGACAACATAAGTAAACATAAAGGGTAACTTATCTGAAAGTGGAGTTATCTGAAGGTGGAGTTCGAGTATATGTATAGTCACAAGCCCACAGATCAAGAACAGTGTCATGTTTCATGGCGATGGACCCCAGGTCACAAGTCAAGCTGTAGCAGAAACTCAAGTTTCAAACCAAAGATACATGCGTAGCGCCATGTAATATGACATTTAACACTCTAGCTAGAATGTAGGTTAGACCCAAATGCCAGTTTATGCATGTAGAACATGCATTCTATATGTAGTCCAAATACCATAGAATGAGGAACCTGAGTTCAACTACCATATGATTCCAAATTGACAGCTCGAGCTCGGTGAAGTAAGGAAAACAACGAGGAAGTTGCAGATATGGCGGCATTAGCAGAAAACCCTAGCTTCTTTCTTTCTCAAAACTGTAGAATAAAGAATGTAATGCGAAGATACCTACGCCAAAATGGATGGATTTTTGAAGTCAATCAAAGCACTATGGAGGAGTTAGTGCCCGACAGCTCATACAAGTGCCACGAAAATACCTAAATAGCTAGCCAATGGAGATATTTCAGCAGTGTATGAGATGTGCTTGTTAGAGGCTTAGTTGGTCTAAACTTTAAGCGTTGACTTTGATGGAGTTAAGGTTGTTAAATTATGGTGCCAAGTGTCAGGGAGTTAGGGTTTTATGTAAATGTGGGTAGAGTTTATGCATTTAGAGTTATGCATTTTTGATGGGTTTCTATTATGAAGTTTGTAATAAGTTGGTAATATTATGTAATAAGATGAAAATATTTTTAGACACCAACTTTGATAGGGGATTTCATTTTCAAAATTTACCTTTAAAGCTAGATTTTAGGCATTAGTCATGCCTTAGATTTAGGGATGTGTTGTTTTTGAGGAGCTTAATGGGGGGCTAATTTGTAGGCATGATTTCAGCCTAATAATCAGGATAATCTTTCTGTTTTGAGGAGAGTTTTGGAGGGAGAAGTGATTTTTGAGATGAGCCATGTGGGCTATTTAGTGGACCTTTTACTTCATAGTTGGGGGTTCAGAATTTAGAAAAGAGGTGCTTTCAGTGAACTGTTTGTTCCTATAGACCTTTTTTATGAATTTTGTATCCATTGGGTTGCAGTTTTTGGAGAGAAAGCATATAGTGAAATTTTTGTTCCTAGATGTTTTGGAGTTCATTTTGCAATCCATTCGGTCAGATTTTGGTGTGAAATAAAGCAGATTTTTCATTGGCTCATACATTTGGAGTTTTGATTCTATGATCCTATTTTCATCTTTCTTTGCAAGTGTTATTTTCATTGTTATCCGAGAGAAGAGAGTGCATCTATATTCCTTCTTAAAGTGATCAATTATTCAAAACCTTGTATGGAAAATGTATGTTTGCTGACTATTTGAGATATTTGTGGTTTAACCTTAGTATTGAAATCTGTTAGCCTATATGTTGATTAGAGATTTTAAGGGTCAAGCCTTTGATATATGAGTTGGAGTTACTATTTTGTCTCTTCATCAAAAGTTAGAATTCATTTTTGGCGTATCACCCTTATCCAGTTTTTGTTTTCAAAAGTTTCCTTCTTCCCTTTTCCCAATTAAGTTATCAATCAGGTGGTGATATTCCATATTTGATAGGAATCGACCTAGAACCTGGAGACTCTTCCTCATCCATAGTTCACCCATAGCTAGAGGAAGTTTCCATTGTCAGATAGAATTGTGATGAAGCCTTAATCCCTAAGTTAGGGTGACAATTCTAACCCTGAACAATAACATATAAACATGATAAAAATTACAATTTGGTAACTACTGTCACATACATCAGTGAAACCATTGAATCACATCATAATCCATATATTCTGTAATATCTCAGAATTCATATAAACCAGATAACATCATAACCTCAACAATAATCTCATAAAAGAACACAAGAATGAACTGAACTAGGTGCGTCTCACACTGGTAGCATACAATCATATCATGAGAATAATCACTGAATCATATAAAATAATTAAGCTCATGAACAAATCACAAAGAACACAATGAATCCACAGAACTCACAAAAGAGTCTCAGGAGGTCTAGCATCCCAAATCATGTATGTAACTGTTAGTAATAACTTAGAGGGGGGGGGGGGGGAATCAGTGGCCTAAAATATATTCCAATAATCNTAACTTAGAGGGGGGGGGGGGTGAATCAGTGGCCTAAAATATATTCCAATAATCAACCCTTAAAACTTAGTACCACACTAGTATACCTCTAGTTATCTTCAGTCCTATAAGATGAATGCCTCCAAATACTTATATCAATTTACTACTCCTCAAAATGCTTTGTAAAACCTTCTACTGTAGATTTATCGAATAACAGTCTGTTAATTTACTGAAAGACAGTAAATTATCTATAGTATACCAATCAATCTAATTAAGTTAAGTGTAATGCAAAATACTAAAGTAATGACTCATAAACACATTGACACATGAATTTTTAACGTGGAAACCTTGTTAAGGGAAAAACCACTTGGGACTGGTAACCCAAAATTTTCACTCTTCTGAAGTGAGCTCAGTGAAGAACCAACCCTGTTAAAGGTTACAAACACACCTAACTTGTTAGAGGATTTAAAAGTTTAGTCTGTAGCTTGATATCGGGCATCTCTATGCTACCATCCTAGATCAAACACTCACTTGGCCTATCAATAGGTATCTAGCATCTCATGCTATCTTCATGATCAAACTTTTTGATACTCTATTGGATGTAGCTCATTATAGAAAGGATCTTTAAATCTCACTTGGTTAAGAGACTTTCTAGGTCAATGGTTAAATTGAAACAGTATGATCTGTTCACATATACAACTTATACTTGCAGATTTTCATATCTATTGTAATCTCACAAAACTATTCTGATCAATATGACTCTATTTATACCTTTGCTCCACTTTGATTCTGCTAGGTGATGTTGTGCTCTGTTGCTCGGTGTCCACAGAATTTGTTAGCTCTTTCCTCAGCTTGTTGATCACTACTGTATGAATTTTATCTTCATCAGTTTCTCTTTAGCATCCTCTTTTTCTTTTCTCCCCACACCAATTCATAATGAATTGAGTTGTCTCTTAAATAGACATGATATCACCATTGTTAGGTTCTTCATCTTCTTGATCTTGGCGTGTTCCACAATTCTTGCCAATTAGATTTAAAGCAAAACTCCTATTTTATCTCACTGATATCTTCTTTCCAACAGGAAAAAACAAATTTAAATCAATTACTTATCTTTGGCTTATCTTGTTGATGAAAACAATGATAACTACCAGTTAAATCTATATTTATCTCTGCCAGCTAGATATTTGGTCATTTCTTAACTTCAGTTAATTTTGGTTTAACTATTTGATAGCATTAGTCAACACTCCAGTTCTCCTCGGGCTTCTTTGTCGGTTTACATTGTTTCTGGCCATCGAGTTTGCTTATGATTCTGCTCATCGGTGTTCTTGCTCGGGCATCACTGTGACTTGACTGTCGGTGATCTCTATCCGTTGGGTTCCACTAACCGTCGGTGTTTCTAGTCACATTGTGAATACTTGTCTTTTATGCATTATATAAAGCATAATATTTTTCTCTTTGATTCTCTAAAGTCTTTGACACTTTGATTATAACCGATTAGATTATATCAAGTTGACATCAATGACAATACAATCCATTAACTAATTTAATGTCTTGCATTATCCTTCTGCATTTTGGTTATCAACTTAACATCTTCAAACATTCAATCAGTTACATGTCATCAATCTCTCCCTTTGGAATTGATGGAAACATACTACATTATCATACTATACTATCTCTAATACAATATGAAATATACAGTTTCATCAAGCTTTTCTAGTGTAACTATTACAAATGTCTGGCTCTCGGTAAGCTCAAAAAATAGCTTAGATTTATTTCTTGCAGAGTGGTTGTCTTCAATCTTCAATCCCTTCACTGGATAGATGTAACATCTTCTTATTCTATTTTGATATGTGCTCTGCCTTGACTGTTCCTATTTATTGATAATCTCTTTTTCCTTTGACAACATTCTTTCTCTTTGTTTGAACTCTCTCTCTCTTTGTTACTTCTCTCCCTTAGACTATTTTGATATGTGCTCTGCCTTGACTGTTCCTATTTATTGATAATCTCTTTTTCCTTTGACAACATTCTTTCTCTTTGTTTGAACTCTCTCTCTCTTTGTTACTTCTCTCCCTTAGATGGATATTTCATGTGTAATCAATTTCTCTCCCTTAGAATATTGATTAACTCTTCCTTTCTGATTCTCAGGAAATTCTCTTCATGGATAATGATATAATCTCTCCCTTTATCATATCTCTCCTTTATGTGATAAGGAATCATCTCTCTTTTAGATAATGAGATCATCTCTCCCTTTGTATAATAAGGAAAATCTCTCCCTGATGGTAATGAGAACATCTCTGCCTTTTGCTTTATGATAATTAGAAGATCATCTCTCCCTTTGACAAAAAATCCAAAAAAAAATACTTCTCTTTGATTTATCGTCTACATCATGTTCCATCCCTTTGCATAATATATTCCTTGAATTTCTCTATTCATCAGTAATACACTATCTGATTTTCGGTGCAGATATGTACCTTGCAATGTACAGATGTATCTATTGCTTTTCATCTCAGTGTTTGCATCAACATGACTGATCTTCATATTTGGTATAGGCTAATGCAACCTCCTAGGCAAATTACTGACCGATAGAGAAGGGTTGAACCCCTAGTCTCTGTCTCAGATACTCAAATGTATCCTTCAGTAATGGCTTGGTGAAAATATCATCTAACTGTTCCTTTGATTGAAATATTCTGGTGTCAATTCTTTTGCTTGTACTTGTTCTCTCAGATAGTTATACTTGATAGCAATATGCTTAGTCTTACCATGCATAAATGGATTTTTTGAAATGTTTATTGCACTGGTATTATCACAATAGATAATTACTGGTTCATTGATCTTCATATGAAGACCTTTCAGTAATTGTTTGATCCATGCAATATTTGAGCAATTTGCAGCATCAACCACATATTTTGCTTCTACAGTAGACTGAGAGATGCATCCTTACTTCTTGCTTATCCATGTGACAAGTATGTCACCCATGAAGAATGCTCCTCCAGTTGTGCTCTTTTGGTCATCAATGTTTCCAGCCCAATTAGCATCTGTATAGACTTGTAGCTCAAATTTTCCTTCTCTTTTGTACCATAATCCATAGTCCTCGGTGTTCTTTAGATATCTCATAATTCTCTTGACAATAGTCATATGTGATTCTTTGGGATTAGCAGAGAATCTTGCAACTATCCCCACTGCATGTGCTATATTTGGTCTGGTGTGAACAACATACATCTTTTTTCCAATCATTGATCTATATAAGTTTGTTTTACCTCATTTGTCTTGTCTTCTTTTGTCAGCTTGCATCCAGTAGCCATAGGTGTTCCAACTATTTTGGAATCTTCCATCTTGAATATGTTCAACACTTCCTTGATGTATTTGGACTGAGTGATGTATATGCATGCATCTTGTTGAAGAATCTGTAGACCAAGAAAGAATTTGATCTCTCCAAACATAGACATTTTAAAGTTCTTGCTCATTTCATTAGCAAAGGATTTGCATAGAAATTTATTTCCCCCAAAAATGATATCATCAACAAAAATTTCAACAATCATAATATTACCATCGGTGTCTTCTTTTAAGTACATATTGCTATTTTCACTTGTTCTAACAAATTTAATGCTAATGAGATATGAGTGAAGTCTTTCATACCAGGCTCTCGGTGCTTGTTTCAATCCATACAAGGATTTGTGTAGTCTACATACCATGTTTCTCTTGTCTGGATCAACAAACCCTTCTGGTTGTTCAATGTATACCTCGTATTCTAGTATTCCATTTAGGAATGCAGATTTGACATCCATTTGGTATACCTTGAATCCTTTAAATGCAGCATAAGCAAGTAAGATTCTAACTCCATCTAGTCTAGCAATGGGGGCAAAGGTTTCTCCATAATCAATACCTTCTTCTTGTGCATATCCCTTGCATACTAATCTTTCTTTTTTTCTAGTGACTTCTCCATTCTCATTCAACTTGTTTCTGAACATCCATTTGGTACCAATGACATTATTTTCATCTGGTCTCGGTACTAGTGTCCATGTATTGTTCTTCTGAATATGTTCTATCTATTCATTCATAGTACTAACCCATTATTCATTCTCAAGTGCATTGTTAACAGATTTAGGCTCAAAATCACAAAGTAAACATCTTGTGTTAAGTGACTTAGTTCTTGTTCTTGTTCCAGCCTTCTTGTCTCCTATGATTTGATTTTGTGGATGATGTCTTCTGACATACTTCGCAAGTTTTGGTTCATCTCTGTGTTCATCATTTTGATTATCTTCTTCACCTTCATTTTCATTTCCATTGTTCGGAACATCATCTTGAGTATTATCCTGATCATCGGTAATTGTAGCTTGATGCTCAGGTGCAATGTTTTGATGCTTGAGAGTGACACACTATTTCTTAGGTAGAGTGTCAGGTTCTATATAAACAAACCCGTTGTAGTCCTCTGGTTCCTTTTTTCTTTCCTTATCATTCTTTTATGCAACTTCATCTATTTTCACATTTGCACTTTCAATGATTTTGTCAGATGACTTGTTAAGACATTTATAAGCCTTGCTTTTGGTTGAATACCCTAGGAAGATACCTTCTTCACTTTTGCAGTTAATTTTTCCATTTCTATCATCCTTCAATATATAACATTGACTACCAAATATTCTAAAGTAAATTACATTGGGTGTATGACCATACAAAAGCTCATAGGGTGTCTTCTTTGTGTCCTTCAATTGTACTTTGTTTAGTGTATAGACATCAGTACTGACAGCTTCCCTCTAGAATGTTTGAGTGATGCTTTTCTCAATCATCAATGTTCTTGCACAATAAAAAATTGATCTATTTCTCCTCTCAGCAATTCCATTTTGCTGTGGTGTCCTAAGTGCAGAAACCTATCTTTTTATTCCATGCTCATTGTAGTAGTCAGTGAATTCTTCTAAAGTAAATTCCCCTCCTCTATCTAACCTTAAGCATTTCAATTTCTTTTCACTTTATTTTTCTACCATTTCTTCATACCATTTAAACATCTTAAATGCTTCTGATTTATCTTTTAAAAACATGATTGTCATCATTCTAGAAAAATCACCAACAAAGAGAATAAAATACCTATCTCCATAGTAGCTCTTTGTCCTCATCGGTCCACATAGATCTGTATGGACTAATTCTAGAATTGCAGTAGATGTATGGGTTTTTCTCTTGAAACTAGACTTTGTCATCTTACATTTTTGACAATTATTGCACATGATATGCTCAGGCTTAGTCATTGTCGGTAAGCCTCTGACATTCCTTTTGTTTCTTATCTTTATCATGTTGTCAAAGTTCACATGACACAATCTTTTGTGCCACAACCATATGTCTTCGTTTCTAGCCATTAAACAAGTGGTGTTAGTGTCATCAAGATAGAAAAGGTTACCTTTTTTCTTCTCACCAGTACCAATCAATCTTTCCTATTCATTGAAGATCTTTGCCTTCTTATTTTCAAATGCTACTATGTAACCTGAATTGTTCAACTGAGAAACACTTAACAAATTATAATTCAGTCCTTTAACCCAGTAAGCATTTTCACATTTTATCAGGTTATTCAACATTATGGTTCCTTTACCTTCAATTGGACAAGGTGTATCATTACCCATTCTCACTGAACCACCATTAT
>MU225844.1:1131779-1174571 GCA_018584345.1 Thuja plicata
CAGCCACTATCTATGATCCAAACATCATTTTTACTAACTTTAGATATGAGTGCAGTTTCTACATACCTTTCTTCATCTTCATCTGAATCATCCTTCATGGCTACAAATACCATCTCAATGTCTTCTTCTAATTCAGTGTCGATGTCATCAACTTTGTTCTCAGCTAGGTAACAAGAATTTTTCCCTTTGTCCTTTTAGTCTCAGGTATCTCTCTTGTCAGATTGTCGGTTTCTCCGGTAATCTCTATTATCACCTTTATCAAACTTCTTCTCATATGGTCTGTCATTTCCTCTGTCATCTTTTCATCTATTTGGACATCTTGCAGCAAAGTGTCCAACCTCTTTACAATTGAAACATACAAGTGGTAATTTACCTTTGTATCTACCTTTGCCTCTCTGCAGTCTTCTTGCCATTAGTGCTTCAATTTCATCAAGTCCTTGATCCTCATTGTCACTATCACTATCATTTCTAACAATATGTCTATGACTTGAGTTACTTATCTTTAGAGAAGATTTAAATGCAGATTCTATAGGTTGTAAGACACTGTTGTCAAAGTTATTCATCTCAAATAAAATTAGTGTACCAATCAGACTATCTAGAGTAACTGTATTGTTTGCAACTGCTCTCATTTCTTGAATAACATAAACTCTAATAGCATAAACAGGCAATAAGGTTCTTAAGATTTTTCTTACCATTGTCTCCTCTTCAAGTAGACCTCCAACTCCTCAGATAGCATTCACTACCTCTTTGATTCTGCAGCTATACTAAGTAATTTTTTCTCCTTCTTTCATCCTTAGGTCATCAAACCTCCCTCTTAGGATTTCTGCCTTTGCTCTTAGTACATTGGCATCTCCTCCATGTACAAGCTTCAAATTATCCCACATTTTCTTTGCAGAGGTACATGTTTTGACATCTTCAAACTCAACATCAGAGAGTGATGATGCAAGTTCTATCATCATGCAGTTATGCTCATGATTTACTCTTAATTGCTCAAGAGTATGAGGTCCTGTAGGCAACACAAATTTAGTATCTAAGTATTGAACAATATCATTTTCAATACTTGATAGGTGGAGTCTTATTCTACTTTTCCATGATGCAAAGTTTTCTTTATTCAACTTGGGCACATCTCGTCTGTTCATCTTGTGATCTTTTTCTTGAGCTGTTAAACTCCCTTTCTAAACACACAAGCTCTGATACCAATCGTTAGCAATAACTAAGAGGGGGGGTGAATCAGTAGCCTCAAAAAAATTCCAATAATCAACCCTTGAAACTTAGTACCTCACTATTATACATCTATTTATCTTCAGTCCTATAAGATTAATGCCTCCAAATACTTATATCAATTTACTACTCCTCAGAATGCTTTGTAAAACCTTCTACTGTATATTTACCGAATAGCAGTC
Source organism: Thuja plicata (assembly GCA_018584345.1). NCBI lineage: Eukaryota > Viridiplantae > Streptophyta > Pinopsida > Cupressales > Cupressaceae > Thuja > Thuja plicata. The sequence goes on from MU225844.1 coordinate 1,133,183, forward strand.
TGTTAATTTACTGAAATAAAGTGAGTTATCTAGAGGATACTGATCAATATAATTAAGTTAAGTGTAATGCAAAACACTTAAGTAATGACTCTTAAACACATTGAAACATGGATTTTTAACATAGAAAACTTGTTAAGGGAAAAACCACTTGGGGCCAGTAACCCAAAATTCTCACTCTTGTGAAGTGAGCTCGGTGAAGAGCCAACCCTATTAATGGTTACGAACACTCTGTTAGGTGTGACCTTGTTAGAGGATTTAAAAGTTTAGTTTGTCACTTGATATCAGGCATCTCTATGCTACCATCCTTGATCAAACACTCGCTTGGACTGTCAATAGGTATCTGACATCTCATGCTATCTTCATGATCAAAATTTTTGATACTCCATTGGATGTATCTCAATATAGAAAGGATCTTTAAATCTCGCTCAGTTAAGAGACTTTCTGAATCAATGGTTAAACTAAAACAGTATGATCTGTTCACATATACAACTTATACTTGTATATTTTCAGATCTATTGTAATCTCACAAAACTATTCTGATCAATAGGACTCTTTATACCTTTGCTCCACTTTGATTCTGCTCAGTGATGTTGTGCTCTGTTGCTCGGTGTCCGTAGAATTTGTTAGCTCTTTCCTCAGCTTGTTGATAAGTACTGTATGAAGTTTCTCTTCATCAGTTTCTCTTTAGTATCCTCTTTTTATTTTCTCCCCACACCAATTTGTAATGAATTGAGTTGTCTCTTAAATAGACATGATATCACCATTGTTAGGTTCTTGATCTTCTTGATCTTGGCATGATCCACAATTCTTACCAATTAGATTTAAGAAAAACTCTTGTTTTATCTCACTGTGATCTTCTTTCCAACTGGACAAAACAACTTTAAATAAATTACTTATCTATGGCTTATCTTGTCGATGAAAACAATGATAACTACCAGTTAATTCTATATTTAGCTCTTCCAACTAGATATTTTGTCGTTTCTAAACTTTGGTTAATTTTGGTTTAACTCTTTGATAGTGTCGATCAACACTCCAGTTCTCCTCGGGCTTCTCCGTCGGTTTACACTATATTTCTAGCCGTCGGATTGCTTGTGATTCTGCTCATCGGTGTTCTTGCTCGGGCATCACTTTGACTTGATTGTCGGTGATCTCTATCCATCGGGTTCCACTGACCATCGATGTTTGTAGTCACATTGTGAATAATTGTCTTTTATGCATTACAGAAAGCATAAACGTTTTCTCTTTGATTCTTTGAAGTCTTTGACACTTTGATTATAACCGATTAGATTATATCAAGTTGACATCATTGAAAATACAATCCATTAACTGATTTAATGTCTTGCATTATCCTTCTACATTTTGGTTATCAAATTAACATTTTCAAACATTCAATCAGTTACATTTCATCAGTAACAAGCCAAAAAACAATGGTTCTCACAACCACGCATAAGGACATATGCAATAATGAAGTAACCAGGGTAAAAACTAGGCATCACAAAAGAGATCTCATACAACAAAAGAGAGGCACTAACATAACATAATTTCAAAGCCACATCCATCAGGATGTCATTCATAAATTAAATAGGAGAGCCACTACATATTTCCTATTGTGGTCTTCCTCAATTTTTACAATACTACTCCAACTCTTTCTAATTGGAACTATGACACCCCAATGACCTTTACCTGTTTCACTCGCCTCATTCCAAATTGATATTTTCTTGAATCCTTCAAAATATAGAACTAAATGAAACCATCATGTTCATGTGTTTCCATAAGAATAATAATATCCTTCCCCTTTTCTATGTGTTGGAAATAATGGGAAGTGTGTACTAAGAGGGGAGGGGTGAATCAGTACCTCTAAAACTTTTATCTCTTTTAACCTTTATCCATTGTGTAATAAATTGCATAACCAACCATCTGTTCTATACTATCTTTGTGTAAGATATATCAATTCATAAGCTTTACCAAACATGTAAACATTCATGAAAGTAATTGACTCATAACACAAGATATGGTAACACAGAAAACCCCTGTTAGAAGGTAAAAACTATGGTTGGGATGACACCCACAAAAACTTCACTATCTACAGATTGGAAGGGGCCAATTAAGGCTTACAATTTTGATCACTTTTGATGATCTACCCTGTTAGGAGTATCTGTGGAGACTGGTTAAGGTCTACGCTGTTAAGAGCTTTAGCAACACTATTTAGTGTGCACTTGGTTAAGATATTTACAATAGGATTGTTAAATCCACCTTCCTTGAAATGATTTCTTCTATTTGCTACACTTGTTAGAATGTAGACAAAAATACTCATTGACCTGAGTGTATGCAATCTAACAATTGTTGATTACATATCCATTAAAAATCACATGTATAAATGTATCACCTAATGTGATTGATTAATACCTCTGTTGCTTGGTAGCCTCTGTTCTTGGTTCTTGATAGCCAAATTCATCTTTTGTTGTTCTTTTTCTTGAAACTCTCAGTCTGATCCATAGATGCGCTCATTGCTACATTCATCCTCTCATCCATCATTAATGAATGATTACAACATCTATTTATAACATAGATTTACCTAATTAATTTTCACGTATTACAACTTTAACTCTATGATCAAAGGTTTACAACTTGACCTTGATCTCCTAGTTTGCATGTTTTTAATTAGTTAGACTCATTAAAACAATTACAATAATGTTTCTTGTTCCTCAAGAAATGGATTTAAAACAAATCAAAACTCTATAAATAGAAAAAGCTGTTTTATCTGACGTGGAAGTCAGATGCACTTTTCCTGGGATTCAACTGACTTTCAGTTTCTGATGCTCAATTTTCTTTGAAGTCAGTTTGACTGTCTTTTGGTGTTCATTTGTTGAGCTGTCTGTCCATGTCTTCTCTTATCTATTCTCTCAGTTTGCACTGTATTCTTCTTGTTGGGTTCCACTGCTGGTTCACTCCTGTCGGGTTCCACTTAACCATTTTCAGTTTTCACTTTGTAATTTTGTGTCTTCGGTTTACACTGTAAATTGTTATGTCAGTTAATTGTGCTTATCCTATCTTTCGGTCTAGTGTAACCGATGGAATATTACAACTATTTTCTCTTTGCATACTAATGGAAAAACTCAATGTCATCAATCAATTGTTGGAAATAATGGGAAGTGTGTACTGAGAGGGGAGGGGTGAATCAGTACCTCTAAAACTTTTATCTCTTTTAACCTTTATCCATTGTGCAATCAATTGTATAACCAACCATCTATTCTATACTATCTTTGTGTAATATATATCAATTCATAAACTTCACCAAACATCTAAACATTCATAGAAACATTCATGAAAGTAATTGACTCATAACATAAGATATGGTAACACAGAAAATCCCTATTAGAAGGTAAAAATTGTGGTGGGGATGACACCCACAAAAACTTTACTATCTGCAGATTGGAAGGGGCCAGTTAAGGCTTACAATTTTGATCACTTATGATGATCTACCCTGTTAGGAGTATCTGTGGAGACTGGTTAAGGTCTATTCTGTTAAGAGCTTTAGCAACACTATTTAGTGTGCACTCGGTTAAGAGATTTACAATAGGATTGTTAAATCCACCTTCCTTGAAATGATTTCTTCTATTTGCTACACTTGTTAGAATGTAGACAAAATACTCATTGACCTGAGTGTATGCAATCTAACAATTGCTGATTATAGATCTATTACAAATCACATGTATAAATGTATCACTTGATGTGATTGATTAATACTTTTGTTGCTCGGTAGCCTCTGTTCTTGGTTCTTGATAACCAGATTCATCTTTTGTTGTTCTACTTATTGAAACTCCCAATCTAATCCATAGATGTGCTCACTGGCTACATTCATCCTCTCATCCATCATTAATAAATGATTACAACATCTATTTATAACATAGATTGACCTAATTAAGTTTCACATATTACAACTTTAACTCTATGATCAAAGGTTTACAACTTGAGCTTGATCTCCTAGTTTGCATGTTTTTAATCAGTTAGAATGATTAAAACAATTACAATAATGTTTCTTGTTCCTCAAGAAATGGATTTAAAACAAATCAAAACTCTATAAATAGAATATAGCTATTTTATCTGATGTGGAAGTCAGAACCACTTTTCTCTGGATTCAACTAACTTTTGGTTTCTGATGCTTGGTTCGCTCTGAAGTCAGTTTGACTGTCTTTTGGTGTTCCTTTGTTGAACTATCTGTTGGTGTCTTCTCTTGTCTTTTCTCTTGGTTTTCACTATATTCTGCTCGTCGAGTTCTACTGTCGGTTTTCTTCTGTCGGGTTCCACTTAACCATTTTCGGTTTTCACTTTGTAAGTTTGTGTCTTCAATTTACACTGTAAATTGTTCTATCAGTTTGTGCTTATCCTGTCTTTTGGTGCAATGTAACCGATGGAATATTACAACTGTTTTCTCTTTGCATACTAATGAAAAAACTTAATGTCATCAATCTCCCCCTTTGACATTAGTATCAAAAACTGATATGTGCAGAATACTAAAGTGTTTAGTATGTACACCATGTATATTACCTTAGTCATTTTATGACTCCCCCTATGCATATGTCGGTATAGTATAGTATATGTATATGTACATTAGTCTTTATACTATCTCTTCCTTTTGCCTTTGCGCTATATTTTTCTTTTCTTCCTTTTCCCATTTTACTATATGCTCTGTACATATCATTTCCTTTTCCCCCTTTTTTTATAGTAAGGGAAAAGGTGTATACCTATAGCTTATCAAAAATATGAGAGTGAGAGGATTTCATTTCCTCCATCATCTTCTCCCATTTCTCCTTTAAGTGTTCAAGAGCCATATGCTCTAATGTTATCCGTGCATGCATATTGTAGATAATGTCTTCTACAAACATCTCAGGGGTTGCAATAAGTTGCCTTGCCGAACTTAGGTGTGTTTGCAGAAGTATGATGTTTGGTAGTAGTAGAGACTGTATCTCAGTAACCTCCTCTCTGAACTGTGACTCTCCTTCCCAAAGTTCTTGTCTCAATCATTTGATCTCAATGATATTCTCATAATGCAATTTGATTGCATTTCCATCTGTGGTTAGACTTTGTGCACTTGCATTCAGATTGGAATCGGTCTTTGCAATCTCATCATTGTTGTCCTTTGTAAATTTCTCTAGAGTGCATAACTTTTGGATTAAGGAAACAACTTCAACAATTATTGGATCTAATTCATTTCCTAATTCTGAAATTTTTACCTTATTTTCTGCCACTTCTTGGCTGATCTTTTATGTTAGTTTGTATTGAAACTTTTGTTCTGCTTGCTCCTTAATTTCCTTTTCTACATCTACATTCCGTGTTGTGATATCTTCGATGAGGAAGACAAGTTGATCTAGAATTGGGGCATTGTGATCAACATCTATGTCAGGAACAATCTTACTTAAGATGTCCCTTGTGTTCTCCATAAGAATAATAATGTCCCTTGTGTTCATGTGTTTCCATAAGAATAATAATATCCTTTCCATTTTTTATGGACCCCAACTCAAGTCTTCTTCCCCATTGATAATGTCTACAATTTCAACTTACTACATGTAAATACTCATGTTGGGTCCCTACTTCATATTTCTTATTTGATAAATGATCATTAATTTGGGCTTTTCCTATTCTTCATTCATGCCCATTTGTCTTCATTTCTTTCCACTTTCACTACCTCTCATTCCTTCCTTTATTCTTCCTACTAGAAAAATGTCACTTCATTTAGGTATATGTTTGTGCTTCTAATTAACTCTCTATTCTTTAGAATCACTTTCTTGTCATCCATAGTTCATATGCTAGTAACTCTTACATGTCTATCCCTTCATCTACTTTCTTTCCAATCTTATTTTCTTGTTGGATATACCTTATCTTCTTCAACTTGTCTCTATGGAAGTCTCTTATTAAAATATTATTTTTCTCTTCACTAAAGTCCCTAAGATCTTTAATTATGATGTTTGCAGCCTATCTGTATTTTTTTTCTTCTTCTTCTCTTATTTTTCTTTTTGACTTGATTTTCTATGATTTTTTTCTGATCACTCAATTATCCACTTACCACTTCTGAACATGATTTGGCCTCTTCCTTCTAGTCTCTAAACTAATTTTCTTTTATTTCCACATCTACTTATGTTGATTGAATCTTCTTTATTTGAATCTTCAACAATTTTTAATTGATCTAATTCTCATTTTAAAGTGACAAATTCTTGTTGTTCTCCTTCCACATTATGTTGCAAATTTAGATTTTTGCTTGAGATATTTTATTTTCCCTTTCCATCTTGCACTTGGACTCTAATGTTTTTTATCCCATTGATTTCATAAACCCCTTTGTTTCAAAAATTTGAAGCATTCATGCTCACTATCTCCTCCAAATATAACCCTAATGACCACATTAGTGGTGTGGATATGGGGCTATTTATGCTCTTACCATCTTGGGCACTTAAATGCTAATACTTTTTTTTGTAGTGAGCCTTTCTATTTTTCCCCTTTTTTACTCGAGATTCTCTTGACTCTCTACTAGATTTTTCATTGCTTTATTCTCGAGTTTTCCAATTTGTTCTCCTTTTTGTAATATATTACAAGATACCTTTTTATTATTTATATGTATTTTTTTAGAATCATAGTGATTATTTTATTTTGTGTTTGTCTCAACTTTTAGTTTACTTGCACCTTATAATCCCTTAATATTTTTGTGTTGGCAAAGATCAACATTTACGTTTGCGCTTTCTCGAATCGTTGTGTTTACTTGGGGGAATCTTGTGTAGAAAGAGGTTGAATTTGATGTTAAATCCCCTGTGTTTGTACTAGGGTAAGAAGTTACTGACTCATTTTTAAATGTAGGGCGTGATTCCATAGTGATCTTAAACCCTCTTGGTATAACAAATTCAATAGACCACCCAACAATATTTGAGACACATTTGTAATTTTTGTGTTGTTCACTGTACACTTCATTATTCCCACAAGTTTTGGATGTATGTTTTCCTTTGATATTTGTGTCTCATCTACAATAGACCCTTGATAGACTAGCTTTATGTTTTCCTTCAAACATTAGTTCTTACCATACATGTTTTGATCTGTTGCAGTTTTGCCAAAAAATTTCCATCTTTTGAATAACTATTGAGAGTTGTATTGGTTCGATAATAACTTCACCCTACACACTAGCATGTAAGGTCTCAAGTGCATAAACATACCATAACATCTTTTTAAGTCTTTAATACCCTATAAATGTATAGTATTTAATCCCTATTGACTCATCACATTTTTCTCAAGTCCATGTACATATATTATAAAAAAAATCTTTGCCTATAATATTGTATAAATATAGGAATTAATTTATTTTATTAACTAAATATTTGTTACAATTGTGGTTTCTGTTGCACCAAAAGATCAACCTATCAATGCCCAATACAACCACTAGACTTATAAAATCCACAAGAGGGGGTTAGTCCCTTGTCAAGAATCCTGAGGGGAGCGCAGACCATTTTCCAACAACCTCCCCCTTAGCGTTACCTAGGGGATTCAACTTATGACCAAGCTCTGATATGACTTATTACAAGTGTGGTTGTTGTTGCACCAAAATATCAACCTATCAATGCCTGATATAACCACTAGACTTATAGAATCTACAAGAGGCGGTTAGTCCCTTGTCATGAATCCCAAGGAAAGCGCTGACCATTTTGCCAACATTATTTTTATATTTATTTCTTGATCATACATAGAATTAGATGGCTTACCCATTAATTTCAAACCTATTGATTTATTATATGACCAACTATATAGTTTTATACTTGATTATGATTATGGTTGATGAATAATGTGTTTGAATTAGATCAATTTTGTGTGGTATATCCTCCCTACATTTGAGGGAGAGCATGTTGCCAATAATTTTAGCTTGAATGAGGTAATGATAGTAGAGAAAAGCAAGAAAAAAAATTACGTCTTTTAGAGAGAGCATGATTATCTATATCTAGAAATTTACTATTAGCCTATCACGTTGATGTTATATTATATCAATAATATTACAATAATTCATTAATGATTTGTAACATTTAGTTGATTCTTTGGGTGAGCTTGCTCAGTCTCAATTGTCATTGGTTTGAATCTTGACTTCTTTTTGATGTGTGGATAAGGGTTTGTTGCACATTTATTGAGAGGTTTTAGGGGGAGCCCATCCTATAAAGAGCCAAGTTTTGACTTTCTAGACTAAAATCTCAATTCCTCTCAGTATAAATAAATAAACATACATTTAACTACTTAATTTATTATGTGTAAATATGAACTTTATTATCTAATTATTACAATCTATTCTAAAATATTTTAAATGATTAAATTAGAAGGATATAAATATTTAATATATTTCTACAAACTTCATATCATTTTTTAAATCCACAAGAAGATGGGATGAAACTCATAAGAGTTAACGTTTTACAATTTGTTCACGCTAGAAAAAAATACATGCAAAATAAAAGGGTTTTGACATAACAAGGAATACAAAATTGGGCTCACAAAAGTGAGTGATATACAATACATAACAAGTGATTCTGATGCAGGAGCACCTTGGGATCTTGGTAATCTTGTATCAACCAAAAATATTTGTTTTGTATTTTCCTATTTGACCAGTCTTTCAGTTTCTTTCTGTGACCATCCAGTTTATATATTTTGCACTTGCAATCCTTATAGCATGTTTTTGACATCATGTTGAACCTTCTCCTAGGTTCACAGTTCATTTGGTTACTTCAAAAATAAGATCTCATTGATTCTTGGCTGGACTATTTTTTTCTTCCTGTTTTCCAGCCAATTTTTGTTTTCCGATCGACGAAGCTTAACGACTCATTTCTCAATGATTCTATGTTTGTGGCCAACCTACTTGAGGGATCACGCTACATATTTATTTTATTTGAAATATATCCTAAGGATTTTGGGTCCTAACCTATTGTTGTATTACGTTTTCTCTCTTATTGGGGAATGCAATCTTTCTACACTGACCTGAGGTTTGCGAAGGCTTTATAAGCTTATGGATTTGTTCCTAAAGGGGATACTTTTATAAGATTATCTCGTTGTGGCTGAAGGTTAAGCATTTCATAAGGACTTGTGATTTTAATTAGGCATGTATGTATGGCATGTATGACTGTATGTTGCAGATCCATTGTATATGATTTCTGATGTTAATAAAGAAGATTGATATTGCATATATCTCTTTCTTGTTTCTTATTGTTTCCATTGTGTGACTCATGCTGCAAGGATTGGAAAAATCTCTTTGAGTTCCCTCTATCCTTGACTGTACCATATGTTGAAAATAATGAACCTAAAGATCAATTTGGAATAATTAACCTTAATCCTTCTCCTAGGATGTCTAATAATCATGCAGATAGAGATCACCCTCCTAACAATCCCATATTGGTGAGACCTATATCCTCTCCTCCTAAATCCACCTTAATGGATAAACTTAAGGAAGCTAGTTTATGCACTTATTTAGATAATCTTAGACATTCCTCTTTCTATCAAATTATTATTCATAATCTGGATGTTAGACATTTCCTTGATGGTTTATCTCCCAAGATAACATTAAGTAAACATGAAGATGGGGATAAAACTTCTTCTTCTTCCCCACCTAAATAAGTTGAGAATAGTGATAGGATTCCTCATCTTCCTAAAGAGAATAATTCCCTTCCTATTCCTCCTTATACTACACATTTTCATAAACTTCAAGATGAATGTCCTTCTCCCTCTATATTAAAAGATAATTATAATGTGAGTTATGGCATTAATTATCAGAAAGGTTATAGTGAATGAGGTCTTGGTATTCACGAATAAGGTATTAAGGTCCCTATAGGTCCTCTTATACAAGTCACTAGAAGTGGTCTAGGGTTTATACCTCAAGCCAAAAATTATCCTTCTTCTATAAATCCTCCTACACACATTCTTAAAAATGGCATAAGATTTCACAAAAAAAATCATTTTCCCTTCTTTAAATCCTATTGATCCTTCTTCATCAAAACCAAACCTCCTTTACAAATCCCTTTTCCAGCATCATCTGTTGTTACGCCTCCTTTTGATGACCATTTGTCTTTGGATAGGAGAATATTTTGGAGTTTTAAAGATGATACTAAAACCATTTTTCCTTTTATACTATTTCCCAAGAATTGTGATTTCTATTGTCTTTTTTCATAAAAGAGATAAACATTCTCTTGCTCATTGTATTGAATTTAGACAATTTGTTGAATTTTTGGTAGACAGATCTCTTATTTTCTTGACAGTGGATCTTATACTTTTTATTGATATCAAAAACATCCCTTAGCAATCCTTTTTCCTATTATCTTGCTCTATATTAGGAAATCTTAGTGACTTACTTCATTGGAGACCCTGTATTTTGCATGATGGTATACATTACTTTTTAATTATTTTATTTTGAACAATATAATAGGTCCTTGTCCTTGTCTTTCCACTTAAGGGGAAAGTTTCCTCTCTTCTATTCAATCTTCATTTTCAAAGGATCCATTTTCCCTTTATGGATTTGTATCTTTTATAATGGCATATCCTTTTTGGCATGGAATCCTTTGTTTCAAGGAAAGTATATCATCTTTATTAACAATATTTTTCATGCTCTAAAGTGCATATTTTTTTATAGAGGATCTTTTTCACTTAGGGTACTTAATGGGCAGTACTCTTCCTTTCACAAAACTCATTATCTCTTTTCTATTTATATCAATTATAGCATGATGTCCTTCTTTACATGGACTTTCTTGTCTTAAAATATTTCTCTTGTTTAGAGATTTATGTCCTTGTTCACAATCTCTTCCTTGCTTAGAAGTGTATATCTATTGATATTGAGCATTAACCTTGAATTCATAATGTGTTATATTTTCCCTTTCCACTATGATTGGGGGGCAAGGTATTTTATTTGCATCTCTTGCTATTTTTCTAAGGATCCACTGTCCTTAGTGGAGTGGTGTTTGTTTATCATGCAACATTTTTTTTTCTTAAATAGAATTGTTTGTCTTTATTTGGGATTATATATTATGCAAGAGGTGTGTATCATTGATAAAAAAACTCTTCCTTATTTGCTAAATCACGCTCATCCTAAAAAATACTCTTCCTTGGGGGCTTAAATTGTGTTATCCTTCATAAAGAATACTTTTTTCACCTAGCGATAGGGGATAACAGAGTGAATTTATGTTCTCCCCCCCCTCTTTATCTTGAAGATGATATCTTTTCTTAAGATCTCCTCTTGAAGGTAGATTTTTTGTAGTCAAGATCCCTTACTTTTAAGGGTCTCTTCCCACTTGTTGATATTATTTCATAATTATTGATTTATTAGATAACAAGAGTGTTCCCTCTTTACTAACCTTATTGTATATATATTTTTTTATAAGAATATCTACTTGTTGTTGGAAGTAGGTATATTTAATCTCTTTTTGTTATGGTTCCACCACAGTCCTATGTTTCCATCATAAGGAGGGGGCATACATGTAATCTCCTTGTACATTATGCAACCTTATTTATCACAGATCCCTAAGGAGACTATGATTTCCTTAAGATTTATCCCTCTCATGCATACCTAAGGAGAATCTTAGGATTGATGCATCTTGTGGATCCCTAAGGAGACTATGGTTTCCATAAGAGTGATCCCTCTCATGGATCCTATATATCACTATATAGACCGCCCTTTCTTTCCATGCATCCTTCCTTGGTAATTTTGCCGGTCAAATTTTTCTTCGTGGGTCAGAGTTTCCTTGCATTCGTGGCCCCCCTTTCCTTCCTTGGTCAAGAGCCTTGGAATGCGTTATACACATGTCACACCCATGAAATTTTGGATAAGGTCTAGGGAGTTTCTCCTGTTATAAACTTTTTTGTGCTTCCACGTGCCCCATACCTTTTCGAACAAGGTTGTTACAACTTGAAGAGAAGAGAATGATTGTGGATACCATTTTTTTATTCCTCTTTGACACGTGTCAAATGATCAAGGCTTTTGTGTGACAATGTGTTAATGAAAATTCCTCCAACGACCTTGGCAATGATTTTTCCCAAATGGTAGTCCTTCCGGCAATGGGAGATTTGATTTTGGGGGAATCTTTTGGGGGAAGATTATCTTTAAGAGGGGATGCCTTTCTTGTTTAAGGGGTCTTATTTTTAGTTTTTAGAAAGACTGATAATTTAACCAGAAGAGTATTTGCTTATGATATAATTCTGAGATGTCATATTTTGCAGACTTTACTTCCTAATATTTTCATGTTAGTTGAAATTTGACTATACTCGACTGAGCCTTTTTCATTTTATTTAATATTGAATACAATGGAAGTCTATGTCATTTTGAGTATTGATCATTTTATAATAAATTAGAATTTTTATATTAAGATTACTTTAAGTGATGAAACATGTTTGAAACTAACTCTTCCAGTTGAAATTAATTGAAAGATAAAGGTGTTTCATGTTTGTGATGTTGTTTGAAACAAATAGATGAATAGGTGCCTTGAATGTTCTATTATTTCCTAAATTTTATAGATGCACCCATCAAATGATATGAATGTTATGAACTATATCCAAGATCTTGTCATTATTTTCTCATTTTGACTATGAAGGGATTGTGGTATACTATGCCAATTTATGGAACAATAATTGCATTATGATGTTATGATTCTATCTTTTCATTTAAAAGATTGTGAGTTAGTAGTGAAATGATATGGTGCATCTCCTCTAGCTTAGCTTAATTTTTAGTATTCTTCTCTTTCCATCCCCATTTTCACGGAGAGCCAAATCCTCAACCTCAAAGATTGTTCTAAGTGTTAGAATTTTGTCCCCACAACTCTTGGACTTTCCATATGGTCTGTTACCTTTCTAAAGTGCAAATTTCAGGATCAACGGTTTCCTTTTTTCTGGCATGCCTAGTGGGACCAAATGATAACATAGACTGATTTATTAAAAATTATATAAGCCATAGGCCTATCACAAGATCTATCTCCACTCATTACCTGAGGTTATTGATCCCTCCCTTGGTCTTCATAACTAGATCTAGAGCCTTAGCTTCCTCATCAAACCCATTACCAGTACCACCCCCTGCAGCAACCATGGCTATATCAAACTTTATTACTTGGTATAGTGGAAGTCCCTTTCAAGGATCAAAAGTCATTGTAAACTGGGATGCTATCCCTCTTAATTATCTAAAGACTTTCCTAAATTTACCTGCGAAGACGAGAAGACTCCTGCTGAACACATGATAGATGTAGCTAATACCTGTACAATACATCATATCACGGAGCAAAATGTGGCCCTAAGTTTATTAGTTGCATCATTCAAAGGGAAGACACTATATTGGTATATATCTATAGAACCAAATAGTATAGCTACCTGGGAGGACTTGGGAAACCTATTTTACAACTGTTATTGTGAGAAGGGTGATTGATCTTTGCTACTTTGACAACTCATCAATATCAAAAGAGCTCCCCAAGAAGCAATAGTGGACTTTAATAGTAGATTGAATAGGAAATGAAATATAATCTCCACAAATTCACGTCTTCTAGTGACCATAGCCTTTGATTTTTACCAAAAAGCTTTCAATGCAGACATAGCCTGGACCATTCAAACCCTGGGAGGTGTAAGCCTACCTGCCACCTATGAGATAGCCATAAGATATGTGAACAACCTAATTGATGTAAGTAAATTTCCATCAAGAAGTCCATTTCCATTTTTCTCTGAGTGCTCCCTTCAAATCCCAGAGAACATCCAAAGTGAGGTCTCTACTAGCCATACCCCAGTCCCATAGTCTATCCACGTCTACTCAAATGCTCAAACATTAAAAGTAGCCACTCCGTCCTTATTCCCCAAAGTGAGTGAGATGAAGAGCCTATTGAGGAAAATGTAAAATAATATTACTAACTTAAAAAGGGAACATGGTGTTCCCCACCATCCCTCATATCAAAATTTATAGAATCGACAAAATGGGAGACCCCTATATTTGCCAAATCAGTACCGAAGCTGGAATCAAAACAAACAAGGGAATAATAATTAGAAAAATTATGGCCGGGCATATAAATCCAAGAATTTGGTTGTTTCCCCACCCATCAACACCATTACAGTATGTTCTTCCTATTTCTAACAAATAATTAGTGGCTACACAAAACAACTTTGTGGAGGACCTCAATGCATGGTGCTTCCAATGCAATGACACCCATATGCCCAAAGATTGTCCAAGGGGAAATATAAATAAATAGCTAGTGGAGAAAAGGAGTCAATCTTGATGTATTAATTGTTACTACTCTTCCCCAGGGTTAGAAAATTCCATGATGATAACCCATATGTAGGGAATGTCCCTGGAGGAAGAGTCCAAAATTGCTCCTAACCATTCTCTTTTCTCATGGATGTAAAATGATGATGATGTGGTTTCCACGAACCAAGTGTCCACTTCAAGAATGCCAAAAGTCCAGTCAGGCTACAACACCCATTCAAAATGGATATTTACTGAAGAAAAAACCCCGCTAGTCATACCAAGCAGGACTTCCCCATTTCCACACCTAAGGTTTGAAGCATCCCTTGGAATCCAAAGGATCCAAAATTTCCCATGGAGACAAAGGTAGATGTATTTAAACAATTAAAAAGGGTCCTCACTCATCTATCCATTTGGGGTGTGCTTACAATTCCCAAGAAAAATAAAACACTAAAGGAAGCTCTCGAAGGCCGAGATAAGAAAGCCAGAGAGCAATTTTTTGCTAAACAAGAAAGATTAAAGGGAAAGACGTATGTCTCAAGGATAGAGATTCCCCAAGCCTAGTAGTCAACTACAATGGTTAATTCCGACAACATGATAAAAGATAAAGAAAAAGGTAAGACTAAACCCATGCCTTTCTTTCTTACCTTGATAGTAGGGGATAAGCTACTACATAATTCAATGATAGACTCATGGGATAGTAGTACTGTCATGTCTACAAAAATGGTGAAGGCCCTCCATGTTAAGTATAAATTTTTTTATAAGGAAAATATGCAATTAGATGGGAAGAAGGTGCAATCCATAGGAATCATAAAGGAGATTCCATTCACCCTCTTTTCCTTCCCTAATATCACAGTTCCCCAAGAAGTTATAGTCATCGATATTCCCCTTATTTTTGGTATTTTCCTTTCGAGAGACTTTACTGCCAAAATAGGAGGTTTAATGTCCTTTGACTGGTCCCATTTGATTCTAAGAACAAAACATGGAGCTAAGTGTGAAGTATTGTTGTAACCTTTTGATAGTACTCATGTAGCTGATGAACCCAAGGCTCAAATTAGAGCCTACTCATACCTCCATCTCTAAGGAAAAAATGTATTCCATTAAAATGCTAGAGGATGAAGAAGTTATTGGAACGAGAACCAAAGAAGAAGAAGTCTTATTGAATAATTTATTTGAAGAGGATCCTTTCAAAAAATTCCATGCTACCAGGTTGGGAACCTATGTAATATTTGATGAAGATTATCCAATGCCAAAAGTCATAGAGGAAAAAGAAACAAAGGATGTTAATATCTGGGCATTCAAACTATGTATAATTTATTTTGACAGAAGCCAAGTGTTAGACAAGTTTTGGTGCTGGTATTCACTTTATTTTCCCTTCAGGGGAAGAGGTAAAGAAGGCTTTCCACTTTCAGTTTAGTTCAACAAACAATGAGGAAAAATATGAAGGACTAGTCTGGGGACTAGATTTGGTCAAAAGAATGGGAATTAAGAAGTTGAAAGCATTTGGTGACTCTGAATTAGTAGTTAAAAAAGTCCAAAAGAAAACCACAACTAAGAATCCATGGATGAGATCCTACCACCATAGGGTATGGGACTTGATTTAAAATTTTGATTCTTTTGATATCAAAGTCACCCCAAGAAAATTGGACATCAAGATTGACTAATTAGCCACAATTGGTTCCCACTTCGAACCTGTCACTGACCTATTTACAAATGCAAATTTAGTTTGAGTGATAGTATGGCCATCCATACTAGATAATGATAATCAATGGAAAGTGTTTGAGAATGATGACCAAATTGCCTTGTTTATCCAACAAGATGGAGAATTCATTGATCAACCATAACCTAAAATAGAGGAAGCCTATGAGGATCAGGTCATTCAACTTACATGAAATAAACTTCCCCAAGGCATGATAACCTTGGAAATTTTATTTAACTATGATGATGTCAAAAGGGACAAACAAAAGTTCATCACAGATTAGAAATATTATGAAGAGATAGATGTCAGAGATGGAATAAAGATAAATGTTGGAAAAGAGGTCCTCAAAGTGGACAAAGAATGACTCAAATCAATGTGCCAAAAGTATAAGGGATTCATAGCATGGACCTATAGCAACCTAAAAGGTTACAATAGAGACATCATCAAGAACACTATTGAATTGGTAGATGGAGTGAAGCCCATTAGACAAAAATAGAGGTCAGACAATCCCAAGATATAATCCTTGATGGCACAAGATTTGACAAAATTGATTGAGTCCAAGATCATCTACCCACTCAATAATAGCACGTGGGTGTTGAACCTAGTTCCAGTTTGAAAAATGAATGGTGACATCCACCTTTGCATGGATTTATGAGACCTGAACAAAGCCTCCCTAAAATATCATTGTCCTCTACCATTAATGGAATAAATTCTACAAAATATTGTAGGGTCAAAAAATGTTCTCACTACTTCGTGGTTTCTTTGGGTATAACCAGGTCTGAGTAGTGGAACCACGTTCACCGCCAAGTGGGGAACTTTTTCTTATGTTAAAATGCCATTTGGTCTGTCTAATTTTGGGACCACCTTCCAAAAATCCATGGAGACATCTTTCAAAGAGTCGATAGATTTAATCATTCTAATCTACTTGGATGATTTAATAGTGTTCTCAAAGAAAAGGGAGGATCATTTTGATCACCTCGAACAAGTGTTTGAAAAGTGTCAAGAATTTGGAATTTCTTTAAATCCAAAGAAATGTGTGTTAGGGGTTCCACAAGGGAAACTCATAGGACATAAGTTATCAAAAGAAGGGATTTCCATAGATCCCAAGTGAGTAAAAGATATCCTAGAACTCCCACTCCCCTCAAATAAGAAAAGATTTCAGGCTTTTCTCGGGATGATGAATTTCATCACTTGCTTCATTTATAACTTTGCAGGAATGGTGCATCCTATCAACTTGATGCTAAGAAAAGAAAAATTATTCCAATAGATCCTAGAAGGGAAGGTCACCTTTGAAAAGATCAAAATGTCCATAGATACTACTCCAGTATTATCAAATCTTGATTTATCGAAGGACTTTATAATGTATGCCTATGGAAGTGAGTATAGCCTTGCTGTCGTGCTTACCAAAAAGGGAGAAGATTAGAATGAAGAACACCTTGTCGCCTTCTACTCCAGAACGCTCAAAGACTATGAGGTAAAATAAAATTTTGTACAAAAGAAAGCATTTTTTCTAGTGAAGGGCCTCAAAAAATTCAGACACATGGTCTCAGGGAGAAAGATCTTGGTATATGTTGCTCACTCCAACGTGTTGTTTTTCTTATTATTTGCAGGTTGCATGTAAATTTAAAGTATAATAGAGGAAGATTTAATATTCCTTTATATTCACCGGTGGTGCCCCTTCACCAAGGGTCACCAGTCTTCCCTTAATATAATAATATAATATAATATAATATAATAATTATTATATTATTATATATAATTGTAAGGTAAAATATAAATGTGGTTGTTGATTGTGTATATTTTTTGATTTGTAAATGTGTGTGAGGAGGGTAGGATTGTTCTTTTAATCCCAAATTTCCCAAAGGGAAGATCCAAATTGATTAATCCTAAAGAAAGGATTAATGAATAAATGAATCAATCTATTAAGGATATGGATCAAAGAGAGAAACCCTAATTTCCATTTTATAGGAGAGGATATGTGATAGTTTTGGAAAGATTAAGAAATTGAATTGAATTGAATAGGAGAAATGCACTAACCTTGAAATATTGCAGATCAAAGAATGTTGTTTTCTAAAGCTTGTGTTGAGTTTCTAGAAAATATGAGACCAGATCTGGAATAGAAACGTAGAGACAGACAAAACCCAGAAATATTTTTTTGTTCTGAGACAGTTCCAATTTGTACCCTCAAGTCAATGTAACCATTTTCTAGAATTTCTAATTGTGCCCTAGGTCACAATCGACCTAAAAAGTCTCAGACTAAAATTCTATTTTCAAATCTCAAAAGTTTGTCGAAAAGGGTATCCGAATCTCCGTCCCAATCTACTATTCAGAACTTGTACCTGTAAGAAAAAGAGGTTTGTTTTTTGGGGGGAGGGGTTTGCCTTAGTCAAACCCTGATTTAGGAATTAACCTTGAAATCAATAATTGAAATAAATAATTCTTGCAAGTAGTAGAAGTAAATCTATTAATGAAGCTATGATATTCAAATAGATATGCAATTCTATTTTGAATGTAAACAAGTATGTAAATATGAAAGCTTGGACTCAATTAGAAACCATAAACCTCCATGATTGTATGCTTGGAATCCACCTTGAAGGGATAATGAATGCGTGTTGAGGATGCACAAAGGATCTTGAAGGAAGATCAATCTACCATGATGGATAAATCTAGGGTTTTGAATGATGAATCTTGAATGTTTGAACCAAATCCCTTCAAAGGCTTGCATGCTTGAGAGGAATAATTGAATAATTTGAGAGCTTGAAAACATGTGGAACAATGGATGCTTTAAATTTTTTCTTGATGACCTCTTTCTTGATTTCACTTAGTTGATGGATCTTGTGGTTAGAATTAATGCTTAGAGAAAATGAGAGAAAAAAGCTTCCTTTTATATGAAACTAGGGCACAATCTTCTAGAGAGGCTGACATAGGAGAATTAAATTCCAATTAAACCCATGCCCCTAGAAGAAGACCTATATTAAAAATAATTTAATATTTTCCACTTCAGAACCCAAAATAGTCGACCCGAAAGTGGGAAATGAATTTTTGATGACCTTCGACAGCTGACAGGCTTCTAGATTTGAAAGGGGGACCCAAGTCAAGGTCGAGGTCATCCTTGACCTAGGTCAAGGTCAAGGTCATCCTTGACCAAGGTCGAGGTTGAGGTCAACCTTGACCCAGGGGGTCAGGACCCCTGGAAAACATGCCAGTTGGGATGGGAGGTGTCTAGAGAGGCCTAATCAGGGTCCTAAACAGACACAAAAGTGAGAGAGAATGCAAAAATGAAAGGACAATGTGATGGTGGTCAAAAAAATCCCCTAAGGAGGGCTAAACATTATTAACATGGAAGTGCTTCCATTTAAAGACGATACAATAATATAATTATTATCAATATATGTTGGAAAGTGGCCTGATAAGTATTGAATAAGGGTTTTCATTTATGACAACACTACTTATTTGCATGGTCGCTTGGTGTTCATTTTAGTTTTGGAGATTCTGTTATGAAAAATGACTAAGTATAGGAAGAAGTTCATAGGGTATAGTTACACATTTTTGACTAGCGAGCACATTATGTAACAAATTTAGACTTGCAAGCTTAGATGTATGTTCTATGGGATGTAATTGACCTTCAGTCAAGATCTCTTGGATTTTGGAGTTGAATAGAGAGAGAGAGTTACAAATTTTTGAAGTTATGCGAAGATAATACAAAAGTTATACATGGAAAATGAGTGGTCGGGATGATTAAGGGAGTATTTTTTGGAATCCAAAAGTGCTACTTTGGATTTGGATTGGGTCCTACCCTATTTTTGGTGATGTATGATTGTTGACTGGAAGAATATTTGAGATCGAGTATATAAGTGAAGTTGTTTTATGATGCGAAGATGTGCGTGGAATGTGTAGATGCATTGTGATGTCAAAATCAAACATCAGATATTGTGAGCTTTAACTAGGACTACTTGAGCATAGAATATGCTTGTATAGTTCATTAATAAATCATTGTAACAGATAGTTTTGTTTTGTAAGAGCAGTGAGCTCCTTGTATACCCCTAAC
The DNA here is from genome assembly GCA_018584345.1 of Thuja plicata. Taxonomy (NCBI): domain Eukaryota; kingdom Viridiplantae; phylum Streptophyta; class Pinopsida; order Cupressales; family Cupressaceae; genus Thuja; species Thuja plicata. The sequence goes on from MU225844.1 coordinate 1,153,136, forward strand.
ATGATTTCTATCCTTTAACAAGGATATCTACTAAATGTAATATTTAGCTCCTAACAGGGCTAGGTCTCCTAACATGGACACTATACTTTTAGTGCATCATTTATGTGTATCATCCCCACTGGGGTTTTCCCTTGGCCATGTTTTTCTCATGAACAAATCATGGTGTTATGATTTTTTTAATTTATGTGTATGTTATTCTCATTTCAGTAATTGTATGGTTAAGCTTGAAATTGTTAAGTTTGAAATCAAAGTGCTATAATACTAATTCACCCCCTCTCAGTATTACTTAATCCTAACAATTGGTATCAAAGCGTGAGGCCCTTGGAGAGAAGGACTAACAACTTGAGGGAGATCTAGATGGATTCAAGTAGTTCAGAAGAAAACTTTGAGGCAACACTTGAAAACCTTGATAAGGTGAAAGTTGATAATGCTAAATTTAAATTCAAACTAAGAAGGGCAGAGGGTTTCATAAAGAAGCTTAAGGAACAACTTGAAATTTCTAGGAACCAAAGGAAAGATCTTATGGATAAAATACATGAAGTGTCTGATAATGTTTCATTTGAAGATTAAGCACCTTGAAAAAGACAAAGAAATGTTGAAACATGAATACAAAGTTACCACTATTCAGATGGCCAAATAAATTCAACAAGAGAAAGATGAAAAGACAAAACTTGAAGAAATCTTGAAGAATGCAAATGTGCATATGGAAAGATGCAGTTTGAGCTTGATGACTACAAAACCAAGTATCAGGAATTAGAGAAATATAATCACATCATTAAGGGAGAACTTGTTGATGCAAAGAATCACATTGAAAAAATTCATGCAAGAAGTGACAAGATTGATGAACAAAGGGATAGACAAAAACCTAAAGCTAACATGAAAGGAGTTGATTTTGATAAATCAGAATGCTCAAAATCTCAAGAAAGATAGTCTGAAGGCAAATCAGTTGAGACACCTAATCAATAGGAAGATGATATGCAACAAGAGGAACCTACAAAGAAGATCAGACCTTTTAGAGGAAGATGCTTTGGATGACAAAAATTTGGTCACATGAAGAGGGATTGTAGAGGTAAGAATCCTTATAGGCCCTTTTCTAGTTATTGTTTCAATTTCTATGAATATGGGCATAAGAAGGAAAAATGTAGAAAACCTGATCAATCCATCACTAAACAAGATTTTACATCAGAGAAGAAACAACAACTAAGATTACATGTTACAAATGAAAAACTTTGGAGACATTGCAAGAAACTACAGATTGCAGGTTAATCATCAGAATAAATCATCTCCTACATGTTATAAATGTAACAATGAAGGATACATAGCAAATTTTTTCAGGTATAATGGAGTTGAAAGCAACAGAAGACCACCATGTGTAGTTATGAAGAAAAATGTTGGTGATGTTGGAAAAAGTATGTCGGAATACATGGATGAGTTTGAAAATCATTTTAAGAAGGAAGGAGACAAGGACAGTGGTAAAGTATGGAAAGAAAGGGAACATATTGAGACTAAGAATTAGGGATAATCAGTAGATGTTACTGAACCCTCGCCTAATATTGCTACTTTAGCCTAAATGGCCAAGCATGGTCTTAGGGGGAACTTTGGAGAAATAACGAAAATCTATCCATCCCCTATATGTACAGAATAAACTGATGTGAGCTTATGGATAGTAAGTATGTGTATAGTCAAAAAATGGAAGAACTTCCATTGTAGACTAGTTTAGCCTTCCAAGTAAGTGGTTTGGGGTCATGTCAAGCACCTTAAATGGGTCCTTGACTTGGATTTGGCTTTATCCCCCTCTTCTGCCCCATTTCCACTTTTTCTAGCCTATTTCTGACACCCCAGACTGAAAAACTGGGACTTTGACCTCAGGGTCAAGGTCGACCTCAACCTTGACCTAGGTCACAATCAACCTTTTTCAGACCCAAGGTTCAAATTCCAAAATTTTAGGGTTTCCAGATGTCAGGCTTTGGAAAAAGTTAATTCCCGCTTCCGGGTCAGCTATTTCATTCTTCGGAACAACAAATATTAAATTATATTTAATATAGATCCTCTTCTATGGGTATAGGTCTAATTGGAATTCAATTCTCCTATGTAGGCCTCTCTAGAAGATTGTGCCCTAGTTTCATATAAAATGAAGCTTTCTCCTCTCATTTTCTCTAACCACAAGAAAAGACTTGAACTATAAGCAAGATCAATCTAAGACAAAGACTTGAAGAGTGAGATCCAAAGGTGAATAAGTAAGATTTGAATCAAGCCAAGTAGGCATTGAAGAATTCATCCATTCTCAAGCATTCAAGCACTTCTCAAGCACTCATTTCATCAAGAAGATCCATTGGTGGCCATTGAAGGATTCAAGCTCCATGGAGCCCTCTTGTTGAAGATTTCTCCATCCACATTCCTCCAAGCCTCTTCCTATTCAAATAAACATTCAAGATTGGTGTTGAAGATCTACAAGCAGTTGATTGGAGACATCCTAAATTCTACATTCTACATTCTACATCCTTTTTGGTGCATACATACTTGTGGATTCACGGATTCAAATCCACCACAAGGACTTCTACAAGCAAGGTGAATTTGTTCATTTACTTTGTTTTACTTATGCAATTTCAATTATACTTTGAGGTTAATTTCAAAACTAGGTTTTGACCAAGGCAAACCCCTTCCCCCCAACAAAAAAATCCATTTTTATTACAGGTACAAATTCAGAACAGTGGATCAGAGTGTAGATTCGGATACCCTTTTCGGAAAAATTTCAGGATCCAAAAATAGATTTCTTGTCTGAGACTTTTTAGGTCAATTCTGCCCTAGGTCAGAATTGAAAATTCTGGGTCAATGGTGACATTGACTTGAGGGTACAAATCAGAACTGTGTCAGAATGGAAAAATATTTCTAGGTTTTGTTCATCTCTGTGTTTCTATTCCAGATCCGGTTAGAAGAAGTCATAGACTTATGGGTGCTTTTGATCATGAGTCTTCCTCTCCTTTCCTTAGGATCCCAGATGATAATTTGATCACTCATGATTCCAATCCTTCTATGGAGCATAACTCTTCTCACTCATCTCATGATGAGGATGATGCTTTAAGAGTTCCTCCTGAACAAGTGCAAAAACTTTCAACTGAACTTGATAAAATGGGAAATTGGCTTATTCAAGAAAACCATAATCAAGATTCCATCCAATCTATAGATGCTCTTAAGAAATTCCTTCATGATAGTGATCAAGGTATTAATCTCTTACATGGTATCACTCATATTGTGCATTTGAATGTTAGACCTTTAGCACAAGAGGCTCAAGATCTAGGATTCACTCCTCCTGTCACTAGTGAGGGACCTTCTTCTATTCCTTTACCTAGAATTCCTACTTACACTCCTCCTTTGATGACTACATCTCTCCTGATTTCATCTATTCCTGTGAGTGTTCCACCAGTATCTCTACCTACCTCACAACCTTCATATCATAGCGTACCTTTTACATATTCCAATCCCCTTCCAAATGTGGTTCCAAGTGTTCCACCGGTTGTGTCTTCCATTCCTGCCACTTCCTACACTTTTACTAGTTTTCCTAATATTTCTATGCCACCTACGTCTTCTAATGATTCTACAATTATTAGTTTGGCTCAAATTGTATCATCTTTGCAACAACAACTTGCATCCTTAACCCAATCCCAGTTTAGCATTCCTAAATGTGAGATGGGTAGTCCTTTATCCTTAGACATTATTTGTGCTACTGTTCCTCAACAAGCCGATATGCCTCATCTTGAGAATTACAATGGTAAAGGCGATCTTGTTACTCATGTTAAAACATTTCAAATCTTGTATAGTGATTATGCTAATGACCATAGGATTTTAGCTAAACTATTTGCTAGAACTTTTTGTGATAAGACTTTACAATGGTATTGTTCTTTACCTCCTTATTCTATTTATTCTTTTCCTAAACTTGCTAATACCTTCATTCAACAATTTCAAAATAGCATTAGTCCGCAAGTTTCCTTAACCGATTTAATGCATTGTAAACAAAACATTAAGGAAAAATTGACTGATTTTATTGGTAGATTTCAGCATTTGTATTTTCAGATTTCTTATCCTGTTCCTAATATTGATATTCAACATATGTTTATTTCAAATCTACATATGGATATTAGAGATAAGATTTTGCTTACTAAATTTACCTCTTTTCAACAACTTTGTGCAACACTTGATCGTTATCAATTACAAGTGAGTCAATTTGAGAGCAACACTCCAATGGATCCTGTTGTAGTTGATAAGAGTGGCACTGCTCCTAATCCTAATAAGTTTCAGAAACCTAACAACTATGTCAAGATTAATAAACAGACGAATGCGGTTGTTGATCAAGTTGTTGTTGCATCCCACAATGCCACTTCTACATCCACTGCTTTCCGTATGAATCGTACATTTACTCCTCTCTTTGAATATTTACATTCTATTATGAGTAGGTTGTTAAGTGCTAATATGATTACCTTTCCTCCTATTTGACCTCTTCTCTCTACCATGATAGCTTCAAAATCCTTTGATTCTAAATATTTTTTCCAATACCATCGCCATAATGGCCATGATACTGAAAAATGTTATTCTCTAAAGCATAAAGTTCAAGACTTAATAGATTCTATTGCTTTATCTGTTGATAATTTTGATGGTAATGGAAACAAATCACTCTCCTCCTAATCAAAACCTTCAAATCTATACAAATCCTTTACCTACACATGATACTAATACCATCGCTCAACCATCTTCTATGGATATTGTTTACGATTCAAAGATGGATGATCTTAATCACATTGTTAATCATGTGGACTATGTTGTTTCATCTCAACCTATGTTCAAGATCCTTCACCTCCACCTCAACTTAATGATCCACCTAAACCTCAAAAACAAACTAAGGATAAGCGACCTCGGGAACTTTCAATTACCTTTGATGATTCTGAGACTATCAAGGATCCCGATGGTCCCCTTTATATTTATGCTAGGATTTCTAAGATACCTACGCATGGTTGTCTTTTTGATACCACATATTTAATAAATGTTATTACTGAGGAAAACCTTTTTTATGAAAAACCTACAACGTGATTATTATGATCCATCAGATGCATGGATCCAAACTTGCAATGGTTTTCTCTATCCTACAATTGGTTCTATTAACTTGCTTGTTGAAATTTATGGTAAAGTTGTAGATACTTCCTTCATTGTCATTCCTACTTCTGATCAATTTCAAGTCAAATTTGGTTTGCCTTGGATAACTGCTATGCATGTTATTGCTTCTCCTATTCATAAATGTCTTAAGTTCATTCATAATGGAGAAGTAAAAATGATTAATCATAGTCTGTATCAACCTTCTAGGCCTAGAGATTGTGCTACTCTTGATTTATTTTGGCCTTCATTACCTAATTCATGTCCTCCTCTCCCTGACAACCTTTTTCATTCATATCAAGCCTATAAACATCGTAAGATTGTCGAGTTAAGCATGCCCTAGATAGATATTAACCATGGTATTTTTCCCACTCCTTCTATACCTCCTTTATCCATTACATCTATCTCTATTACTCAACCTCCCAGTGTCACTTCTCAGCCTATTGTGAATCCTACCAACCCTCCTACAGAACCTGTGAAGGAACCGGTTGTTATTCCTCCTAGTTCTCCACATGTGTAAAAAAAAAAAACATAACAAATCTTCTAATGAATGTCGTAAGAAGCGTAGAGCTAATGCTAGGGCCCATTCTTCTATTCTTCAAAATTATTTACCTTCTTTTGACCAATCTATGCCTAATGTGTTGAAAAAAGTTAATATTTATAATGATGATAAGATGAATGAGTATGATGATCCTATTCGCATCTTAGATCCTATTTTAATTAATCTTGATGAGGAGGATACTCTTGATGATCCTATTGATCTTATTGATGAATATGAGACCATTGATCTTGATAGTGATTTACCTCATATGCTTTCAACTAAATTGACAATTACACCTAGTAACGAGCAACGTGATTCTCAGGAGGATCCTTGTTTGAAACTGGCTATTATTCCTACTATATTGGATATAGTCCCTCTTGCGAGTTGCCCACCTTGCCTAAATGATACAAACTGAGATGGGGAGAGTAGTTGATGCACTTGATTGGCTTGTCCTTCATGGTATCCCTTTTTGTTTTTGCATGTTGTATTGTGCTTCTCCCGTAATGTGTTTGCTAAATGTTTGTTAGAATCTTTTATATGACTCTTGTTACTTTGTTGGTGCAAGGTGATAAAGGAATCAAACATGTTGTATAATTCCTCTATATGTATCTTTACTCTTCTATATGTAGTTTTAATGTTATGTTGTACTTGTGCTATTGTTCATAAATGTTTTCTTTGTGTAGTCTGCTTGGATCTATGACATGGTAGCACTGATTCTTTTTGGTCTCCATGTTGTGGTCCAAAAAGACTCTTCTTCGTAACTCTTGAGTTCTTTCCTCCATTGTAATTGTAGTTCTACTTTATTTGGGGAATGATGTCAATTCATTTGCAATAATATCATATTTATATATACATGTTATCTTATGATCATCCTAACCCCATAGTAGGTAGATCCCTTATGTTTTCTTTGTATGTTTATGTGGTATTTCCCTTGATTTGTCTTCGTTTGGGGGTATCTTGTAGTGAAAATGTAATCATTAGAGTTGTTTATGTTTCCATCAAAGTCATTGCTCCTGTTAAAGTGTTAGCAATGACTTTAATGTGGGGGCATACACTCTACTCACTTTTTGCACCAGACACTTTCAAAATATTTTCAAAACTTAAATTTTTTTCCCTTTATAGATTAAAGACTAATCCTTAAAGCATGGATATTTTAATTTATAGGATCTCTTGATCCCTCCAGTTTAAATTTACATGGATCTCTTGATCCCTCCAGTTTCAATTTACAATGTTTTGATCCCTTAAGGTCGGAAGGTGTCCTTAAGAACAGGATCTCCTGATGGGTTGACTAGTGAGTAGCCACATTCACTAGGAAGTTCAACTCCATATTTCCAGTTGCATTGTTTCCTTATGTGGTTCACAATGGGACATAAGTTCTCATTTGGCGAGGTAATCACACCCTCTCTCTCTTTCCCCTTTACTAGTGATGTCTTTATTATCGTGATCTTAGGGTTGATAAAGACTTAAGTCCCTTGGGGGATTGAGGACTCCTTTGTCCCTTTTTATTTCAATAAGATTATCTATTCTTCATGATATCCTTTACTAAGAGTTTGCGTCGAGTCCATACTCTTGCTAAAGTGGGGGCTAAATGTATAGTCATAAAATGGAATCACTTCCATTGTAGACTACTTTAGCCTTTTGAGTAAGTGGTTTGGGGCCATCTCAAGTGCCTTTAATGGGTCCCTAACTTGGATCTGGCTTTATCCCCTATTTTGTCCCATTTCCACTTTTTCCAGCCTATTTTTGACACCCCAGACTGAAAAATTGGGACTTTGACCTTAGGGTCAAGGTTGAACTTTTTGGGTCAAGGTCAACCTCAACCTTGACCTAGGTCACAATCAACCTTTTTCAGACCCAGGGTTCAAATTCCAGAATTTCAGGGTTTCCGGATGTCAGGCTTTGGAAAAAGTTAATTCCTGCTTCCGGGTCGGCTGTTTTGGTCTTTAGAACAAAAAATCTTAAATTATATTCAATATAGGTCCTCTTCTATGGGTATATGTCTAATTGGAATCTAATTATCCTATGTAGGCCTCTCTAGAAGGTTGTGCCCTAGTTTCATATAAAAGGAAGCTTTCTCCTCTCATTTTCTCTAACCACAATCAAAGACTTGAACTATAAGCAAGAGCAATCTAAGACAAAGACTTGAAGAGTGAGATCCAAAGGTGAAGAAGCAAGATTTTAAGCAAGCCAAGTATCCATTGAATCATTCATACATTCTCAAGCATTCAAGCACTTCTCAAGCACTCATTTCATCAAGAAGATCCATTGGTGGTCATTAAATGATTCAAGCTCTATGGAGCCCTCTTGTTGAAGATTTCTCCATCCACATTCCTCTAAGCCTCTTCCTATTCAAAGACCCATTCAATATTGATGTTGAAGATCTAAAATAAATTGATTGGAGACATCCTACATTCTACATTCTACATCCTTTTTGGTGCATACATACTTGTGGATTCACAGATTCGAATCCACCACAAGGACTTCTACAAGCAAGGTGAATTTGTTCATTTAATTTGTTTTACTTATGCAATTTCAATTATACTTTGAGGTTAAGTCCAAAACTGGGGTTTGACCAAGACAAACCCCCTCCCCCCAACAAACAAATCCATTTTTCTTGTAGGTACAGGTTCGGAATAGTGGATCAGAGTGCAAATTCAGATACCCTTTTCGGCAAACTTTTAGGATCCAAAAATAGATTTCTTGTCTGAGACTTTTTAGGTCAATTCTGCCCTAGGTCAGAATCGGAAATTCTAACAATCAAAAATTCTGGGTCAATGGTGACATTGACTTGAGGGTACAAATCGGAACTATGTCAAAACAAAAAAATGTTTCTAGGTTTTGTTCATTTTTGCGTTTCTACTCCAGATCCGGTCTCAGATTTTCTATAAAATGAGTGCAAACCCCTAAAAACAACATTCTTCTGATCGGAAAATTTCAAGGTTAGTACTTTTCTCCTATTCAATTCAATTAAATTTATCAATCTATCTAAAATATATCACACATTCAAATAAATAAATGGGTATTTAAGATCTTCCTCTTTACTCTTATTTCCAAATGATTGATTCATTTATGCATTGATCCTTCCTTTTGGGTTAATCAATTTGGATCCTTCATTTGTATATCTAAGGATAAAAGGAGAGCATCTTATTCACCCCCTACATTTCAAAACAATTCCTTTAAATGTAATATAAAATAATAAAAAATTCAAATATACCATTTCTTATCTTACAGTATGATCGGCTTGGAGTCTCTATTAGAGATTGCCTGGTTATACACACTATATTGAATAATCACTAAAAATTTGGATGATTGGATCATTGTAGACTTATAATTTCATTGGTAAATGTGCCAATCTATGCATGGTGAAGTATAAGTTCATTGACTTAGACATTTATAATTACAATTCGAGCTAAACTAAAGGAGATCAAAGGAGGAAACAGAGAGGCTAGAACATTTTTGAGATTGCTAAGTGTGCATATGGTGATTCATCAAGAAAAACATATTTTAATCTTCTTCGAGCTTTGTCTATTATGGATACTCCATTGATATTTGATGTTAGTGAGAGGCCGAGGTAAAAGTTCAAGAAACACCCTTATAAATCCACATAAGATGACCTTGAAGGCACATTTTCACAAACACCATACAACGTGCTTCATGCGGAAGACATTAGGGCTTACATACACTACAAGTATGAGTCTTTGGGAGACTTTGAGATATACAAAGAGATGAAAGACATGGTTGAGGATGATGGAAAATGGAAGGATGAGTTTACTCATTTACATAATCTGAGCATCATGCGAGTGGAAAAACTCTACGAGTTCGATGCAGAAGAATGTATTAAGATCATTCTTAGCAGAGTCCATGACCAGTTTCTATGGTTGAGAATCTTGTTAAGATTAATTTCCTGTGAGTTAATTCATGATGTTACTGGGTTGGATAATACTAGCGTTATCCTTATTCTAGAGAAGAACACAAAGAAACAAGTCAAATCCAGGTAACACATTCAAAGTGGGATAAGAGGCAATGACTATTTCCAACATCTTTCAACAAGATGTGAGATTGATTTCCATGATTTTGGGACACAAGATTTATTACAACAACTGACCTAATTTGGTTTCTGTGGGAGTCATTATAATGGCCTATAAGATGGAGAAGAAGAATGTGAAATACAATCTTTGCGAGGTACTAAGACAACGATTCCTAGAGAACATTAAGTAGATTAAGTGAGACAAATCTAAAGCATTCAGATTTGGTTCTTTATTGATACATATCTATATTCACATAATTCATAAGTTTCTTGGAATGCATCCTAGGGCATGGAAAGATAGTGAACCAACTGGCATTGAAGTGACTAATAGCTATAGAAGAAAAAATAGTACTTGAGTTGATGGTAAACTCTTCACAATGTTTAAAATTATTCAAAGACAAATGAAGGAAAAGATAAGAATCCCTAAGGTCATTGTTGAGAAATACAAGGATGCAATCTTTTTCATGATTTAAATTGATTATGTATGTATCGAGGCAAATGAACCAAGTAAGAAATGGAGTTACCTGAGGGGTTATGAAGTCAGTGCAGAGGTTCTCACTATGTAGGTAGAACATCTTCTATCTTCTGATATTGATTCTTCCAAGGAAAGATGGGGAACATATGGAGAAAGTCAGCTAAAATCAGAGAGGAACAAACTAGGGAAAAAATAAAAAGAAAGGTTGAGAAAGTACTAGATAATCTTATAGAGAAGGTAGGTATTTGCAAAGATGAAATAAAAGTAATCAGAAAGAAGATGGCTGAAGGAGCTTTTGCATTGGTGATCACTTCTCTTGCAACCCTTCCACCTCTTGAAGCTATAGAGGTTACTATTCCACCTCCTACTATGGTCAATGTACCTGATACCACTCCTACACAACCCAAGAGGACATCACAGACAAAGAAAGAAGCATAGATTCCTGTGAAAAGGACAAGGTCCTCCAAACATAACTCACCTCTTAAAAAGAAGAGGACTAAATTGATGAAGAAAGATGATGAGAAGAAAGAAGAGAAGAAAAAAAGAGAAAATTGAAGTAGCCGAACAAGTTAAACCAGCTGAGAGACAACTTTGGAAACCTGATTTAAAGATGCTGGCAAAGAGAATTGTTGATCAAGGAAATTTATATCAATTACCTAGATACTATGAGAGGTATGATGAGAATGATAAAATTCTGATTGAAGCCATTTTCATTAATCATATGTTTGTGTTAAAAAAAAATCTACTTGAAATTGAAGGGAATATTCCTAAGAATTTGTATGAAAAAATGGAAATAAGGAAGCAATTAGCACTTATAGAAGATGAACATATAAGAATGAAAGCCATAGATGATATCTTACCAGTTGTTTCATATGATTAACATGAGAGAATATTGAAAGCCATAAATCCCCTACTGAGAGTAAATGAAAGATCGATAAAGATTATGGGGATAAAGTATGATGAGGTTATAGAGGATACCCACAAAGATTTTGATAATGTAATAATGGAAGATGAACCAGAAAAGCCTTCACCTCTTAAGCACAAGGCTGCTAAGACCAAAACCATTATGAGAGGAGAGTCCTCTAAACTTGCAGAAATAAACATTGGCTCATCTAAGGATGGAGATGATAGTAGTCAGTTTTTCAGCACAGTTAAGCAACCAGACTTCTTTGTTCCTAGTGTGTCTGTGTCTTTGTACACTTTGCATGATATTTGTGACCCTTTTAAAGGGAATTTTATACTATTACTAAGGAAGATGAGAGAAATGAACAGGGTGAAATCAATCCAACTGAGGGAGAGAAATAATAACCTACTAAGGAAGAACTGAAAGAAATTTTAGTTGAGGAAAAGAAGGAAGCTGAAAATAAGGTTGAAGCGGAGCAAGAAACAAATATATCTATTCTTTTTTCTTCAACACTATTGTTGGAAAGTAATGAAAAACCTCTGAATACTAATGTTGATGGCATGGATGAGGATGGACTGATGAATTTTTCATTCATAGCCTTTGCTAAGGCTAAGGAAAGATCACAACAGAGAACATAGAAGAAGTCTAAGGTATTGGAAAGAGTAGTTGACATAATTAATAATCTTCTACCCATACCTTTCACCTTTCAGGGAATGATACAATGGACAATCTGAACAAAGTCCTTGATGACTTTTATGTTCACTTTGACTCTTTAGAGAAGGTCGCAACAATTAAAGATGAAAGAGAATACACGGCAAAGAAATTCAATGAGGTATGCAAGTCAATTAGATAGGCTTTAGGTATACTAGATACCACTACTACTAAATCCAAGTCCTGCATAAATTATGGGAGGAAGTTATACAACTACTGTATAAATCCTCTTAAGCACATGAAGAACATTGAAGATATTATTGAAAATGATAAAAGGACATTAGATGATTTGGTAAAAAGTTGTGGGTCCTCATCACAAACTGTTGTAGAGTTAGATAAGGAAGTGTCCAAGTTGTTGGACAAGATCAGTGTGCTTGAAACTGAAAAAGGGAGGGTGTTAGGGAGATTTGGTGTGTTGAGGAGTCCAATCACTCTGAAACTATCAATTCTGGAGAAACACCTTACAGATATGGAGACAATGAAGAAGACCCTCATTGAAGACATGCCTACAGAACTCAAGACTATTGAAATTTCATCTGTTTCTATGAATGAGTTGATTCATGTTGGTCAGATCTTGGAGAAAACAAGGATAGTAGAGGCGAAGATATTGGAAACCTCTTTCCAAGATATACTTCACATGGATGAGTTTTTGATGTGCAATTTTGAAATTTTGATGTGTATACATTTTCCATTGATAATAAAACTGAGTATACCTTTTCCATTGATGTTAAAGGGGGAGTAATAAGTATGAAAAATGTATAGTCAGTAGTTTGGTATTGAGCACTTAGTCATTTTTCACTAAGTGTTGTCATCAATGCCAAAGGGGGAGATTATTGGAAAGTGGCATGATAAGTATTGCATAAGGGTTATCATTTATGGAAACACTAACTATTGGCATGGTCTCTTGGTGTTCATTTCAGTTTTGGAGATTCTATTATGAAAAATGACTAAGTCTAGGAAGCAGTTGTAGGGTACAGTTACACAATTTTGACTAGCGAGCACAGTATGTGATGACTTTAGACCTGCGAGATTACATGTGGATTCTATGGGATTTAATTTACCTTTAGTTAAGGTCGCTTGGGTTTTGGAGTTGAACAAAGAGAGTTACAACTTGTTGAAGTTATGCGAAGACAATGCAACAGTGATACAGGGTAAATGAGTTTTCACGATAATTAAGGGAGTATTTTGTGGAATTGAGAAGTACTAATTTGTATTTGGATTGGGTCCTACCCTATTTTTGTTGATGTATGATCGCCGACTGGAAGAATATTTGATATCGAGTATATAAGTGAATTTGTTTTATGATGCGAAGATGCGTGTGGAATGTGTAGATGCATTGTGATGTCAGAATCATACAATAGATGTTGCAAGCTTTAACTGGGACTACTTGAGCATAAAAGATGCTTGTATATTTCATATTGATAAATCATTGTAATAGATAGTTTTTTTTTCGTAAGAGTAGTGAGCTCCTTGTATACCCCTAACAAGTATCTATCCTTTAACAGGGATATGTACTAAATTTAATATTCAGCTCCTAATAGGGCCAAGTATCCTAATAGGGACACTATACTTTTAGTGCATCATTTTTGGGTATCATCCCCACTGGGGTTTTCCCTTCACCAGGGTTACCTTGTGAAAAAATCATGGTGCTATGAGTTGTTTACTTTATGTGTATGTTATTCTTATTTCAATATTTGCATGGTTAAGCTTGAAATTGGTAAATATGAAATCAAAATGTTGTAATACTGATTCAGTCCCCTCTCGATATTACTTAATCCTAACATATAATATAATAATATATTATTATCAATATAATAATTATATATCACAACCTTTATGTTATCTATGTCGACCTTAAGAAATTTGACCATAACTACATAAACATCAACACTCCCTCTTAGATAAGGAGGAATCCTTCTCAATAACTTCTGGTTTGTCCTCCCAATACTAACATAAAAAATGTTTATTAATGATAATATATAATCGTGTATCAAGTGATGTGATGCGTCACTTGAGACGACTAGATGTCTCATAATTGTCCTCCCGATGCTATCTTCAACACTCCTCTTAGGGAGAATGTACTCACATATCTAAGTTATAGAGTAGTGTCCACCATGGATACTCCTAGAGGTGGCTCCATCATGGTTGCTCCCATTAATGGAAATGTAAACAAACCCAAGTTTTCATCATGGAATCACTCACGTGATGTTGTCATCCCACGATGACAAATCACCATAGCCATTCCAAGAGGGTGACTCAACATAGATATTTAGTCATGGAATCACTCACATGACCTCCACCATGGATACTCTAAGAGGGTGGGCCCATCATGGATACTCCTATGAATGGAAACATAAATGAGCACAAGTTCCCATCACAGAAGCACTCAATGTGATGTCCTCATACGATGTTCACCATAGCTACTCGTAGATGGTGAATAAACACAAGTGTAAAGTCATAGATTCTCTCTCACGACATCCACCATAGCTACTCCAAGAGGGTGGATCCACCATGGCTACTCCTAGAGGGTGGAAGAAGGAATTTCACCTCAAACTTCACTCTCATAGAGAAGAATGCATTAACAAGGGTTAACACCTCAAATTTCTCTTTCATAGATAAAAATGCTACAAGGCTGATACATCAAATTTCTCTGTCTCGGATAAAAATGATACAAGGGATTGCACCTCAAAATTCTCTCACAGAGAAGAATTCATTAGAGTACATATCAAGGAATGACTGATGTCGAGACTCCTCGGCAAGGGATTCATTCTCCACAACTCCAAGCTTGTCTTAAAAAATGCAAATTTCACTTTGGCAAGAGGCTTGGTGAGAATATCAGCCCTCCATTTTTTTAATGCTAATTTACCTCAAATGAATAACATTCCTTTGCACCATATCACTTATATAGTGATATTTGATCTCAACATGCTTTATTCTTTCACAGAATACAAGCTTGAACTCTGCATCACTCAATCTCACCAAGTATCCATTTATCTAGGAATATCCCGACCTCAATGTCAGTATAAAGGCCTTCCATCCTACAAACATAGAGCTCCATCCCATGAATCATAGTCCTCTAACTGTTGATCACTAGAGAAATCATCTCGATATGGCTCACTCCCTTTGAACCAATATGACCAATATCCTCGAAAATCAAATTAAGAAGATCCTCTAGCTTCTCCCTTTGAAGCTCAAGTTCTTGCATGAACCTCTTGACCTCTTTGTCCAAAGTTGCCTCTAATGGATTGTCTGACTCCCTCTTTTGAAGAAGCGTCCCCAACTACCAACTCAGTCTCATAGTAACAATTATCAAGTTCTTCCTTTCTTGAATGCAATCTCGTATGCTTCTTGGTCCATCCTGAAGAGATTATCCAATGCAAATGAAGCATACATAATTCACTATCAAAGTTATAGTATTAATTAAAAACTATAAAAAATTCATGTCAATTAATCAAGCATGGAATACTTATCATTTATTTTATAGATCTCAAGTTTTCATAAGCCATGTTATTGACCATCACTTAGACCATCTCCCTAGCCTAGCAAGGTGTTAACTCCATGTCAATGCCATATCTCTCTGTCTTTCCCAAAATGGCTCCACAATATAGATGGTGTCCCTCGCAAGAAGTAGAAAGCTATGCATATAATAAAATCAGTAAATATTAAGAAGCTCGAGTTTTTAAACCTCATGACAATGAGCGTCGAGGCTGGAATATATATGTAAATGAATATTGTCTCCTAAATTTTCTTACGACAAATATTCTTCCACCGTAATTACGCCGAAGATGTTTCTTATCTGAGAAGGCCGAGCTGTCAGAAGGAATCGACGGTTAATGTTTTCTGAGAGGTGAGAGGCGCGCAAGACGATTGCAATCTTGCACACCGTCGGATTTCTCAGCCACCGTTTTATTTGCACGTCTGGATCACTGATGTTGGAGATATTTTTTGAGCCATTTTTTTCACATTTCTTGCGTCAGTTGTTGCAGATTCGGTCTGCCACTAGCTAAATTCAAATACTGCGTGGAATATATGTTTATTGTCCACTGCTTTTCACATTTTTGTTTCTCACAAGCAACATAGTTAAGGATAGCTAGCGGCTCGTGCTTAGTATCCAACATTCCAGATTTGCAGTTGTGTTTCCGCAAAATCCAACTCCTCAATAAATTCGCTGGCCACCTATGCCCTTGAAACGTTAGCACCCAGCTTGCAATTTGCATACCTTGTTCATTATGTATTATTAAAGTTCACAATAATAGGTATTTATATAATTAATTTTTCATTGAGATGAATCCACCTTGAAAAAGGTATTTCTGTAACAATGAACAGTTATATAATCTAAATCATATAGAAGCGATCATAGGGTAATTTATTTAACATGTGAAGTTTGTGCATACACACACACCATACTCAAATAAATTTATGCATCCAACCAGACACGTCGTGGGCGGTACATGTCATTTCCATAAGTTAAAGAGATACAATGGTGGGAAAAGAAAGAGAGAGGTAAGGATATAGAAATAAGTTATAGAGATAAATATAGTAATATAGATAGATATGGAAATGTAGATGAAGGAGACCTGTGAAGAGGTGAGGGGGAGATAAAGAGAGGATAGGTGTATATATAGATATGTAAAAGATAAAAATATAGAGATGGAGAGAATGAGTGGAAGGGAGATATAGGAATAGAGAGATATTAAAGAAATAAATATAGAGAGATGGAGATAGAGAAGAAAAATAATATAATTATAAAAGGAGAGAGATGGTAGGGACAAGGACAAGGAGAGAGGGAGAGATATGGAGAGATAGAGGGGGAAATAGGATGATATAGGCAAAGGTGAATATTGAAGGATAGAAAGACATGGAGAAATAGATAGACATATAGTGAGAGGATGAATGAGAGATAAATATGGAGAGAGAGTTAGGGAGATGAAGAGGGAGAGATAGAGAGAGATATCTAGATGGTGAGATATATTGATAAAGACATAAAGGTATAAGGAGAATTTCTATGAAGAGATAAATAGAGAGATAGATATGCATACATGCACAAAGAGTAGAAATACAAATAGAGATCGATAGAGGAAGAAAGAAAATAGGGGAGAGAAATATATATGAGAAGAGAAAAGTAGAGAGGAGAGGAGAAAGTGAGATAGAAGTACATATAGATAGATAGATATGGAGGTAAGGAGAGAGGGGAGGATGGGGACAAGTAGAGAGAGATGGATAGAGTAGGGAGAGAGAAGAGGGGGGATATGGATATTGTTTGATGTGTGTGTGTGTGTGTGTGTGTGTGTGTGTGTGAGAGAGAGAGAGAGAGTTGTTTTATTCTTCAAGTTTAACTTGGGTAGTAAAATAATACAAAATAATTCAGATTCAACTTTCTATGAAAAAAGTTTGAGTAATTGTGTGGTTAGCTAATTGGAGAGCTTATGAAGTTGGATGTGAGAAAAAATAAAATTACAAAATATAAATATCAAACTAATCATTTCTACATTAATAAAATTTTAAATAATTGCTTTCGAACAAAAAAAAACTGTCACGACTCGACCTTAGTGACTCCTTTATTTTAGGCTTGTATGCGACACTTTTTGACTTTGTCGATTTAGTTGATATGTATAGATTATGTCACTACTTTGGTCATTCTGGTTCTTAGTGTTAAATCTTTGTCGAAGTTTTGATTTGAACATATTATGACCTTTCTATGTAAAGATGACATTATATGATGTTAATTTAATGCTTTATTGTTGGAAAGGTGACATTATATGATGTTTTATTAATACTTTGTTGTTATAGCATGCGTTATGATGAGATGTATGAAATGATGGCAAGATTACAATAAAATATGTTGATTTTATTGAATATGGCATTAATGAAATACGTCGAAATTAATGATTTCATGTTAACCAAGTACTGATAAGTTGTTTGGCTCCGAGAATGTCAGAATGGATCAGGAATAAAGGCGAGGGTGTGGTTGAGGTAGGGAAGGCTAGCTCTCGACATTGGAGGGTACAGACGGCCTGGTTCACACACACACCACTTAGGGATTTTGTATATTCCGGAATTGTCTTCATATTTGTTTATCATCTTTCTCTGACTTTTATGCGTAGGATGTGAAAAAGGAATGAATATAGGTTTTTTTTATTTCAAATTATGGTATGTTTTAGATACATTTCATTTTATCTATATGCATAAGGATATTGTGCGTGATAGTATAGTGTTTATTAAAACTTATTGCTATGAATGTTACAAGTTAATTGGAGAAATTACACCTGTATATGTATCTTTATTATTTGAAACAAACAAACGACTTCATGACATCTGCTATCAAAACCAATTGGGGGGAATAAAACGGTTGGAAGTGGGGTTCTAAGGGACCGCATACTGGTGGAGAAAGGCGGCACGAGGGGAGGAAATAGGAAATGTTTTCTTGCCTGTAAAAAAAAATAGGAAAAAGAAGGGAATGAGGAAATTGACAGGAAGGGAGGCGTAAAACAACGAAAGAGAAGGAGACCTCGGTGTTGGTCGCGTGGATACCAGCTCCCATTCGATCTGCTTGCTCCAGGTTCATTCTAAATGCCTATATTCTCTGTGATTCAAGGAAGGATCTTGTTGAGGCTTGCTTGTTGTTTGTATACGCAAATTTTGGTTACACTTGACTGCATTCGTAGCTTAGATAAAGTTGAATTCTTCCACCACACCATGCCATAACGCCACATTTTCCTCCATTCACTGTCTTTAAGAAGGTAACGCCTGCCTTGGGATTCATTGGCGGTTTGGCTGTTTAACTTTTCGTACCATACGATTTGGTATGGGAAGTGTGAAGCCGGCTGGGAAAGAACAGCCGAGTCTTTAGGCGAGTTCTTTAGCTTTGTGGACATAAGTTCAATACCTTGCAGATGGCTCTTGTTGTTGTGTTCCTTTCCTCGAAACCGTCCTGTGGGTTGCGTGGTCAGTTGTAAGTGGTATCATTTATTTCTTTTCCTTTTTCTTCTTAGAGACTGTTGCTTGTGCATGCACGACTCAGCCTTTGCATGCGCCTGATATAACTGCATGACCTTTCTGCTTAGCAATAGTTGAAACACTCCTTCATGTGTTGCTCTATGTTCGACCACCTGAGTTGTTGGGTTGGGAGGCGTTAGTTTCTTCTTTAACAGGTAGTTCTTCCGCAGCGTTCTCTATACAGTTTATCTTGTGACCATTTTTCTTCCTGAGCTGAGTCGCAGTAGTATAGATGGTTGTTTAATCTACTCACTTCATTTTATCACTTTCGGTTCTGTTTGTTATTATCTTTCTGTCTACCGAAGTTCTTTTTTTTCTTTCCTCTGTACTTCTAGTTGTGTACGTCCTTCTGAGATTTTTGGACGGAGATACTAGCTGTCTTGTGAACTTGGTTGTTTCCTTTCTTTTGGGCCCCGTTTGTTTGGGGAATTGGAATTTGACTCAAAATCTTATTATCACAAAATCAGGTTTTGAAATCCCGGTTTTGCATCTTGGGGAATTGGAATTTGACTCAAAATCTTATTATATCAAAACCAGGATATGATTTCTAATTCCATCTATTAGTAGGAAGATGATGCCACTCATTTTGGTGTCTAAACCTGGTTTTACTTGACAAATCCAGAATTGCAATTTAGAGAAACAAACAGCGGATTTGCAAAAACGAGAAGTGTCACTCCCAAAACCGGAAAGTGTCACTTCCAATTCCTGCATTGTAGTGTTAACGTAGGAATTAGAAAGCAAAACTGGAAATGTTCGTTATATTTAGGCGATACAACGCAAGAGTTTTCTTCAAACTCAGGTTGATTTTTGAATACATGGTTCTGTGGTGTTTTCACTCTCCCTCTGTTTCTAATGCTGAACTGGCTTTTAATTGACAATTGTGCATTCAATTTTGGAACTGTGTTTAAAGTTATATATGTATATAACTATATGTTCATAGAGTAGTTTTTCCGTTGGGTTTCAAGGATCTTGGGAACTATAAATTACATGACTGGTCAAGGATTAACCTTGCCATCAGTAAGATATTGTTAAACAATTGTGAGTCTTATCTGGCATACTGTAGTTTTTTTGTTCTTTTCCTTGAATTGTTTGTAAGTTGTTACAACTCTGCATGTTTGAAGACAAAACTGGATGTAGGTATTATCGGAATGCTAATGTTGTGTCTACCATCCTTGTGATTATTTAAACAAACAGTAAACGTGATTGAGATGGTTGCAAACATTTAGGCTCAGTGATAGTTATGATAAGTAACAATACTGATTGAATTCATGAGTATATGTCTAGTAGAATCTTGATAAAATTAGTAGTTTTCTTCATACTAGCTGTGTAAAACGGTGCATTCAAATATGGGAAGGGTGTTGAATGTGGATGATCAGGGGGAGGGTAGAAATGTTAAGTATTATTCTGCCTTTCAGTAGTAATCTGGGATTTATGCTTTGGCCAAAGCAAGATTGCATATGTATTTCTTTTCTTATATGCTGGTTATTTGATCCATTCCTCTGCCACATCCGTGTTAGATCTACTGTTAGACATATGTGTTAGTAGTATGTTCACGACTGCACCAGATCCATCCGACCTTTCAGTGCCGGTTGCTAGGCTTCTCGGGCAAGGGTTGGCGTGTTCTTCATGTCAGGAAGAACCACGTGGGAGCTAACCACTTCGTGGTTGGGCGGATAAAAGTGCCTGAGCCACACTCCCGTCTCGTGATAGTGGATTGACGCGTGTCAGATGGCTAAGGAGACAGGGACATACAAATGGACAGTGGTCCAAGGTATATTCTTTTGTAGTTGTTCTATGTACTATTTCACATCTTAATATATTTGCTACATCTATGTACTGAGATGTGTTGATGTTTGGCGTGTAGGTCGACATCCAAATCACACTGTGTATTATATTCTTTCTTTATGAATATTTATGGTTCGAATTGACTTTGAATATTGTCGACCGTGATCTTTTATCGACCTTTCCATTTTTTATGTTATTTATATGATGTAGCATTTTGTGGGTAAATATGGTCTTTACAAAAACCCTCTACATATATTCGTCGTACCCATTGCACACCAAAAGTACAATTGCTAGTTGAATTTCAATCATATTAAGCCTTCAACTTATATGTTCCATGGGGTCAACTTAAGCCTTAACACGACAATAATATTTCTCCAATCAACATTAGAGACGATTATAAAATTCCATACACTTACAAATGAATTCCAATTTTATAGCACCTCCGCAACAAATAGTCACTTATGCCAACCTTAGGAAAATCGACCCCAAAATAAATCAGGCTCACCAATTATTTATTCAGTCCTTCATTAAGGGCCCGTTTGGCGCCTGGAATTAACCTTGAATAGGCAGCCAATAATGCATGAATTAAATAATTCTTTGTTTGGTGCAGGATTTCTAATTCTCGAATAGGAAATTTAATTCCCGTTTCGAGGCTTATGCAAGAATAAATTAATTCCAAAAAAAACTTGGAATTATTTTTATTCCGGAATAACTCTATTCAAGAATTTGAAATTACATCGCAATTTAGTTTCTCGTCAGGTCCGTGCGTTTGCAACGTAGGGTTTTTTATGAGAAAATTGGGTTTTTTACACTGCAAATCCTCAGTTCGCATCTGCAGGAAATTTTCAAAGCATC
>MU225845.1:0-14543 GCA_018584345.1 Thuja plicata
AAAGGAATAAACATAAGAAACTATATTAATTCCTACATTATCACATACACCTTAAATATAAAAGATATGGAGAAAGCATGCATGTAAATGAATAGAAATAAGAATGAGAAACAAAGTTACTCTACTCGAAACCACACATGCAAACCTCCCAAATGAAGATGAAGAAAGTGTTGTTGATTTGTTGGGATGTGGTTGCTCACAAATCCAGTAGCATGAAAATGTAATAAAAGTGCTTATTGAAGATGAGGAGAGAGCTCTTCTTTTATGAGATTTTGAGGAAAATGAACGGTTGAGATTCAAAGTTGGATGAAGGGCTAAGATTCTTCAGGATCAAGGATGTGGCCATGAGATGGACTGGTGCAGAAGCACCCTTGAGAAACTAGTAAGTTGGTGGTCTCATGCCATTTTGGGTGTGTGAGTGTGTGAAAGACCCTCTTGTAGGGAAATGTAAATACATAAGGTCATGTGGACCAAGAGTGATTAGCATAGGTCTTAGTTTTACTCTTTGATATGTGAAAATAGCTCTATTTGGCTCCATTTAGTGAACTATACTTGATGATGTCATCAAAGGTCAGGATGATTTCATGGAGGTTCTTAGGGTCCTTGGTTACCCTAGGTGGTCTAGCTAAGGTTAGATAAGTTAGATTGGTGGAAAAACACTTAAAAAGTGTAAGTTGCTAAAAATGTAAAAATGTTGCTATGCAACATTAGCAACTTTTAAAAGTTGCTGACAACATTTTTATTGTCTGGAGGGTTTCAAGGTTCAATTTGTTTTTGAACCCATAGAAGGAGTGAAACATGTGTGTGGAGAGGATATAAGGTGGAAAAACCCTAATTTGGGGAGAGAGAAGACATTGTACAGATTTTGGTAGTTTGGAGCAGAACTTTTTTGAATGAAAAGAGCAGCAACATTGAAGCATTTTTGGATTTTCCTTGTATTGAATGGATTAGATTAGGGACTGTGACTATTGGATTCCATTTTTGGGCATGTTGTAAAGATTTTTTAATAGTTAATTTGATTTTTAGTTGTTTTTGTTTTGTAGTTTGTAAATTCTTTTAGTTTTGGACTGTTTGCTGTCCAGTTTTGACCAAGGAGCAAAGATATGGACCTAACTCCACTTCCCACCATTGGTTCTATATGGCCACCTGGGAATGGAGACTAGGTCCATGGAGCTTTAGGAAATTGGAAGGAGGAGCTCTGAAAGCACTTGCAAGTATTTTTAAGAACTTTCCCTAGGCGAGCTAGATGAAGAGCCCAGTGAGGAATAGTAGGTAACAGTTGACTTAAAAGTGCAGGGGGTTGTTTGCATGAGCCAAAATGGAAATGAATGTTATGAAGGATGTTATGTAAGTACTCATTAATGTGGAGGAGTGCCCAAGACATCAAGTTCCCATGGTTTGAAACCAAAGACCCAAAACTGGTCCAAAAACAAGAAAGAAGCCACATTCTAGAAACAGGGTGTACAAACAGTGACAGACCATGTGACCTAGAAAATCTTTGTGGGTTTTTGCTTTACTTGAAGACTACCATAAAATATTTGGGGGTCCTTTAAAGGTTTTGCACTGAAAAGGTGCTGTCCTACTTTTTAGGAGGCCTAATTGGAGGAAAAAGGCTACAAGGCCTTAAAGATAGGAAACTAGAACTCGATGGAGAAGTGGCTCAACTTGGAGTCTTAAAACCCATGTTGCAATCAAAGATTTTAGTGAAATGAATCCCTCAACCTCCTACAACTCAATTTCATTGTTACGGATTGGAAGGTGTAGATGTGAAGAGTTCTTGTAGAACACAAGAATTGTGACCTTAACAAAATATGAAGTTTCTTGGTTGGAGGGAAGTATTGAATCTTTCCAAGTGATAAAGTGTGGATTGAGGAAAACCTAGAGGTCCTAATTGAGGCCTAAGAAGAGTTTCAAGAAAACTCAAAAGATTACCAAGGAGCCTCCCTATCAGAGTGGTATCAGAACCCAAGTTCAAGATTTTGGAAGAAGTAGTGCAACTAGTGTATGTTGCAGACCAAAGATTCAAGTGAGGAATCTAGTGCATCTAGAAGGATGGTGACCAATGCTAAATTGGCCAAGAAAGTTGTAGAACAAGAAGAAGATAATAGGTTGCTGAGAGAGAGATTGGCTCAAATGGAGATACTTTTGGTTGAAGTCCGAGACAAGGTTGAAAGAGACAAGGACAAGGTAGACCAGTAAGAGGAAAAAGAAGCTAAGGAGAAGGAGTGGGATCTCGAAGAAGAAGAACCTACCCCTGATCCAGTCTTACCAAAGGAACCCTTCTTTAAGGCACTCAAAGCCTTAAGTGGTAAATCCTTGGAGGGTGTGCCATTGTTCAATGGACAAATGGATGTTGACTTAGTTTTGGACTGGATAGACAGCCTTGAGAATCACTTTGAATGTGATGGGGTGACTGATGCTCAAAAACTCAAGGTGGCTAAGTCTAGATTGAGGGACTAGCACTTACCTGGTGGAAATATGTTCAAAATGAAAGGGAGAAAGAGGGTAAGAGTCCTATTGTGTCATGGAAAGGTATGTTGGCTAAGCTGAAACAAACTTATCTCTCGGATGACTATGAAGTTCAAATGCATAGAAAGAGACAAAACCTCAGACAAAAAGACCTTGAAGTCCAAGCATATACAGAGGAGTTTCAGAAGTTATGTTTAAGGTCCAAGATAGTGGAGCATGAAAGAATTCGATTGGCTAGATATCAAAATATGCTCAAGTGGTCTATACAAGAGGAGATGAGTCTCACTACTCTAACAAGTGTGAGACAATGCTATCAGATGGCTCTGAAAATAGAAGAAAGAGCAAGAGGAAACATGATCAGACCTCTAGAGCAAGAGGTAGAGGAAAGGAAAATAGAGGAAGAGGCAGCTTTGTCGGCAGTTTTGCAGGCAGAGGCAGTGACTATAGGTCCCAAGGTGAAGCTAAATTGATTGAGATAGTCAATGAGACTAGTGGTAGAGGCAGCATGAGTAGAGAAAGAGGATTCCAAGGTGGTGGAAGAGGTAGATTTGGAGGTTCAGGTAGAGCCTCACACTTTGAAAACATGAAATTTTTTCATTACAATCAACTAGGCCATCCAGCCTATAGATGCCCGGAGAAAGTTACTAGCTCACATGGTGAGAAAAGAATAAATTACATTGCTCAAGAGGATAACAACAGTGGTAAAGCTCCTAAAATCAACCTTGATTCAGAAAGTGGGGAGAATCTCATGATTAGGAGAATACTCATATGAAGGAGCCTGTCAAAGAAGAAGCCAAGCAAAGGAGGGCACTATTCAAAGTAAAGTGCAAGATTCTTGGGAAAGTTTGCAAGATGATAATAGACTCAAGGTCTACTAATAATATCATATCAGAGGAGGTAGTTAGGAAGTTAGGATTGACAAAAATTCTCCATACAAACCCATACAGAGTGACATGGTTGAATAAGGGTCAGCATGTTCTTGTTAATGAGCAAGCATGGGTTAATTTCTCAATAGGAAGGTATGTGGATGGAATCTTATGTGATGTACTCCCAATGGAGGCATGCCACCTACTCTTAGGTAGGCCATGGCAATTTGATAGGAAGACAATTCATGATGGAGAGAAAAATTCTTATTCCTTCAAGAAGGATGGGGTCACTTATAAAATTCAGTCACTTGTGGATGATGAGGGGTCTACATCAGTTGAGTCTAATGTCTTATTGCAGGGAGGTAAAGTGTATTTGCAGATAGTAAAGAGTGGAGAAGGATTACACTATGATATCATGCTTAAGCCTAGTGAAGAGAAGATGGGGGAACAAACACCATTGCCAAGGGAAGTGCAAGAGTTATTGAAATATTTTAAAGACATAGTTAGTGATGGGACACCAGCAAGGTTACCACCTCCAAGAGACATAAGTCATCAGATTGACTTCATACTTGGAGCATCTCTACCAAACA
Source organism: Thuja plicata (assembly GCA_018584345.1). Taxonomy (NCBI): domain Eukaryota; kingdom Viridiplantae; phylum Streptophyta; class Pinopsida; order Cupressales; family Cupressaceae; genus Thuja; species Thuja plicata. The sequence goes on from MU225845.1 coordinate 3,926, forward strand.
AGGTAGCATACAAGGTGACTCATGATCAAAACAAGGAGATAGCTAAACAAGTCCAAGAACTTTTGGACCAAGGTCTAATCAGGCAAAGCATTAGCCCATGTGCAGTGCCAGTGGTTCTAGCATCAAAGAAGGGAGGAAAGTGGAGGCTTTGTATAGACTCAAGAGAAATTAATAGGATCACTGTGAGATACTGGTTTCCAATTCCTAGGATTGAAGATCTTATGGACTATTTGGGAGGATCAAGGTACTACACCAAATTGGATTTGAAGAGTGGGTACCATCAAATCAAAATTAAGGAGGGTGATGAATGGAAGACAACAGAAGGGCTCTATGAATGGTTGGTCATGCCCTTTGGGATTATAAATGCTCCAAGCACCTTTATGAGGTTGATGAATGAGGTGTTGAAGGACTACATAGGAATATTTGTAGTTGTGTACTTAGATGGCATCCTCATTTTTAGTAAGACCAAGGAGGAACACCTCCAACATTTGCAGATTGTGATGAAGAAACTTCATGAGGAGAAGTTGTCCATTAACTTGGAAAAGTGTGAATTTATGAAACAAGAGTTGATCTATCTTGGTTTTGTGGTGTCACAAGGAACCTTGAAGATGGATCCCAACAAGGTTGAGGCAATATTAACTTGGCCTACCCCTACATGCAACTTTGAGGTAAGAAGTTTCCATGGACTTGCACAATTTTATAGGAAGTTCATTAGAGGCTTTAGTGAAATATGTGCACCAGTCTTAGATATGATTAAGGGAGGAATGAAAACCAAATTCAAATGGACTCCAGAGGCTGGTAGAGGTTTTGAAGTATTGAAGAAGAAAGTCGCAACACAACCTATTTTGGTTTTGCCAAATTTTGATAAGTTATTTACCCTTGAATGTGATGCAAGTGGTATAGCTGTTGAGGCAGTATTGAATCAAGAGAATAGGCCAGTGGCATTCTATAGTGAGAAGTTGAATGAGGCCAAGAAGAGGTACTCTTCTTATGACCTAGAGTTATATGCATTGGTGCAAGCCTTAATAAAATGGAGGCACTATTTGTTGCCCAAGGAATTTGTAGTTTATACTGACAATAAGGCTTTGAGTTTTATCAATTCTCAGGAGAAGTTGAGCAACAAAAACCTTAAGTGGATGGAATATTTGTAGGCCTATACTTTCACTATCAAACACAAGAAAGGGCAGTTGAATAAAGTGGCTGATGCTTTGAGTTGGAGACTCTTGACAGTCCAAGAAGTGTAGCTGAAAAGCATGGGCATAGAAAGCTTCAAGGAGCTTTATGAAGGTGATGAGGACTTCTCAGAAGCATACAAGGTATGTAAAGATTTCAAAAACCATTTCCATAGTCAATTTGCAGACTATACAATTTAGAATGATCTCTTGTTTAGAGAAGGGTAGTTATGTGTTCCTAAGGGATCTATGAGGGAGAATGTTATTCAAGAGAAGCACAATGGCAGCTTAAGTGGGCATTTTTGCCTAAATAAGACACTAGAACTAGTGCAAAGGTTCTATTATTGGCCTAGGATGCAGAAGGACATCAGGAAGTATGTGGAGCAATATTTGATTTGCCAAAAAGCTAAGGGTATATCATCTAATGCAGGTTTGTATCAACCTTTTCCCATTCCTAATAGGCCTTGGGAATGTATTAGCATGTATTTTATTGTTGGGTTTCCTAGAACCAAGACTAGTTTAGATAGTATATTTGTGGTGGTAGATAGGTTTAGCAAGATGACTCACTTTATTGCTTGCAAAACCACCCATGATGCCATCCATATTGCTCAATTGTTCTTTAAAGAAGTGGTAAGGATTCATGGTTTACCCATAAGCATAGTATCTGACAGAGATGTCAAATTCATGGGTCATTTTTGGAACACCTTGTGGTCAAGGTTGGGAACCAATCTATAATTTGGGTTAGCCTACCATCCCCAAATAGATGGCCAGACTGAAGTGATCAATAGAGTGCTAGGAAATCTCCTTAGGTGCTCAACAAAGGAGTATGGAGTAATGTGGGATCAGATGTTACCACAGGCTGAATATGCCTACAATGATAGTGCCAATAGGACAACAAGTAAAATCCCCTTTGAAATAGTTTATGGGCTGCACCCTAGAGGTGTGTTGGAGTTAAGAAGCTTGGAAAATGCAGAAGGAAGGAGTGCATATGCAGATGATTTTTCTCAATCCATGAAGGAAGTTCATGAGCAAGTAAAGAAGCAGCTCCAAGAGGCTACACAAAAATTAAAAGCTAGAGTTGATGAAGGAAGAAAAGATATTCAATTTGCTGTGGGTGATCTTGTGATGGTACATCTCAACAAGTCTAGATTGTAGAAGGGAGTCCCCACTAAGCTGCAGATGAGGAGGATTGGTCCTTGCAAGATTCTTGCAAAGTATGGGCAAAATGCCTATAAACTTGACTTGCCAACAGATTTGGCAATATCTGCTATTTTTAATGTGCAGGATTTAGTCTAGTATAAAGGACCTACACTAGTAAATGCTGGGTTATAGTTAGATAGTAAAGCAATAGCAATAGATGTTCAGATTACCCTTGCACCAGCACCAATAGCAGTGAAGATTTTAGACTCTCGGGTGAAGAAGAAAACTAGACAGGGAACCTATATGGAACATCTTATTTAGTGGGTAGGCATGTCAGAGGCTGAGGCTACTTGGGTAGCTGAGAATGAATTCAAGAAACAAGGAATTGATCGTAAGCTCCTATCGCCAGAGGTGACATCAGTTCTTAGCCTTGGTAGTATGGTGCAGGAGCACCCTTGAGAAAATAGTAAGTTGGTGGTCTCATCCCATTTTGGGTGTGTGAGTGTGTGAAAGACCATCTTGTAGGGAAATGTAAATACATAAGGTCATGTGTACCAAGAGTGATTAGCATAGGTCTTAGTTTTGCTCTCTGATATGTGAAAATAGCTCTATTTGGCTCCATTTAGTGAACTGTACTTGATGATGTCAGGATGATGTCATGGAGGTTCTTAGGGTCCTTGGTTACCCTAGGTGGTCTAGCTAAGGTTAGATAATTTAGATTGGTGGAAAAACATTTAAAAAGTGTAAGTTGCTAAAAATGTAAAAATGTTGCTATGCAACATTAGCAACTTTTAAAAGTTGCTGACAACATTTTTGTTGTCTAGAGGGTTTCAAAGTTCAATTTGTTTTTGAACCCATAGAAGGAGTGAAACATGTGTGTGGAGAGGATATAAGGTGGAAAAACCCTAATTTGGGGAGAGAGAAGACATTGTACGGATTTTGGTAGTTTGGAGCAGAGCATTTTTGAATGAAAAGAGCAGCAGCATTGAAGCATTTTTGGATTTTCCTTGTATTGAATGGATTAGATTAGGGATTGTGACTATTGGATGCCATTATTGGGCATGTTTCAAATCTTTTTCAATAGTTAGTTTTATTTTTAGTTGTTTTTGTTTTGTAGTTTGTAAATTCTTTTAGTTTTGGGCTGTTTGCTGTCCAATTTTGACCAAGGAGCAAAGATGTGGACCTAACTCCACTTCCCACCATTGGTTCTATATGGCCACCTGGGAATGGAGACTAGGTCCATGGAGCTTTAGGAAACTAGAAGGAGGAGCTCTGAAAGTGCTTGCAAGTATTTTTAAGAACTTTCCCTAGGCAAGCTAGATGAAGAGCCCAGTTAGGAATAGCAAGTAACAGTTAACTTAAAAGTGCAAGGGGTTGTTTGCATGAGCCAAAATGACCATGAATGTAATAAAGGATGTTATGCAGGTACTCAAAAATGTGGAGGAGTGCCCAAGACATCAAATTCCCAAGGTTTGAAGCCAAAGACCCAAAACTAGTGTAAAAATAAGAAAGAAGCCACATTCTAGAAACAGGGTGTACGAACAGTGTCAGACCATGTGACCTAGAAAATCCTTGTGGTTTTTTTCTTTACTTGAAGACTACCACAAAATATTTGGGGGTCCTTTGAAGGTTTTGCACTAAAAAGGTGTTGTCCTACTTTTTAGGAGGCCTAATTGGAGGAAATTGGCTACAAAGTAGGAGGCCTAATTGGAGGAAAAAGGCTACAAGGCCTTAAAGATAGGAAACTAGAACTCGATGGAGAAATGGCTCAACTTGGAGTCTTAAAACCCATGTTGCAATCCAAGATTGTAGTGAAATGAAGCCCTCGACCTCCTGCAACTCAATTTCATGGTTAGGGCTTGGAAGGTGTAGATGTGAAGAGTTCTTGTAGAACACAAGAATTGTGACCTTAACAAAATAGGAATTTTCTTGGTTGGAGGGAAGGATTGAATCTTTCCAAGTGATAAAGGGTCGATTGAGGAAACCCTAGAGGTCCTAAGTGAGGCCTAAGAAGATTTTCAAGAAAACTCAGAAGATTACCAAGGAGCCTCCCTATCATGGAGGCCAACTAGAGGCCAAGTGGATTAGAGTTTTTCACCATTCAAAGGGGAAATATTCTCACACATGTGTGAGAAACCTTTGAAAGTGATGAGTCAATGACAAGGTGTAATAAGGTGTAAAAGGGTGAGAAGACTAAAGTTGCTTGGACATGTGTGAGCAACTTGAGAAAGTGATGGCTCATGGTTGAGTTCACATGTGAAGGGGGATAAATGTGTAAGTGTGTGTAAGATGTGTAAGGATTTGTAAGAGATGTGTAAAAGAGTGTGTAAGAGTCACCTGTGACTTGGGTTTGCTAATCCCTTGATTATGATTGTGCAAATGATTAGGGAGTGATTACATGAGAGATTAGGATTATTTAGTGGCAAGTGGGTTAGAAGGATGAGTTAGGTTAGAGAAATGAGGTTAGGTGAGGGTTAAATTTAGGAGCCATGTGCTCAAATGGAATTAAATGTAATATTTAATTCCAAGTGGGAGAAAAGGGGATAAGATAGGTTAGTTTAATTAATTTAAGAATTAATTAAACTTTAGGGAAATGAGAGAGGATATGACTAAATAAATGTATTTTTTTTAAGGATAGGGATAAATAGGATTATTAATTAAATAAATGTGAATTTATTTAATTAAAGGTAAGATATGGGTTATTAAATAAATAATAAATATCTATTTAAATTGGCTAGGATAAGGGTAATTGACATGTTTTAGTGTCTACAGTATTCAATAGTGTAATTGATAGTTGGAGCTCTTTATTATTGTAGCTGTATTGTTGGTGAATATGGTTGAATTCCATAATGTAACCTCTCTTTTGGTTCTCTATTTAATAGATTTCTTGCCTCTCATTTCTTCAAGACAATTTAGGGCTTTTGCATATTACTTCATTTTGTGATCAGCAGATCACTAATTGTTGATTCAGTTGCCTTCATTTGGTATCAGAGCCACATTGAAAGAAATTTGTTAGTCATTACAAATAAGAGAAAGAGGGGAAGAGTGAGTTTTTAGAAATTTTTCAGAAGCCAATCTGAGGAGTGCAAAGTTTAGATTGAGTGTTGTGCGTAACTATGAAAAGAGGAATTGAAATTTTTAGTAGTCTACCAATCAAGTTTGCAAAAAAAAATTGTGATAGAATTTTTCCATCACAAAAGTTTACAATTATAAACTCCAACAACAAATTGGAGAAGTAGGTAGTGTATATCGCGCCATCACAAAAGTCTGCAAGTAGAAACTGCAACAAATTGGAGAAGTAGACAGCGTGCAATGTCTCTTTGTGAAATTTTTTCCCATGGTTTCTAGTAAAGTTAAATATTTATTTTTTAAATGTTTAACATTTGATTTTCTTTACGCATATGAAATTTGTTATGTTTTAAAAATATTATTAAAGCTTTGATTACGTAGAGATTACTTTTAGGAAGAGATTATATAAAGAACTTTTTTTAGAAAAAGTATTGTAATATTTTTTCAAAATCTTGTTTATATGATAAAAGTTGATTGTATGAGAAAATAATAGATTGGGGAATTGGAACTTTTAGAAGGATTATCAAATTTTTGTTGTAAGAGGTATATCAATCTTTTCTAACTAAGTGCATTTTCAATTGAAACCGACAGTTATTCCTCCAAAATTTATAATTAAAAAAATATTTTTGTGTTTAGGTCCTATTTTAAGAGACAATGAGAGTATTCATTTGCACATCACTCCTAGATTTTGTGTTGACATTTTTTTATTGTGCATATTTTATGGCAAAATAGCAAGCAATGTAATGCCTAATGTGTTGATTCTCATCTTTGAAGGAGACAATTTTACATATTGTTGTACTAGAATGCAAAACCTACTCAAATCTAAGGATTTGTGAGATATTGTTCAACATGGATATGTTGTGATAAAAAATGTAAATGCATTAAATGACCAATAAAGAAAAGAATACAAATAAAATATAAAGAAAGGCAGAGAAGCTTTATTCTTGATTCAAGGTGCAATCACTCAAGCTATCTTTCCTAGAATAAGTGGTGTTGTTCATTCCAAGAAAGCATATAAAATATTAAGTAACACATATCAAGGTGCACAAACTGCTAAATTGCAAACAATGATAAAAAAATTTGAAAATGTAAAGATGACAACTAGTGAATCTGTCAATGAATTTCTGACAAAGGTAGAAGGTCTAGTGAGTTAGATGAAAGTACTAGGGGAAGATGTAGATGACAAGTGTGTCATTGAAAATATTTTGAGAAGTTTGATTCCAAAATTTGAAGGTGTGGTCTCTGCAATTGAGATATCTAAGGATATCTCAAGTATGAAAATTAATGAATTAAGTGGATTTTTTTTAACTACTACAGAAATGATGAAAAACAATGAAGAAATCTTAGAGTAAGCATTTTCCTCTAAATAAAATATAAGAGGAAAGATAAATACATTCTTCAAGAATCATAGTAAAAGTGATGATAACAATAAGAATGAATACAAAGGTGAATCTAGGAATTCTAGAGGAAGAGGAAATTATTCCATAGGAAGAAGTAGCAACTTCAAAGGAGAAGGAAGAGGAAGAGGTAGAAGTAATGGGGAAGATAATAGTATAAGGAATGTCCAATGCATTCATTTCAATACGTTTGGACATTATTCTTCAAAATGTTGGAGTAAACAACCTGGAATAGAAAATAGAATTGCTCATAGGACTATTGAAGATAAACAAATTTTTTTCATTTCTTGATTCAATACAAATGCTAGTGAACATAATGTGTGGTATATAGACTCTAGATGTTCTTCACCTATGACATCTAATGAGAATCTATTGGTCAATTTGGATCAAAAGCATCAAAGTATTGTAGTAATAGGAGATAATAATTCTCATGGAAACAAATGTAAGGGCATTATTGCAATTACAACAGAATATGGTAAAGTGAAGCATATCAATGAAACACTATTGATTCCATCACTAAAAAATAATTTGTTTTATGTTGGACAAATGTTAGAGAATAATTATTAGGTGAATTTTAATAAGAATGAGTGCATATAGAGATAAATAAAAAAGGAATGCAATTGTCGCAAGATAAAAAATGACAGGTGATAGGATGTTTCCTATTCATTTCACTTATGGGAATCAAGCACTTAGGAAAAGTGAAATGAATGAAAGTAAAATTTGGTACAAAAGATATGGTCACCTTAGTTTTAATGGGTTCATTTTACTCAAAAGATTAAAAATGGTTGAAGGTATACTATTAATTGAAGACACAAAATAAGTGTGTAAAAAGTGTATTGTTGGCAAACAAGATAGGATAAGATTTCCTATTGGAAAATCTAGCAGAGCTAAACAAAATCTTGAGATAATCCATACAGATTTTTTTGGTCCTATGGAAACACCTTGCAATCACCTAAAACTGGTTTGATGTAATCAAAGGGACCAATCTTAAATCAAGTGCTCTAAGTCCTAACCAAGGCATTGAGTTCAAATAAAATCATAATTATGTAATTGAACTAGATCAGTTTATTATATAATTGATAAAAAATCAAACATCAAAGGTCACTCACCAAGAGGAATTAAATCATTAATTAATCCTAGTCATTTAAATCAAATCAAAATCTAAAATAAACAACTAAGGATATTAATTAAAGTGAATTAATTATTTCAAGCATTTATATTCGTCCACTTGACCTCAAAGCCAACTCATGGACCAATGAGGAGAAATCACATGGATCACTTGAGATTCAATCTTAGCCATCCCTCATGGATGCATCACAACCATCAAATTTGAATTTGAATCCTTTTCCCTCCAAGGAAAATTTATAAAAGACAACCCTTTTAAGCTCATTTCATAGGTGAATAGTGCATTAAAGTAGCTAACTAATGTCAATTACAATTCCTAGAATAATCTAGTTCATTGTTCTTCAATTCAATTGTTAATTTCATGCATTTTAGCAACTAATGGAGCATAATTGAACAATTTTAGATGCATTTTAGGCATTTTCATTATGAGTCTTCCATCCTAGATTTTTTATTTTCTATGAATTCATGCTTAATCTGAGAGAATTTTATAAAATTCAAGTAAATCTTCTAGCAAGGAAGCAATAGGACTTTTTTAGTATGTTAGTTGATTTCAATTCGATCATCTTTTATGCTAAAAATGTTAATATAAAGTTATATTGAGTGATTGTGTGTAGAAGTCTTGCAGGTACAACATTTACACATCACATTTTTGGCACCCACTATGCGACTCAAAGCCTCATTTTCACAATTTTTTCTTTGTGTCATGCAAAGCTAACAAAAAGCACTGCATAAAGTCATTTCCAAGAAATCTAGTGTCACCTCCAGGAGTCTTCTGTCATTTCTAGTGTTACTTTAGTCATTTTTGGGATTCTTTCATTGCTTGTGGTTATCCTTTTAGTGTCTTTGAAAGGTATATTTTCTGCCTTTCTTCATTTTCGGTAATCCTTTCTTCATTTCCAAAGAATTAGGTTTTTGCATTAATCCTTTAGTCATTTCTGGGATATTTAGTCATTTTGGGTTAATCTTTCATCATTTCTGGGAAACATGATCTATTGTTATTGTTTCATTGTCTGTAAACCCAAGAGCAAAAAGTACAGTCTAATTTCTTGAAAAGTTTTAGTACTAATCGACGAACTTGTTATGTTTATTTTATTTTTATCATTTGAGACAGTCTAACAAGTTTTTGCGGGACGCATGCCAAAGAAACCTTGGTGAAAGAAGTGGATTGAAATATGAAAAACTAATAATGAGTGTATGCAGGTTGCCTTTGTAAAAATCAATCAAAATTTTATGCTTAATCGATGAGTTTTTTTAGAAAATTAAAATTTCTCTCAAATTCTTAAATTGATTAGAGAAGTATGCTCTTTTCCTTAATGGAAAATCAGAAACTCAAACATCAAATTAAGATTTGAATGGAAATTCATGGAAAAAAGGCATCTAAAAATTGAAATCAAATTTAATTCTTAATCCAAATAGAGGATTATGCTCTTTTCCCAAGTGGAAAATCAGAAACTCAAGATGGAGGATTAAGCTTTGAATTTAAAAATTCGCGGGAAAGAAATTTGTTTTTCATGCTTGATAGGAGAAAAAATCATGGATAGGATACTATTCTCTTCTTCCTCATGAAGAATAAAAAATGTAGACTCCTCAAGTGCCAATCCTCTTTACTGCTTTTAACTTTAGAGGGTCTGCCGGTTGAGGAAAAAATCTCATAGGAATGACCTAAGTGAGGACAGGTGAGTGCCAACCCTTCCATCTCACAATAATCAAAATGATTCCTTGAGATTAAAATCTTGGAAGACTTAGTCAGTTTCATCCTTGGAATAATGATGATCATTCCTTGGACACACTTGGATGTTGTGTACAGCGGAGCCGCTTCAATCTTTCTTCCAAGACTAAATTCATCTAGGTACTCATAGGGCTATAGAACTCAATTTTTCCTTGTGCAATTCTATGGGAGATGATTATGAATGAATTCCCAAAATATATACTTTATGGTAGTGACTACCTAATTCACCCTAACAGGTGATAATATTTGTGCAAGGAAAATAGTAATTGCCCCAAGATACTCCTCATTTCTTTCCCTCACTAGCATTTGGAGTCAGATTAGGATAATACGATATCTGGTGTGTGTTATTTGTGTACCTATTGTCTGCAACACAAAACTTCAATAAGTTATTATATTAGTGAAAAATAAGGAATAAGCAAGCAAATCAATCACTAAAATTGACTTATTGCTTCCTATCTAAGAGGAGTATGAATAATGCTATAATTGCCCTCAGATTATGCATTTATCAGTGACATATACAACTTAGAATGGAATATTCAAATGAAACTAGTCTAAATGCTCAAGCAATGTTCAGCTCTAAAATTGAAGATTATAACAATGAAAATGAAGATTTAAGCTAAAATGCATGAATATCTCTAAGAATACTACCAGCATAAGTTTGCAAATTGAAAACTCAAATTAGGGTCCCATTGAGCTTAAAATTCATTCTATTTATAGAAGAATTTGATGAATGAGAGGTTAGGATTGAAAGTGGAAGAGAGGTGGAGATTGAATCTTTGGTGATTCATATGAGATGATCCAAGTGATTTAACTCCGATTGGTTAGGGAATTGACTTTCCCTTTTTGCAAATGAGAATGTAATTTAGGATTTATTTAATTCCTTTTATTAATTACTTTAGCCATGTTTTGATTGATTTGAATTGTTTTGATTTAATTGGCTAAGGCAATTAATTTAATTTAGTGATTAAATCAATTAGGAGATTTGT
>MU225845.1:16722-27346 GCA_018584345.1 Thuja plicata
TCCTAATCATCCTAATCAAAATTTACCTTCATCATCCTATCTTAATCTCTTCATTCTCATCTAATCATTTTCATCTTAATCATCCTTCTAATCCACATCAATATCCTCTTTATTAATCCAATCTAATCATTAATCTTCCATCCAACCTAATCACATCATCATTCTTCTAATCCAATCCACTTGTCACCCTCATATCATTCTATCCAATTCATCTTCATCTTCATCCAAAAAAAATCACCCCTTAACTATTCCCTTGTCTTCAAACATCCATCATTTGTCTTCTAAAGTTCATCCATTCTTCATTCAAATCTTCATCCACATCACCTTCTAATTCCAATTTTCATAAAATCTTCTACTTTTGGCTTAGGAGCACCATCATAATCCTTTGAATTTAATCCTAGTTATCTTAATTGACCCACATCCAACCATAGTTGAGATAAACTCACACCAAATCAAACTTCATCTTTCACACCTTCATCAAGATTTTCATCTCAAATCTTAGGTTGAAATATTTATCAAAGTGTTACATAGACCCTCATCATTAGCAAAAATATATTTGAAACATATTGCTTTGAGAACATTAGTTTGTCTCAAGTATTTAATTCTTTTATTCATTTCCTTTTTTCCTTGGGATCATCATTCTATCTCCAAGAATAAGAAGATATCATCATCATCCAAATCGATCCTTTGTTTGCATCATCATAGGGTATTGTTTTTGTTAGGATTAAGTAATAATAAGAGGGGGTGAATCAGTATTACAACACTTTAAATTAAACTTAAACCAATTCCACATAAACCGTATGATTGCCAAAATGAAAAGAACATAAGAAAATAACACAACTTGTTACACCATGATTTTTCATCGAGGAAACCCTACCCAAGGGAAAACCCTGGTGGGGATGGTACCCACAAACATGCACTAAAGTATAATGTCCCTATTAGGAGACCTAGCCATGTCAGGAGCTGAATATTACATAGTACATTTCCTTCTTAAAGGAATAACAACCATGTTAGGGGTACACTGAGCTTACAGCTCTTACAATCAATACTTCAAAAAAGTATTCTCAGAAATGAACAAAAATAAGCATCTCCAATGCTTAGATAGTTCCAGTTGTAGCTCTCAATATCTGTCAATATTTGATCTCTCATCTTCCATCACATATATCTATCCATATGCCATATATCATATCACATCTCACATATATCTACTTTACAAAATGATCTTCTTATATATATGCATTACATCATTTGGTCGGCTCCCAATTACAATACAAAAAAAAAAAAATACAGAAAAAAGTAAATCCAAAGTCAGTGCTCTTGTATTACCAAAGTATAGGTAATCCACAATACCAATCCAACTTACCACGCTTGGACTCCATCACATGCTCTCTCAATCGTCACAATTGTTCAATTGCTCTGTTACGCTGCTTTGTTGTCTTCGCATGTCTTCAAATCACTCTAACTCTCTGTAATCATCACCAAAACCAAATTGATCTTAGGTGGAGGTCATACATACTCCATAGTATCTTCCTCTAAGCTCGCTAGTCATCAAACATCATACTCAATCTTCGCTATCCAAAACAATAATGTTATACTTTTTAAATCTATTTCTATACTTAATTGATTTCAGAACTAAATCATCAAAACTATACTTATCTCGATCATACTATCAGATGTGTTTCCATAAATGACAACCATGAAGTATCTCATAACATACCAAAAGCATCACTTGCCAACAATCTCTCCCTTTGGCATTGCTGGCAACACTTATCAAAAAATGACTAAGTGTTCCACACAAAATTGTTATCTTCTCTTCTACTTCTCTCCTTTTTCTCTTCTCTCTTCTCCCCCTTTGACAACAATGGAAAAGGTGCATCCAAAATTTACAAAAATGTAGAATTAATTCTTGCTCACCAATTTCAAAATATCTTGAAAGGAATCTTCCAAGATCTTCACTTTTTCATTCCATGACTCTACCAATAACTGACTAACATGAATTAGTCCATTCAGTGCATAGGATGACGTCTCTGTTGCTATTAACTCCATGGGCATAGATTTTGTCAATGATTATGTAGTCTTCTCCATGTCAAATAGATGAACTTCAAGAATTGATAGCTTAGGAGTGATTAGGCTCTTCAACAAATCAAATCTTGTCATTACTCTCCCTTTCTCTATTTCCAAGACATTCAACTTATCAAATATCTTAGTTACCTCTATGTCCATTTCCATTACAGATTGTGAGGAGGTCTCACAACTTTCCATCATGTTGTTTAGAGCTTCCCTGTCCTTTGCAATAATGTCTTCAATATTTTTATTTGTCTAATAGGGTACATACAATGGTTGTATAGCATCCTTACATGTGTGACACAACTTCTAGCCTTTGATGTAGCTAATCTCAGAATGCCCAAGTCCCATGAAATAGACTGGCATACTTCCATCAACTTCTTTTCTAAATAACTTCTCTCTCCCTTCTCTTCAGCAATCTTCACTAAGGACTCATAGTGACCATCAAAATCATCTAGTGCCAATTTCAAATTCTCTACTTCATCTTTACTTTGAAAAACAATAGGTACTAGAAGCAGTTTATTCACAGTATCAATTTCCCTAGTCATTACCTTAGTCTTCTTGTCACCTTTCTGCTCAAATCTCTCTTTTGCCTTTGAGAATGTGATGAAGGATAGTCTCATCAGTTCATACTAATCCATGATATCAACATATTTTCTTACATATTTGTCTTGACTTTCCAACAATAGAATAGTAGATGTGTCAATTTCAGGTTTTACTTCAGCTCTTGCCTCTTCTTCTTTCTTCTCTACCTCTTTCTGTTCTTCCTCTTTATGTTTTTCCTCTTTCTTTCCTTCTTGATCAGCCATTGTATTGTCGATGTTCCCTTCAAATGGATCTTGTATGGAAACTCAGGTGCGGAAACAGCTTCCTACGCTAATCTCTATAGGAAAGTATTGTGCAAATTCTTTTAAATCCTTACAATTTCAGATTCGTTAACTACTTTAACAAAGATATTGCAACCACATACCATGCATACAGAAAAATAGAGAATGACACAATGATATACCCTGGGGAAAACCTTTCGGTAAAAAACACCAGCACTCCAAAACCTACACAATGTATTGATCAAAACTATTACAGCTTACAATACACTTGCGATGCAAGTTCTTTCAGAAGATTTCAAAACCCTTGAAGACAAATCACAGCAGCATAAAATGTTCCAACAATACACTCGCATCTAATCTCTTCGCAACCCTAAAAATGCTTATATCATGCGCTTCACTTTTTAGGGCTACTCCCAAAGATAACCGTATTAGGGTTTTACCATTCTCCGAGAAAATAGGAAACCCAAAAATGTACAGTACTCAAATTTATCAGTTGCCACATGTCTTCACCTGTCATTGAATCTTCCTGACATAGCTCTTACGTGTCATAGGAATCCGTCATAACTGTTTTAGCCATGATCTCCTTACACACAATTCAAGATGCCGACACATCAACATTATTTGCAAGAAATACAATTTACAAAATAAATAATAAGAATAGGAATTATTCAAGGTTGAGACACCTTATTCCTAACAGATCTTTCTCATCGATTGAAGTGTTAAGGATCATAGGCACACCAGAAACATAGAAATATGGTTGCATGATATCTTTTCTCTTCTCAACACTTACCTCAATTGTCTTTGAGCTCTCTCCAATTCCTAATGGTGTAGGCATAGTAGGTTTAGGAGGTGGATTATTCTCAAGAATATTACTCATAAGTATTTGATCTAATGCCTTTTGATTCTCTTCTATGACTTATTCATATTTCGTGCCCATAATTTTCACTAATCTCACTTTGGTTCTCAACAAAGGTTTGAGTGCTCCCAATATTCTTTCTATCTTATGTACTAAAACTACTGGCAACATGTCCTTAATAGCTTGATTTCTTATAGCCTCATCTTCAATATGTGCAAGTTTTTTTCTAATTTCCAATTTTCCATATAATTCATTAGGTATATTGCCTTCTATCTCTAATAGATTCTTTTTGAAAATAAGTAAATGGTAATTACTTTGTCCTCAATCACTAGTTTGTCAGATTCTTCATACATGTCATATTATTTGTTCACTGAAGTAATATTTCCTTGCTCAATAGCTCTCATCTCTAACATTTTTATATCAGGCTTCCATACATGTCTATCACTTGTGATCTCTTTCTCAACTTTCTTTTCTTCTACTTCTTCAGTCCTTTGCTTCTTAGGAGGTGAGTCTAGCTTAGTGGACCTAGTGTTTCTCCGAGGAAAAATATTTTCTTCTTGTAAAGTCTTATGTGGTGGTGAGGGTGTAGTTACATCAATAACAGTAGAAAGTGGACTAACTACCTACTCAATTTTTGGAGGTGGAAGGACTGCAATAGCAGTACTTGCCAACCTAGAAGATCTCTCTGCTATCTTCTTCCTTTCTTCTCTCATC
Organism: Thuja plicata; assembly: GCA_018584345.1. NCBI lineage: Eukaryota > Viridiplantae > Streptophyta > Pinopsida > Cupressales > Cupressaceae > Thuja > Thuja plicata. The sequence goes on from MU225845.1 coordinate 21,184, forward strand.
TCTTCTTTAGTAATACTTGCCTTAGCTACACAATCATCAATTATATTCTCCACTCTTCTCTTTATTAAGCCTCTAGTCTATTCTTCTCTGATGTTAGCTAGTTATTTCTCTTCATATGTGCCTCATCTCTCCTTAGATGTATCAAATTCAGATGCCAAGATATGTTCAATTTGCATAACCAGAACCTTCGAACTGACTTCATAACCCATGGGGTAACACCATTTCTTTCTTGGTACAATTTCCTCACAACATACACAATCAGTTTCAACCATGAAATAGATTGTATCCTTATATTTCTCAACTAACTCTTCACAAATTTTGAATCTCTCTTTCATTTTCCTCTGAAGAATCTTGATCATGACAAACAGTTCTCCATCTACCCATGTGTTGTTCTTTTTGAAATTAGAATACTAGTGGGTATGTTGTCTTTCCATTCTCTAGGGTGCATGTCAGGGAACTTATGCTTAATGTGGATATAAAAATGAACTAGAAGTGAGCCAAATCTAAAGGTCTTAGATTTATCCTTCTTGACTAGCTTTACATTCTCCAAAAAATGTTGTGTCAAAACCTCGCATATGTTATATGTAGTGTTTTCCTTTACTATCCAGTAAGTCATCATAATCACTCCTACTGCAACTAAATTAGGTGTACTGTTTTAGTAAAATTTGTATCCAAGTATCATCGCAATCAGTATAACATCCTGCTGGAAAATATAATTCACTATCATAGCTTGTCTGTGCCATTTAGAATGTGTTAGGGTTTCAAATTGTTTCTTTATGTGTTTCTCTACCACAGGGATAACTCCAGTGTTTTCTAACCTAGTTATATCATGAATCAACTGACTACAGATCTTTATAGGTTTCTCTCCTATCCAGATGAATTGGTCATGAACTCTGATAAGTAAGATTTTGAACCATTCATCTTCGCTAAATTCATACAAATATAACATTTTTATAATTCTCAGGTTGTCTATGTGTTTGAATTCATCCTATACTTTACCATCATCAGTCATGTATTCCATTTCAATAGAAATCTCATCAATACCCAATATATCATACTTGCAATGAATGTAAGCCCTAATATCCTCTACATGCAAGACATTGTGTGGTGTCTAGGAAAATGCTCCTTAAGGGTCATCTTCACAAGAATTAAATGGATGTTTCTTGAAGTTTTATCTAAGTCGATCTACAACATCATAAATCAAAGGTGCATCCATAAATTATGTATGAGTAGATGATGTAATACCTTAATCATGCTGAATTGTGAATTCTCACTTTGATTGATCATGCAGTATAGTTCTTAGATAGTCTAATACTCTCTAATCTCTACTTTTCGTAGGTCACTGCTCTTCAAATGGTGAAGAAGTAGATATCTCAGATGTCCTTTATTCATCGTTAAGTGTAAAATTCACATTACCCAATACACTTAACTTCATACACTGTCCAGTTAATCAAAAATCCCGCAATCACAGAATATGCATCGTTCGATGTCACGCTCTCAGATATAAGTTCTATGATGTCTTCACATATCATAACTAAGCTTGTTGGAGCTTACTCCTTAGAATCAAAGGGATGGATATATTCTAATATCTTCATCCAATGCTCCCCCTAAGGCCATGATCGACCACTTAGGTCGATGTGTTCAGATCAGATGAAGATCTAGTAGCATCTAGTGTCTCTCCCTGAACCAATATGTCACTTGACTCTTTGACTTTTCATACCTTACCACTATTGTTATCTTCTTCTTTCTTGAAACAATTTTCAAATTCATTTTTGTAATCTCAGAGACTCTTACTAGTATCACTGTCATTCCTCTTTTTATTCATAGGAGGTGGTACTCTTCTTTTGTCTTCTCTATTGTATCTGTAAAACTTCTCTATATGCCCTGGGTTGTTGTATTTGTAGCATATAGGAGGAGGTCTTTTTTGACATACTTGTAACTTACAATACTTTGCAATGTACCCAAGGTTATTACATTTGTAACATGTGGGTTTAAATGTTGATTCTCCTATAATGTTATCTTGTATATATCTAGACTGATCAGGTTTCCTACATTCTACTTTCTTGTGCCCATATGCATGAAAATTAAAACAATAACCAGAAAAAGGTGTGAAAGGGGCATTACCTCTGCAATCTTTCTTCATGTGTCAAAACTTGTTACAACCAAAACATCTTCCTCTAAAAGATATGATATGTTCTCTAGGTTTTTCAAGAATAGGTTTTTCTTCATCAGTCTTCGCATCAGGTTTCTCATCTTGAATCTTAGAATATTCAGCTTCATTGAAGCAGACACCAGTCATATCTCCTTTATTTATTTGTATTTCTCTTTGTTCGTTGATCAAGTCACTGTTCAAGTGAATTCTCTCAATGTGTTTCTTTGTCTCAACAAGTTCACCTTTTATGATCTGATTATATTTCTTCAATTCTAGATACTTGTTCTTGTAATGGTCAAGCTCATTCTTCACTTTTCCCATTAGAGTATTAGCATCCTTCAAAGCTTCTTCAATCTTGTTTTTAGCATCCTTTTATTGTTGAACCTCTTTAGCCATTGCTTCATTATTAAGCTTCAGAGTATCATTCTCTTGTTCAAGTTGCTTTATCTGATCTAAATCATCATTGTCTAAATCTTCTTTTATCTAAACCATAAGATACTATCTCTGAATACTGGAAAGTTCAAGCTGATCTTTCAGTTTCTTAATGAATCCCCAGCTCTTCTTAAATTGAATCTCAAGTCACCATTCTTTGCTTTTTCTTTATCAAGGTCTTCAAGTGTCACTTCAAAGTTTTCTTCCAAACTTACCAAATCCATATTGATCTCCCTTAAGTTGTTAAACTTTCTTTTCAAGGGCCAACAACTCTAATACCAATTATTAGGATTAAGTAATCCTGAGAGGGGGGGGTGAATCAGTATTACACCACTTTAAATTAAACTTAAGCCAATTCCACATAAACCATATGATTTTTGAAATTAAAAGAACATGAGAAAATAACACACAACTCATTACACCATGATTTTTTGTTGAGGAAACCCTGGCCTAGGGAAAACCCCAATGGGAATGGTAATCAAAAATATGCACTAAATTATAATATCCCTATTAGGAGATCTAGCCCTGTTATGAGCTAAATATTGCATAGTACATTTCCTTGTTAAAGGAATAACAACCCTGTTAGCGGTACACTAAGCTTACAACTCTTACCATCAATACTTCAAAAAATTATTATAAAAAATGGACAAAAATAAGCATCTCCAATGCTTATATAGTTCCAGTTGTAGCTCTCAATATCTTTCAATCTCTGATCTCTTATCTTCCACCACATATATCTATCCATATACCATATATCATGTCACATCTCACATATATCTTCTTTACAAAATGGTCTTCTTATATATATGCATTACATCATTTGGTTAGCTCCCAATTACAATACAAAACAAAATAAATACTTAAGAAAAAATTAAATCCAAATTCTGTGCTCTTGTATTACCAAAGTATAGGTAATCCACAATACCAATCCAACTTATCATGCTTGGGTTCCATCACATGCTCTCTCAATCATCACAACTATTCAACTACTCTGTTATGCTGTTCTGTTGTCTTCACATGTCTTCAAATTACTCTAACTCTATGTAATCATCACCAAAACCAAATCAATCTTAGGTGGAGGTCATACATACTCCATAGTATCTTCCTCTAATCTCTCTAGTCATCAAACATCCTACTCGATCTTCTTTGTCCAAAACAATATTTTTATACTGTGTAAATCTATTTCTATACTAAGTCAATTTCATAACTGAATCATCAAAACTATACTTATGTTGATCATACTATCAAATGTGTTTCCGTAAATGAAAACCATTGAGTGTCTCATAACATACCAAAAACATCACTTTCCAATAGTTTCACCTAGGTTTGTCTCAAACCTTTGAATCCAAATCAAATCAAACCAAGTCAAACCAAAAATCTAATCAAATCAATCAAATCCTTGAGGCCATGCCCTCTTAAATCAAAACAAATTCCAAAATTTCTCCTAAGTCCTAATTTCATATTTCACCCATCATCATATTCTAATCCAATTCCAAAACCCTTCGTCTAAACATCATTAACATGGATTGGTTTCACAAAATGGTTGATGACTTTAAAGTGCTAAAATCTAATCCTCAAGCCATACCTCCAATCTAACCCAACTACCAAATCAATTTTCAATGCATCATATCCAACCCCAATTCATCTCACATTTCTTGTCCTTCCTCTACCTTTGACAAGGGAAATTAACCTCATTATCCTTCACCAATACATGATTCCCTCCATAGCCACCTTTCCCAAGAGATTAAAGAACTCCACAACATTTTCCTTAGCCTACAAAATGGGGCGCAAAGTAAAATTGTTTTCCTTTTAAGACATATGTCCTTCCCCATTTTTCCAAACCCTTATTCCTCATCTCCCATTTAATCCCAATCCTACAACTAATCCCACACATTTTGAGATTCATGTACAAATTCATAATCCTTATCCTCCACATAATATTAATCCTCCAAAACCCACATCATCCCCATCCCACACTACATCCATTGACTGCATCCAAGGACTAGCAGAGAAGTAGAAACCCCTAAACCAAGTTGTACAATACCCTCAAGTCACGAACCTACCACTGTCTCCTACAAATCTAGACATGTAAATTTCCTAAGGCTCATGCGTCATCCATCCCTCCATCCACCCAAGTTGAATCTTTCATCTCTTCCATCACATCACCCTCACAAGTCCAAACATGTCAAGACATTGTTCCAAAGCATGATAACATGGATTCCTCTTCTCCTCTAGATCTAAACATTCCTCCATATTATCAAACCTATCCATCTTATGACACATTTTTCTATAGAGATCTCATCCTTCCAAATCAATATCCACTTATCCTTCTTAACCCACCTCATGATCTTATTCCTAATCAAGATCAAGACATCCATTGAATTTCATTCATTAATGCTTCCCATTCATGTCAAGAGTTAACCTCCACTTATCCTCCTCTTCATGAAGATATTCCTTGTATCTCGTCCACTAATCCCCCTCCATGTCAAGATCAAATCACTCCATCTCATGATTTCATCCCCTCTAGTCCATTGCATGATCCCCTTCTAGCTCAAGATCCACTCATCCCTTCCATTCCACCACATAATCTGCTCTGAATTCCAGATCAAAGTACCCCTTCAAATCCATGTCATGATACCAATCCATCTCAAGAACCTATTATCCCTTATAATCCCCCTCATGAGCCTAATCCTCCACAAATTCCCATCACACCTATCCAACCCATCAATGAACCTGATTCACATGGACTCACATCTTGTGTTCAAATTAATAAGTATCCCATGGTAAAATTAATTTCTCAAGATGTTGGTAAACCTTCCACCCCTTCTAAATCCAAAATCCCTCCATCTAAACTCAAATGTTCCCATCACCCACCCTCCACATCCATTTTGGGCCCTTATTTCAAAAACTCCATTCCTTCCTCTCCTCCACATATATTTTGGGCCCTTATGTCCAAAACTCCATCCCTTCTATTTCCACGTCTATTTTGGGTCCTTATGTCCCAAAATCAAATCCTTTATCCGTTCCATCCATTTTGGGTCGTTACATACCTCCATCCACCATATCCAAGTCCACAACTCCATAACCTCAAATCCATAATAAAAGATCAAAAAAGGCACACATCCTTGAATTTCTTCCAACATTCATCCTCCCTTATTCCCTCCATTAACCCTCCAAACTATCCATCCTTAGCACCCATCCCATTGCTATTGGAAGCAATTTGGATGCCAAAGCTAAAATGCATAAAGACAAAATCCACAAAAAATCCAAGGATCAACATGTTCCATCTAAAATACATGTTCAAGAAAAGAAAAATATGATCCAAAAAGAATGAAAAATTAAAAGGCCACAAGGCCCAAAATAAAATTCAAAAATCATGTATATTCCCAAGCTACTCATTGAAGAAATGCATCTAAAAGCACAATCCAATTTGGCATCCAATCTTGCTAATCCAAAAGCTTCTTCTACTTATAAGTCTTCCAATCCCTCATCTTCCAACTCCATTTTGGGTCCTTATGTCCCAAAATCCACTATCCTTAGTTTGTCATCTCCTTCCTCTAATTTGGGTTCTTATATCCT
>MU225845.1:28727-76381 GCA_018584345.1 Thuja plicata
TAGAGAGAGAGAGAGAGAGAGAGAGAGAGATGTGTATGTGTGTTTATATATACATACATACATACACACATTGAGAGGTATCCTTATGGAGGCACACATTCTCATCAATTTCTAAGGTGCAATAGGCACCTTGAGAAGGATATCTCTCTACGTATTTTATGTATATTAGTATTTATATGTATGCTAGTAGCAGTTGTCCTACAACGTATAAGACATTAAATAGTAATAATTATATCATTAAAATATTAAATATTTTAAAACCCTAACCCTAATTGAATCCTCATCCTAACCTCAACCCTGGTTAAACTCTAACCATAACCTTATTTAAAATCTTGATGTCGAATTATACCCTAACCATAATTGAATTCTTGTTGTTATTAAACTCTAACCGTAATTCTAGTTAAACCCTAAACCTAATTAAATCTTCATGCTAACCCTAACAAAAATTTAACTCTAACACTAATCCTAAAACTATGGTTAGGGTTAAAGATAAAACTAGGGTTAGGTTTAGGGTTAGGGTTAGGGTTAGATTAAAGGTTAGAGTTAGGACTAGGGTTAGTATTATAATTAGAGATATGATTTAGTTTAGGAGTAAAGGTTAGGGTTATAATTATGGTAGGGTTAGGATAAGTGTAAGGATTATAGATAGAATTATAGTTAGGGTTAGGGTAAGGATTTAGGTTAGAATTAGGGTTACAATTATGCTTAGAGTTAGGATTAGTGTTAGGATTGGGTTAGGGTTGGTTAAGGTTTAGGTTAGGCAAAAGGTAAGGGTTAATGTTTAGGTTAGGTTAGTAAAATTTTGAAAACAATAGAAAACCTTGAAAACAACAACCTCTTCTCCTTGTGTTGAAGGTTGTGATTGAAATTGCAAAGACAAACTAATTGCTTTGCACTAACCTAACTCACCGTTCAATTTTTATTTGCAAATTTACAAGTCTCCTTCCTAGTGTTGTAATATCAATTGAAGGTATCAATCAATTACAAATAAAAAAAATTTTGATTTGTTATTATCACAACAAACAAAATTATGTAATAAAATATTTTTTCATCAAATGAAAATGTCTATTTATAGAAGAGGATTTAAAATTGAATCACTTAACAGCTACCCAATCAATCATTATTGTCTTCTAACAACAACTATGTTTCTTATCCTATAGTTTGTTGGAGTCAAACTCTTCTTCATTTCATAAAAATGAAATTTTAATCTTTATTAATTGAGACAATAAGATAATTCCATCAATCTTGATCTTTCCATAGTATTAGAGTTAAGATTAAATATAGATGTTCCATATTCTCATAATATGATTTGCCTGAACCTACATTAATACAATATAAATCAATAGAATTGATTTGGAAAACTACAAAATTAAATTCTGATATTAGAAATAAATAAAATCATTTTCATTATATCTTCAAAACTTTAAATAAGCAAAAGAAAAAAAAAATCTTAAATTTTAACAATCAATTAAATATCAAACATTTAAATTAATAAATTTATTAATTTTTAAAATATTTTATATTATATTCTACAATCCACCGTCGAAATAAGATTAAAAAATATAATAAGAAACAACACATCTTACAATACATAACTCAAACTCACCAGTTATAAATGCAGTAAACTTTACAATGCAAAAGTCCTACAATTTAATTTTTGCCAACCATTTAACTTACAGAAAGAGAATTTACATTAGAATCCTTTGATAACCAGGGAGCGTGTTGATGTGCTGCAGTACAAGAGAGCACAATAAAAGCTATCTACATAAGAAAGAGCAACTAAACAGAAAACCCTATAGCAGTAAAATATAAGTGTACGTAGCATTCTCTGAGAAGAACGCTTAACTGAAACACAAACAAAGTTTAAGAACATTTAAGTCTTAACAACAATTGCTCCGCATCAATCACACCATCATCTAATATCTTAACAATGGCTCTAGTTTATTCCTCCAAATATATAGGAGATTGGGGAGGCTTGTTGGTCTTGTGGGCTCAGCTTCTTCCACCATTTCACAAAACTGGATTCTCCCATCAAAACCTCCTCCACACGCAACTCATTCCTCTCCATCAGTTCCTTCACATAGTTCTGGAATTCGGTGCACTTGGTCCTCTTAACCTCTGGATTTTCCCTTGGATTGCTCATTATCCCTGAAACTTCTTCAACGTGAGCCCAGAAGCAGGAGTCCTTTGTTATATCTTGTTGACTCTTAAGCACAGCCTGCTGCTTTTCTTCGGGTTTTATGTCTGCCAACCACTTTTCAAGAGCTTTATAACGACGAGGCCTTGCATTTCTAATATAATGTCCAGAATCCTCATGTTTGTCCAGCCTGTAATAATTAGCAATTTCAAGAGGCTCTGCCAGAAGCCTGTACTCTGTTCCTTCTTTTATCAATTCTTCAATGAATTGAAAGTCATCAGGAACCTGGTGGGTCTCCACCATATCTTCTAACTTGTCATAAAAGGCAGCAAGGTTTAGCCTGTTAAGGCTGGCATGAAAATCTTCTTTCTCCTTTTGTTCCATGAAAGCATTGTAGTATCCGATGTTCCTCTGGTTCAGACATTTGATTCTGTACTCTTTCAGTTTTTTCATATGTCCTGCTTCCTTCCCACGCCCTCCTTCTAACAACTTTGCCAGTTCGTCCTTTAGTTTATTGCGGTTGTCCATCAGCTTGTGTTCCGCCTCTCCTGCAGCTCTCAGTGCAAGCCTAGCTCTTGTGTTCTGCCAACAAAATTAAGAAAAATAAAGAGCAGTTTTAAGTATGTATACATGCATGCCAGTTTGTGTATGGTTGTTGTTATTATCTTACCAATAAGATGTGTGAATCAATCTTAAAGTAAAGACAAAGTATATATATGTGTATGTGTTTGGATAATTGAAAAAGATGGAGATAAGATGCTTACCTGAATGCCGAGTCCAAGAGCATCCAGTTGGATTTCCATGGCAGAAGACAGTGCTACACCTTGTACTAATGGAAGATTCTGAAGCCCTTCCAGATTGACGATGCTTGTGTTGCCATGGAAGACGCTCCCATAATCAGTGTGGTCTGAGATAGAAACCTGGTCTCGAGCACTGGCTAAGGAATAAAAGAGTATGGGCAACACAGCCTCATAATTATCAACAAAAAGAGCTCCCTTCTCTGAACAGAACAGATAATACCCAAATGGCCTATAAGGGCTTAACTTGACTGCAGGCTTCAGACTTGCTATCAGCTTATTTCCAGGTTCCATATTGTTAACAGTGGTGAAGTTAACCACTGCACAAGCATGATGCAGGACAGTGAGCAAATACTTGGGAAAATCCAAGTCTGCAGTTTCCTTGAGAATTTCTGCATCATCACCGTTCATCTGCTCAGCAGACCTCTGCCAGTAAGGCAGTAGGGCTTCCAGAAAGCCTGACACAGATTCACAAGGAGCCAACAGAGTTCTTGCAAAAACATCACCCCTTGAAACAACATTATAGAAATGATTGGCCCACCCCTGACTCCGAACTGCTCTGGCAAGAATTTCATCTCCAATCAGAGGAAAACCGAATGTGATGGCGTAAACAGGGGCTCCCTCACCCCATTTCCCCAAACTCGCAACTGTGGCCAAAGTAGCAATACCACCTCCAATGGAATGCCCTGTAAACAGAACAGTTTTTCCTGTTCCAAGGGCTTTGCAACCTGCAAGAACAAAATAGGAGTTCACTTAATTCCAAGTACAAAGCTGTCTGTTTCCGTTATGTTTGGAGAAAGTAAAGACTCCTGCTGATAGTATGGTAATCTTCCTTCTCGCTTAAACAGATCAGACAACTTGGGCACATGGATGAACCTGAGTAGATTTTGCTCCAAACAGGTAGGAATGAATCTGAACTCATCCATAGTAAAAATAATCTAGCCCAGTCATATCTATTCACTCTCATATAGGTCTGGCCTAACACAAGGGACAACATTAAATTTACATGTGGAGAGGATTCAGTAGTTGAACATTATAATTTTGGGCTTTTCAAAATAGTTGAACATTATAATTTTAGGCTTTTCAAAATCTTAAGTAAAAGTTAGAAATTAGTCCTAATTTTTTAACAGCACCTTACATGACAAGTCTCCTGCTTATAAGCAAGGTTTCAGGGACACATCATCAAATATGATGCTACCTCAGCATGTTTTTTTGTCGAGGTGTCTAAAACAATCCAAAAAAAGTGAAACCAAAAGAAGACCCATATTTATGCAACTGATGTACCATTACATGATTAGTGGCTTTTACAAATAAGTATACATTTCATTCAATTAATAATAGTCAAATCATAACAATTGATGTAATGTTTTAAAGAAATTTGAATATTAAATTAACTAATATGAATATTAATTCAACAGATGTGAATATCAAATCAACAATTGCTATGATAGTAAAATGACTCTAGTGTTAAATCTTTTCATAACAGACCTGAGACCTATGAAACTTTTAGATGAATAGATAAATAGAAATTTAAATAGTTACTGCGAGTCCCCCTTAGGAATAAGCAGAAGATTCATTCACTCAAAAACTATAGATTGAATTCTAATAGCAATATCAGGAAGTGAGCAGCTATCGAGCAGCTATGGAGAAAAGATGAATCTTCCTTCGATTGCTCTCCTAGGTAAGAAGTGGGTTAATCCTCTGTTTCTAATGCTCCTCCATAAGAAATGCACAGGTGTAACCCAATGTAAGGGCTATCTCTTAGATACGAACTGCACAAATACCCACTTTTGATTAACTGAAATTTTCTCCTAGATACTGCAAAATCTTGGCCAGAGAGTTCAAATCCAAAGGATAACTTCCCCAGCTTTTAAAACCTTCCACTTACACATGTCAAGCAGATTCCAAGGCTGGGTAGAATTCTAAAAACCGCAATTTTTCTTAGACATTAGTTTAGACTTTATAGTTACAGATTCAAAACATTTTATTCCCCTTCCTAGTCAAATCTCATCGATAAAGTATAGAAATAATCTACAAACCTGGGCTTTGAGATTGTCCTTCCAAACTTCTAAAAATTTGGTGAGTGCCTCTCTGTAGACACTGCCTCGCTCTCGATCTTTTCTTGTAGTCCCATCCACCATGGACTCAAAATAATCATTATACTCATTGATTTTGCACACACCAAATTTGGTCTCTGTTTGACGAATGACACTGGGCTGGAGAGAACCGGAGAAAGCTACACAAAGTGTCTTATTTCCAAAATCTTGCAAAACATATCCCCACTTCAACACAATCTTGCAAAACATTGGTAATCTTGAAGTTATTGTTGAACAGTGGTAATGGATATGTTTTGCAAGATTTTGGAAATAAGACACTTTGTGTAGCTTTCTCCGGTTCTCTCCAGCCCAGTGTCATTCGTCAAACAGAGACCAAATATTTTGTAATATCAGATTAGTACAATATCGAGAGGGCAAGTTATGGAGGGAAAGCCATTGTTTTTTAGTACAAAATCTTGCAAAACATATCCCCACTTCAAAACAAATTCAACACAAACGAGAACAAAAGAGTAACCAGTACCAATATGAGATAAAAGAAGACCTAGAAGCCCCCTGGATACAGAATTTATCCAAGTAGGTTTCTTCTCTGAAACAGTACAGAATTATTTTTTACACAAATATGTTAATGAAGTCAAAACTACAAAATCCATAATTGAAATATCTATCATCTGAAAGCTGTTATACAGGGCTGCACAACATCAAGATTCAAAACATGAAATGAAATGGTCATGAATTTATCAACCTTGCAAACGTAGAAGCCATGATAAGCTTGAGAAAGTTGGTCCGCACAGCAGTACTAAAAAACAATGGCTTTCCCTCCTTCCTTTCTCTTCCCCACTTCGATGGTTTGAACGAATGGATGCTCTGTATTTATAGCCGAGAACAGGGACAAAGGTGATCTTGACAAGCAAGGGAAAAATTATTTTAAAAAAGCAAGGGAAAAAGAAATGCAGGAAATTTGGCCTCGCGAGCTAAACTGCTTCTCACTTAAAAGTGATGTAGCCAACTGACAAATAACATTCGTGGGTCCACTAGCTTGGAAAGAAGGCCATTAACGAAGTCTCTGTAGCATATTATGCTTGGCATTTAAAAAAAGTAAAATAGCTGGTCTATTCTACTAATCTGGGCAAGCTTTTCTCAAGTTGTCGTTAGGCTATTACTACCTAGCAGGCATGTTCAATGAGCTCTGATTACTGTTTTGATTATTTTGAAATATATTAAATAAAATTAGTTAAATTCTTAATTATATATTTGTCAAGTCTCTTACTCATAACTAATGTTTTAGGACTACATCATCAAATATGTTGTCACATCAACATGCTTTATGCTAGGGTGTCCAAAATTGTCCCAAAAAAAAGTGAGACAAATGGGTCATACAAAAGGGATACTCATACTTGTGCAGCTAATGTGGCATCTCATGTTTGGTTTTTTTTACAACTAAGGGTACATTTCATTCAATTATGGGTAGTCATCATAGCAATAACAACTTTAAAGTTACAACTATTGGTACAATGTTGTCAAAAAAATCGGACACGAAATCAACGGTGGGTATTAAATCATCAACCACTATCACAACCATTGCAACATGCTTGGGTCCTTTCCTCTAGTTTAGTTATGTTGTAGACACCTAGATGATGCTGAGTTCAAATAATCTCTTCAATACAACAAAAGAGTCTAATAAATCTTAGGTTTGGCATAGAACGAGAGACAAAATTGCATCCAAATAATAGGCCCAAAACAATATGCCCCAGCCCTACTACATAACACCTAGCATAGTCCTCTTTTAAACTATGTTATCAAAAACAAGAAACAAAATTTACCAATCCCAAAAAGAAACACACACACACACACACACAGTTATTTAACAATATATTTAATTTTTGTATGAATTATATTGCTAATTTTATAAAATATAATTAAATAATTTTATATTGACAATAAAATCCTCCAAATTAAATAACAAGATCACAAAGTGCAAACAAAATTCATTGTTCACGCTTAGAATAAATTAACTCAAGTTAAAAAAAGATTTTCAGTAACAAAGCGTTTGGGGAAGGCTCAATGCTTCACCTCTGTGAGCATCACCTAGATGCAATGAGTGATAAGTTTTCCATTCATTCTCATGAGAGTTGGGTTCTTGAGAACCACTACTCATGTTCAATATGGGTCAATGAGTTTGAGTCAAAAGCTATACAATTGAATCTTGAAAATAATATCACACTCCTAAAAACACACTTTTTGATTGAGATTAAGTTTTCTCCTTGATAACGCCTAATATTGGCCATGTAGCTCAACTCTATAGAGCAACCTACCTAGCTTTAACACCTAGCATAGTCTTCTTTTAAATACCAATTCATACGAAGTACACATACATAGAGGTGCAATTCCATACGTGGACTATATCTAGAATACTAATTGCACAAAAACTACTTTTGGTTGAGGGTAATTCTTCTCCATAATACCTAATCTTGGTCTTGGAGCCCATATCTATACAGCAACTACCCAACTTCCAAACCTTTCAACTTGTACTAGGTATTGATGTCAATTAGTTTTTAGAGTTGAGTAGATTGCTTCTAACTGCATATTATTTCCTAGACATGATTTTAGACCACATATGTATAGATTCAAAACACTTTTTTAACTCTTTAGCCCTCTTCACAGTCAAATATGATCAATCAACTCTAGAAACATTTACTGATGATGTCACAAACCTATTGTTTGAAGTTTGCATTCGAAATATATGTAAAATTTTGTTGAGAGAGCATGTTCGTGAACATTGGTTGGTTCACGAGGATCTTGTCTTATAGTCACATCCACCATGGACTTACAATAATCATTTTCCACATTGATTTTGCAAACATTAAATTTGGTCTATGTTTGACAAAAGGCAATAGAATCTAGAGAATCAGGAAAGGTAAAGCAACTTCTGTTAATTTCAATTTCTTCTTTGACATATCCTTTAGTTGTGTTATAACCAAAAAAACTTGTCTTTGTCACCTCAACCAAACTTGCTTTGATGTTTAAACTTGTCCTTCAAATTGACACTCATGGCAAACAAGAAAAAATGAGTACCAGTATTCATATAAGATATAATAAAACTTTAAAATCCTTTAGAACAAAATATTATGTAGGATTTTTCTAAGTAATATTTAATTTATTAGAATGTTATGTATCCTTATGATGGATCAATATTAGGAGAAGTTGACACTTGATCAAACTTCAAACCATTTAAGGTAGGTAAGAGCTAGATGTAAAGTGGTTTGGAATGATGTTCTCCCCTTTTTACTTATTGGTTGGTATGAATTGATTTGATACAAAAATACACTAGCCAAAAGACATGAAATTACACATTGATTAACATAAACAAAGAGTCACATCTCCGATGAAATAATATTAAACACATCTATAGAAAGGAGAATTAGAGAGGAACCTATCACTAAAATTAGGGCTCAAAATGGCATGACTAATTTGCAAGAAAATATCATCATTATGTGTCCAAAAATGATATTGTCTGCAGATCCAAAACCAAAATGTCTCTCTGATGCTTCCTCTAAAAAAACTTCCAAAAAGTGTTAGACTAATTTGCTAACCATGGACCATGTGCAAAAGTTGAAAGCACCCCAGTTGCTTTTCCAGATCCAAATATTCTTGTCTCAATCCACCTTCTCTCGATTTGTAACACTCCACCTTTGGATAAGTGAACCTACACAAAAGACAAATAAAAATGGTATTTTGTATTGTATAAGGGTTTGCCTCAGTCAAGTCCCAAGAGGATTCAACCTTTGAACTACAACAATAATGTCTAAAATTAACATCAAATTTGAAGTAAAGAATGTTGTGTCAAAAGGATATACCTTCCCCATTTGTGAGCCTACACACGAGAGGGATAAAAATGGTGTTTTGTATTGTATAGGGGCTTAGCTCAGTCAAGCCCCAAGAGGATTCAATCTTCACTAAAAAATAATATCTGAAATAAACCTCAAAGATGAAGTAAAGAATGTTGAATCACAATGATATATCTTCTCCATTGAATTCTCTATCTTGAAGCCTTCATAAAATGTATTTGCTAGGAAGGGAGCTCATGGATGTCTTCAATAACAGAGGAAACATATGAGCTTGATAATGGATGTCATGTTCAATGCTAAACTTTGTCAATGCTTGAATCTACTTCTTCAATGTCTTAGAAATGTCTTAAATACTTGCTCCACTACTTGATGATGGATTAATACTTGATGTGTGGATGATTGAAATGAAGAGGCGCGAGGTGGGGGGGGGGACTCCTTTTATAGTAAACCTCAAGGAAACATGTGAAAAAACTTAAGTAGGCCAACATGGATAATGTTGAACTTTACTAGGCGTTGAGAGGGAGGGGATGCGAATCAACACAATATAAAACTTAAAAATTCTGTCAAAACTATTAATTAATCCAACTAAGCATCAGTTAAAAATAAATAAATAATTTAACACACACATTAACACCATATTTACATGGAAATCCCAAAATGGGAAACAATATGGTGAGGAATGTACTCACTCTATTAAAAAAATTTATTACAATGTTTTAGGCCAAATGCCAAGGAACTCATTGTCCCTACTAACTCAGGGACACTGCCAAGGATTTCACTAATCCTCAATATAATAATAAATGCAAATTTCCAAGAGAAACTCACTATTCCAGCTATAAATAAAAAATTGTATCTCATGATTCATTGTAGTAACCTTCATGTTTGATTAGCAATATGCACCTTCATTATGCCTTGTTCACACAATATTGCCTTCACATTAATTGACACACTCTTCGCATTAACTTCACATATACTCAAGCTCATCTCATCCTTTTTGTAAAAAAATATAGATATTTATCCATCAAAAACATCAACAACATCCACCATAAAATATAAGCACTATTAATACGAAGTCGACTACCTTGAACAAAAAAACTCAATGTGATTCACACTAGGAGATAAAGAGGACCCAAACCCATCATAAAATTTCTTCTACAAATAATATTATGCATCCATATGTATCACAACTTCCTCCAAATCTAGTCCTAAAGGTAATGTGTAAGAATGCATTAAAAACAAGTTACCAGTCAGCCCAAAATAATCTCTAAAGCATATAGTAGGATCCAAAGGATGACACACCATGGTAAAATTATCTAATTATCCTAGGACTTCCTTTAATCAATATCTAGACCCATAATATTCAAATCAAGTCACCACAAGTAGTCATCATCTCAAAGCATTCTACCATAATATCTTCAAATACTCTTTCTTGCATGTTCTTGTCTATCATACTTCTATCTTCCAGATAGGTTGCAAACTTCCTAAGTCATTATTCAAATCTTCTCCATCAATCAATGCCATAACTTCAACAACTTCTTCAAATGTTAGTCTTAGAAATTATTAAATTTTCTTCATCAATCAATGTCATAACCTTAGGAAATTCTTCAAATCTTAGTCTCAACAATCTCTTCAAATCTAAACAACCTTCTTCACAGATCAGAAACCTTCCATCTTCTCAACAATATTTCATCCTTAACAAGATTAAATTAATGTCACGCTAGAGGTTGACATTAATGAACACAAATCATAATGCTAATAATATTCCCCTTTGTAATTGAGGGCAACCCCAACAACCAAAAAATACCCTTCTAAATTTCTCTCTCCCCCTTTGATATCAATCACAAAGGGCGTTAAACTTCCTCCCTTTTTCTTTTGCAAGTAATAGCCATAATTTTCTCCCCTGTCAAGGAAACCCACTTTCTGCAATCCATCTTGTAACCTTCCACCTACGTTGCTCCCACTGAGAGTATCCATAGCATTAATCTGGAGACAAATGATAGGCAATTGTTCTCACGTACCTCTGTCTCTTCTTGAGTAGTAAGAGTGCTTAATTTTGGAGGAACATAACATTTTCTAATAGCATTAAGAACACCATATGATAAAGATTCCAACTAAAACTGCAACCTTTCCTTCTAAAATGTACAACTTATTCCATCAAACTTAGATACTTTGGTGCTCTTTTCACCAGCCATTTTTGGATACACCTCGAGTGTTTAAGATTATCCTAAGGAACCTTTATCTGATACCAATTGTTGAATACTACATAATAAAAAACTTAACAATTTTATCACAAATCTTAATTAATCCAACTTACCATCAGTTGAAAATAAAGTATTGTTTTCACACACACATGAACACCTGATTTACGTGGAAACCCAAAATAGAAAATACCGCAGTGAGAAATGTATTCGCTATATGCAAATATCTGATTACAATGTTCTAGGATAGAAGTCAAGGAGCTCATTGTTCCTACTAATTTAGGCACACTGCCATTGATTTCACTAATTCTCAATAATTTATAGTATAAAAAAATTTCAAAAGAAACTCGTTGTTCCAACAATAAATGAAAAATTGAATCTCCTAATTCACTATAGTAAAATTCTTATATGAATCAGAAATATGCACCTTAGTGTTGCCTTATTTGCACAAGATAGCCTTCTTACTTGATTCACACACTCTTCACAACAACCTTACATACAGTCATACTCATCTCATCGTTTTCAACAAAAATATCTAGAGATTTGTCAATTAGAAACATAAAAACCATTAACAATAAAAATATAAGCATTATAAATACAAAGTCGGCCATCTTGAACAAAAAAACTCGATTCAGTTTACCCCAACAGATACAGGGGACCCAAAACCATCATAAAATTTATTCTACAAATAATGTAATTCATTTATATTCAATGAAACTTCCTCCAAAGTTGGTCCCGAAGGTAACGTGTAAGAATTAATCAAAAACATGTTATGGGTTGGCCCAAAACACTCTCTAAAGCATATAGCATGATCCAAAGCACAACATGCCATGGTAAAATCATCTAAGTCTCTTAGCACTTCCCTTGATCTATATCCAGACCCATAATACTCAAATCAAGTCACTAAAAATAGATGAGTTAGCCAAAATCCGACACAGGAAACAACATTGTGCATGTAAAAATAAATCTTCGCCTATGGAGTAAACCATGAAAAGATATCATAGCTAAAACAACACACAAACCCTCTGACAATGTCCACCAATTTGCATATCCTTAGATACCATTGTAGAGATGTGGAGAAGAAAAAATGCATCATGCTTGAGACCAATTAAAATCCCAAGGAATGAACTACCCCTTATGCCACGTCATTGCAACTAGAACTTTCGTGAGCTAGGGGATCAAGACAGTGAAAATGTTAAAGATGTATTTAATACTTAGAGAAATTATAACATGGAATAAAAAAACTCAAATAAATACAATATATTGACATATTAAAATGTTCAGATTATTTAAAACAATAAATCCAAGAATGACAATTGACAACCTAACTCCACAAGCTCACTGCCTTGGACACCAACACAGGTTGAAGAAGACAATGCAAGTGAAGGACATCAGTGAAACATGCACAATCATCCAGTACAAGATGAGTACATAGATCACAATATGAAAATTGAAAACTAACTAGAATAAAAAAAGATAAACTAAGCTAATAATAAAATGCAAAATAAGAAACTAGACTATGAAAATGAAGACAATATAAATAGATGAAAGACAAGAGAATCTCACAAATGAAGAAGTTTGACATTTCTAATGATTCGCTTCACTTATTTCTTCAACAAGCATGTACACATTGAAACAATAAAAATGTTTGTGGGTTGTATAGGATCTTGTCGCAGTCAAACCCCCATATTTGGTTTTTTCACCTCCACAGACAACCAGATGGATAATAGATGATAGATAACCAAAATAGACAATGATAGCACATAATACATGATAAGAATATGATGACAACATGATATGATCAATGAAATGGAAGATAGGATAACAAGAAACTCCCCTCCAAGACCAGGAAGTCAAATTTCAATGGGGTGAAGGTAAGTTAATGATAGTGACAAAACCAATGCATTGCGAAAGCTACAAGATTATGTGCAAATTTACCCCAATACAATAAGAACATGGTGAATAAGTTATCGAAGCATAGTGGTAAAGTGAAACAAGAATCAAGAAGCGTGAAGAAGACCAAATTAAACTCATAAACAGGCTTATATTATCAAAGGGTCAAATCTTGGCATTAGTGGGTTGTGGAATGAGGTATTACATTATATGGGTGGTAGTCATAATGCTTCAAAATATCACTCCACATCTATAGATTCATAGGACAAGTGTGTGTTACTCAGATGTCTCCGTGATGTACAAATGTCTTGGGATAGCCAGGTTGTGTGTCCAAGAATCACAATAGGTGATGACAAGGTTAGGGAAGTTGATGTAAACTTCACATTTTGGCATAGGTAGGGACATTACATAATGGTAAATTACATAAGGGTGCAAATCTATGACATTATATGTTTTTCCCACTTTAGTGAGCATATCATAATAGAGAAGGTGAGCTATAGTAAAGAGAAAATTATCTGAATTGCCTGTGGGGTTTTTGCCCACATAGGGTTGCCCCCAATGAGAAAACCTTGAATTATTGTTGAGCTACACCCAAAATGAAAAACATGCTAGATGATGAAGCCAACCCATTATATAAATATCATTGATGGTACATTGGTATGGGTAGAAATTTGTGTTATGATAGACAGCTATACAATAGGATGATTTTGATAGTGCACAAATATGAATAGAAACATTTTGATAGTCACATGATAGTGTAGCTTTAGATGTGTGCTGATGTGAGTAGAAAAAGCTAGATAGTTGCGTAATAGGGCAAAGTAAGACATGCGTCGAGATGAGTAGAAAAAGCTAGATAGTCGTGTGATAGGGTAACTTAAAGATCATGCAAATAGGAGCAGAAAATGCTAGATAGTCAGACAATAGGAAAATAAATTTAATAAGATAGTGGATTGACCCTTGCAAAGTTGACAAATAGATCAAAAAATTTAAATTTTTGAGAAAATCTTGTCATGTAGAGAAAATTAGATAACTAGACAATTATACAACAAAATATAAAATATACCATCCTACTCAAAGGGGAGCACGAGATATTCTAAGGAAAGATAAAGACATTGCGGTATGTTAATATATGAGATGTTTCCATGGAATGTCAATTCTTGACAGGCGATGCATGATATCCACAACATCCAAACAAAGACAGGGGGATCAAATGAGTCAGAATCAGAACCCATAAGAGGGACATAGATATATGATATAAATCCTCTCAAGGGTATTTCATTTGTCCCAACTTAGCTCATATATGAAGAAGAGCACATGAAGACGAAGAAAAATAAAATTTTGGCTGAACATAGAAGGGAATCCTAAACACTCATAACACTTTGTATCATCCCCAAATACCAATAATTAATGCATGATCTATAGAAGAATAAGACAATGAATAGAAAAAAATTACATGAACATAACCCTTTATTTTTAAGTACTAATAGAGTACTAGGGTCATCCACAAGAATGTGTTTCCATAAGAATGATAATATGCTTCCCCTCTATTATGGGCCCCACCTCGGGACCTCTTCTCCAAGGATCACCACTGTAGTTCCAACTCACAACACTTAATAAATCATGTGGGGGCCTTAAATCTTGTTTCTCATTCGAGAAATGATCACTAATTTGAGTTTTCCCATTCTTCAATCACGCCCACTTTCCTGCATTTCTTGTTGTCTTTACTTTTCCCCACTCCTTCCTTTTTTTTTCCTATAGGGAAAAAGTCAGATCTTCATCTAAGTAGAAATGTGTACCTCTAATTAGTCTTCTATTTCTATGAATCATAGTCTTATCCTGTATATTTGTTAGGATAACTCTTATGTGTCTCTCTCTTCCTCCATCTATCCACTTACCTATCTTATTTTCTTGTTAAATAACCCATGTCCACTTCAGCTTATCTCTAAGAAAGTCCCTCATTAGAATCTTGAGACTCTATTTTTCTCTGTAATATTTCAATCCTTTGATAATTATATTTGTAGCCTTACCATGTTTGTCTTGTTCTTCCCTAATTTGTATTTTGATTTGTTGTTTAATGATTCCCTTTTGTTTGTTTGTTGATCCGCTAACAATTTGAGACCAAGATTTGGCCTCCTATATCTATTCCCTTAGTTGACACTCCTTAGATTTTGTGTCAGCTAAGGATGATTGAATTTCTTTTATTTTAATTGTGTCCTCTTCTTTCACCAGTTCTGATTCCTAATTCCTATTTGATCTCCATTGTTCTAGTTCCTATTTTATCACTTATATTTCTTGTTGTCCTATTTCCATTTTGATCTGCATGTTAGATATTTTCTCCTTAATAATTTTTATTTTGTTTGTATACTATATGCCTTCATACTCTTTTTTCTCCTCTTCCTAATTTCACGCTTCTATGGACTCAAGCCTCTTTTTTATTTCCACGATCTCCTCCATGTATACCTCGGAAGACCATGCTAGTGGTGTTGAAGTTGGGCTATAGAATATTTGCTCTTGTTTATCTTCAATTTGTTTACCTCTTTTGACAAACAGGATTTAATGCATACTACTAAAGGAAATTATAACAGATAGTAACTGAAACAAGATAATAGAGAACTGTCAGATATTCAATTAATCATAACCAAGTTACATCTAATGTAAGCATAACATAATATCATCATGTGTCCCTTCTCTTCCATCTGAGAGAGTACATATGTCACCTGAAGGGGTGCGACTGAAGCATTATGACATAACCACTTACCCTTCGGCCAATAACAACCAAGACTAACAACTTAATTAACATAACAATCCCATACATACAAGTTTATGACCAACATCATCCCCCCAAAAAATAAAGGTCATCTCTGACAACAAAATGGAGACAATGTATACAACTAAACATAACAAAATTAGGATTGAGAAGAAGGGGGCGGAGGGAGCGTCCCTGAAGAGGCTGACTGCATGGTGGAAGAATCCAACCGAGCACGTAGCTCATAGACCTGTTGTTTCCTTTCCTGCAAGTCCCACTCCAAAACCATCCGATGTGTTAGTACTTTTTCTTGCAATCTCCTTTCCTAGATGAGATTCTGAGACCAGGCTGTGGGATTACAAACCTAGGACAAAAACTACACACCCTCAGCAAAAAGGAGACAAGATAAAGCCAACATTGACAAGGTTCAAAGACCTTCTACACTTTGAGTTCCACATCACTCAGGCGGGTATACCTAATCTGCACACACATAACCGCTTTGTGACAAACAATAGCTTGCAGATATATAACTGTGGAATAGCTTTCAAACCTTTAGGTAACATGTACCTCAATGTTTTTACCAAATCTTATGTAGTATGCCACTTGCATAAAGTATGTTTGAAAACCAGACTTACTCTAACTTCCTCCTACAAACATGAAGGGAAAAAAATTTCATTTATATTTTGGATTAGTGGATCTCTGAAATACCTTAGATCTCTCATAGACAAGTGCCTTATCCAATGGGCAATAGAGTCAAACACAACAATGTTAGGAATAACAGTCCACCAACACAATTGAGAGGGGGGGTGAATCAGTTATGAGATAGATTATTAAACATTAAACTTTATAAACCAAAACTTCACATCAAATGATAACATAGTAAATGCCAACACAATAAAACAATCCTTTATTGTCAACGAAACCTTGTTAAAGGTAAAACTCTGGTGGGAACTATAACCCACAAATGATGTACTGAGAGTATAGTATCCCTATTAAAAGATTTAGCCCTGTTAGGAGCTTATTACAACATTACAGTACACAGTCACTGTTAAAGGACAGACCTTGTTAGGAGTCAAGAGTAATAGTGGGCTCACTGCCCAAATAAGGTTAAAGCTACCCTCAAGGATTTATAATCCGAACAAGTGTATATAGAAAATATACAATCAAGTGAACTATCTGATAGAAACTCTTTGCTTGGTCAGTTCCAATGAAGTACAATAAACATATCATCTTCTCTACATCCAAAAATCAATCAAGCTTCGTAGCTTCCTCACTTATCTTTATACACATCCATACATGTACCACATCTTTTCTTTTTACCACATCTTTTCAAAAGAAACAATCTCTCATATATAACCTATTACAATAATTGATTAGGTCGGTCAATTAAGATTTCCTAATATACAAATAAATATTTAACCCCTTACTAAGATACACATGGTATCTAAAACAAGTATACATCAATTACAATACATCAGATATAATCCAAGATCTGCAATCCATGCTCGCAATCCACAATATACACTACACCTTTGAAGTCAGCCCCAAATAGGTCTCCTCTAGAATACATGCCACAATTGACGTCATCATCTCTCATACGACTTGAAACCCATCACAAACATTCTTGAACATGTCTTATTTCATCCCTTAAGCTCACATAACCTGAATCATCATCTCTTGTAAGATATACTCAAAACACAGAGACTCGCTCTGTCAAACATCACTGTCATAGGCCAGAAACCAGTCTTTACCAAAACATCTGTAACTCATCCAATATGCAATATTAAGCCAAGTGACTTTAGGAATAATATCATCATACATCCTTATACATATCCCCATCTTTTCTTGTGTTGATTCATCTGTATAGTATTCGTACACTTTTGTCAGTCATTATACAACAATAATAACTAGTATGTTGTCCCTTCACAAAAACATATGTTGACATCAGTGACAAAACATGAATGCAAACATCATCAGTAGTAGCCAATTCCAACATCATCCAATAAAAAATACAAAGGGAGATTATGAATAAAAAAGACAACATAGTCTAATATGTCTAATGCCTTACATATAACATACCCCATTGATCAAGTTCTACTTGTGAATCCACCTGTGTATTCAAATATGCAACTACCTATTCAAAGTATTTAACCCTCCCCTTTGAAGAGACCTTAGAATAGACAATATATTGATCAACATTTGCTAAAAGACAAGTTGACATATCCTTGATACCCCAACTCATACATATTTGAAAATAAATCCCAAATCGGAGTTATCCTTTAAATAACTCTATTGCAGATCTTATAACAGACAAGACTAAAACACCTTAGATGCCTTAACCTATATGATTTGGAATTTCATTCATAAAGCTAGCTATTACAATGATGTTCTTCTCTGACACCAGAAAGAGATCAAGAACACCCTATATGTAGAGAAAAGATAGAAATATTTACAGAAGAACCACACTTGGAACCTACCCTACCTTGCAAAGGATTCAAAACCCTTACAATAGAGAAAACAAATACCTTTATAGAAGAGAGAAACCCTATAATCAATATCCATTTAACATCTGTCCCTCTTGAAATCTGATTTGCACTCGACCTTCTTTCCTCCAATCGATTTGATCTTTCTTTAAAAGATCTAAAAAAGAGTCTGATCTGCAAAACCAATTATCTGAAAACATTAACTCAAATCCATCAACAAGCTAATCATAACCCTAAAATAGCACCAGTCAACAAAAATGGAACCACATTCAACAAATATCCATCCTTTAGCACCCATGACCTCATAAATTTGACCCAAAAGATCAAATCAATCCATTTAATATCTTTGCAACCTGGAAAGTAATGCCACCGCTTGGAAACCCTGAGGAAACCATTTAAATATTTGAAAATATGATTCCAAAGGCTACAAGTGGCACAGAATATATCACTGACGACTCAGATTGAATCTTTTACTCAACTTTAAAAGTTAGTCGTAAATTATCTTTTAAATACCTGGGAGCCACAATCTGATCCAGACATACGTTGCAAAGGCGTGAACCCACAAATAATAAACATTGATCATCTTCTGCTCAAGGAAACACACACACCACATGGTAAAAAAAATTGATCTACCTTTAATTCCTTTCAGCACTGACCAATTTCCACGTGTCTCTCTGTTGTGAACCCGTGATGGATAAAAATCATGCACCTCTTGATCCAGGCATTATGCTAACGACAGGATTAGATTTGATCTAACGGTCCTGCCATAATATCGCAATATTTATTGTATTCCACCATCTTCTACGTGTCAGCCTATCGTAATGTGTTGATGACTAAACCCTGATCAACTTTCCTTCATAGGATAGTGCAAACTACTAGATCCTTTTAGATCTATCATAACTTTAACCCTTCATCATAGCTCAGACCCACGATCATAGGATGCCACACGTCAAACAGTCGTAATGCCTCAATCAGTAACCACCGATCAACTTTTCTTTAAGCCTTTACACCGACCGAAGGATCAAATGTGATCTGAACATGGTTTATGTTACCTTTAACTCATCTCGAGCCTGCATTTTCCATGTGTCTTTCTATCATGATGCCACACAAATTATCTTTCATGCATCATCTATTTAAGGCAAACTACCTACCATAGATGACATTTGATCCGACGGTGTTGGAAAGATTGCTGCTAGCTTTGAAGAACCCTGACCTCATGATGTTAGAATGGACAGATGGCGCCCTATTGTGATTCCTTGATGCTTAAACTAAGCACATCTTGCATTTGAGGGATAGTGACAACCGTCATATCAGGATGAACTTGCTCGACAGATGGGGACCATATAGTAAGTCAGGGACATTAGACTTAGGGAAAAATAAATACACCCCGCTAGGTCTTTAGGAAATATTAAAAAGGTGGCCCCACTCAATGAAAACATTAGACACATGGGTTTTAAGACTTAAATGGCCCAAAAAGTAACTTGATTTTATAACAAACACACAAAAGAGTTGGGGTTAGGGTAAATTCAAACCAAGGGCTAGAAAATTTGAATTAGGGCTTAAGGACCATGGCAAGATTTAGCAGGAAAAGGAAGGAAAAATACCATTTAAAACCAAGAAATTATCAGTCCTAGCAATGTCTCTGACTAAGGAAGGTTGAAAGCAAGTTCAACACTAGATTCTAGATCTTTGAGAGGAGCAGACCAAGACAAAAAATGAAACTCTATAGAAAACACACTAAAGCAAAAAAAAAAAAGGAATTTTTACAAATATATACATTGCTTAGTAGATTCAACATGATCTCTACCCCTTTATCCCTGATTTGAAGGAATGAAACCAGGCTTGATGGCACAAAGCCATCACCAAACTTTTGATTTAGCTTGCCTCTGTCAAACACAAAACCTTTTTCTCTCTGCATTGGAAAGAAGCTGAGAATATCCCTTTCACCTGCCTGATCAAATTCACTAATAATTTCCATTAGCTCACCGGAGAAAAAATTATCATCACACCCATCAGTAGAGCCTAAAAGACAATCCGACAAAGAATTAAATAGAAAATCATATGGCATACTAATATTGCATGTATTAGGTATAATTAAATCAGATTGGATGCAACATTCATCCTTTTCTAACTTAATGCCACATCTTGGAAAATTATCATCCAGCTTAAAGGTAAAGCACTCATATTCTGCCATGTAGCTGGTTCATTTATAACACTTGGCTTCTCATCATAATCCTCATAAAAAGGACTAGAAACCCAATGTAGGTCCTTGTTATGAACTTTATGGAAAAGGATTGGTTGACCCATATCAATGTATTTATCAAATAAAACATTAGAATACTTACTAATATGACAACCCATCTCTATGCCACACTCACCCTCTTCAAAGGAAAATAGATCAGAATATGAACAAGAGGAATGTTCAGCATCATAATTTTCATAAAATTAAAACACCATGTCATGATCCTTATTATCATATTCAACTGAGTCACTACAAAAAATTGATTCAGGTGACACTGAATCAATGTCATGAGAACTTTGGACAGTAGTATCATTTCCATCAGATGCATAACATTTTAACTGTTCCTCATATGGTACGAAATATGAATCATTTCCATTTCTCCATTAGCAACATAACAATATTTCTCACTAACCTCTTCATCATTAACATGAGGAATAAAAACTGTCTGAGACAAGTCCAATTCATTGACATTATGTTTTGAAACAATTACATGGTTAATGTGATCAACAGGGTCATAAGAATCTTGGCATTTATCTCTGTTTCTTAATTCACACCCATCTCTTGCATGATCTATCTCAAGATTATGTTGGATTTAGAATCTTCAATATTCTTTATCCATCTCATGTCATACTTAATACCTTCTTCCCTCAAAGAGGCTAGCCAATCAATTGAATCAGGAAAACAAAGTTCCAAAAACAAACTAACCCAAAATAACTCCTGAGGAATGAAAGGAATAATATACTCCTTTAATTCAACAGAAAACCTTCTGTAAAAAAGAAGTGGAGATTCTCCCACCATTCTTGTTGTGTTTTTGTAGTGACAAAATAACATGTTCCCGAATCTTTTGTTTTAGCATTTTTAGTTCAGAAAGAACCTCTGCAGGATCTGGAAAAGATCCTCCATAATTGGTCATAGCAGAATCTCTAACCTCTATGTCCTCCATTTTTCAACTAACACATACTTCCACTTGATTTTGCAAAATGTAATTTTAACCTTTAAGCATGCAAACCTCTAACCACACATTGTTCCTTTACTTAGTGCTTGAATCACCTAATAAGGAAACAATTTTATTACCTTGAAACATAAAATAACTGGATGTATTGGAGTAGCTACAAAAATAAAAATATGAAGTCATCTTTCAAAACTTTGGTAGAGTTTCCACCTCTTTGCAGATTACAAATTTGAATCAGTTGAGATCTCTTCACCCCACTCTGACCTTCTTTAAAACCAGCAAAATCACAACACACCCCTATAATAGGCTCTCATATAGAATCCTCCTCTGACTATGCTCTTAGTCATAGGAGACCAAATATTTGGTTCATCATCATGGCAAGTCCACCTTTCTGATTAGTCTTTCTCCAAACATGCACACTGGTACAATCAGAGAAATCAGAGTCGCCACTCACCACTTGTGAGATAGTATATGTATATATTTTAGGAACTTATACTTTTAGACACACTTGCAAAGATAGACAAAAACAAACCATGACTTGCTTTATAAATAAAAGGAATAATTCTTTGTAGTTCATAACTCTTTAACAATCATATCGCTCTGGGATTGATTTTGACTAAACAGAGAACAAAGATCTCTTATCCCCAACTGAGTGTATATTTTGTTGTTGAATCTCTGATATGTTAAACTCCATCTGAATATTAGATTTGATTATTTATACCAGAGTATCCCTGATAAGGTCTACAAGACCTTTATGTTCTATGTCCCTAGCTGAGTCACCATTTTTGTTAGTACTTTTTCTTGCAATCTCTTTTCCTAGATGAGATTCTGATACCAAGCTGTGGGATTACATTCCTAGGACACAAACTCAACACCCTTAGCACAAAGGAGACAAGAGAAAGCCAACATTGACAAGGTTCAAATACCTTCTACACTTTGAGTTCCACATCACTCAGGTGGGTGTACCTAATCTGCACACACATAACCCATTTGTGACAAACAATAGCTTGCATATATATAACTGTGGAATAGATTTCAAACCTTTATGTAACATTTACCTCAATGTTTTTACCAAATCTTATGCAGTATCCCACTTGCATAAATTATGTTTGAAAACCAGACTTACTCTTACTTCCTCCTACAAACATGAAGGGAAAAAATTTTCATTTATGTTTTGGATTAATGGATCTCTGAAATACCCCAGATCTCTCATAGACCAATGCCTTATCCAATGGGCAACAAAATCAAACATAACAATGCAAAAGGATATTATGAATAAAGAAGACGTCATAGTTTAATATGTCTAAAGGTGATCCCACAAAGTTGTGTCCCACTTTTAGGAATGAAGAAAAATCACACGGATGATTTTTTTTCATTTTTGACCCCTTCGAGCGAATGGGGGTGTTCACGTGAAGGGAAAAGACCCCTTCACACGAACTAGATCAAATGAGGGGTTCGCTCGAACTAGACCCAATTCGAGCGAACCCTATGAATGACCAAAAAACAAGCAAATCACACAAATTTTCCATGGGGGGTTCACTCTAACCCCTTCGCTCGAAGGGGTGTTCACGCGAACCTCCTGAATTTGGCCTTCCTCTCCAAAGCCAACAAATTTCTGTATATTTTTTCCCTTTGAAGGTCTCAATCAAGGACCAAATAAACCAATCTTCTAAAACCCAAATGACAGATGATGATACTCAAAACAAGCTTTACAATGATTATGATTCTAATATATATTGATTTCATTGTGACTTTCTATTTTTAGTTTAATTAAACAAAGGTTGTCTGGCCATTTACCAACCTCTCTCTTCGACACTCTTGGAAAAATAGTAAATTAGGAAAAAAAATTATGAAAAATATTTAAGAAAAGGGTATGTGTGTTACCTTTCTATTACATAAAAAATAAATTTTGATATATACATATCAAGTTAGAGTGATCCAAGTGACCTTATGTCTAAATTACAATTACTGTCACTTTAGCACTTAATAACGTATGAAATATTGACCCAAAATGAATGAGACCAATTGCATCCTTTAGATATTGAAGTCAAAAATATAACCTCAAAAGAATTACATTGTTATCATATTTTAAAAAAAAATTATGCTGATCCAAGTGACAGTCACTCCTTAAAAACACTATTTTTTCACACAACCCACTTTTTGAAGGAGAAATTTAAATGAATTTTAATTTAAAATATATATATATATATATATAGAAACTAGAAAGAAAGTTCTAAAAGACTCTAGTTTACATCATATTCAAATTTGTAATAGTTTTGCGGCAACAAGTGTTCGAAAGTGAAGTTTTTTCTCAAAATGTTGATCTCAGTGTCAAAGTTGGCCAAAAAGTGGGACACACTATTGTGGGACTACCATGCCTTACATCAAACATACCCCATTGATCAAGTTATACTTGTGAATCCACCTATGTATTCAAATATGCAATTACCTATTCAAAGCATTTAACCCTCCCCTTGGAAGAGACCCTGGAATAGACAATACATTGATCAACATTTGTTGAAAGACAAGTTGACATATCCTTGATACCCCATTTCATACATATTTGAAGACAAATCCCAAATCACAGTTATCCTTTAAATAACTCTATTGTAGATCTTACAACAGACAAGACTAAAATGCCCTAGATTCCTTAACATATATGATTTGGAAATAAAAATGGAGACAACTTGATAATAGATGAACCATATGGGAACTTCATTCATAAAGCTAGCTATTACAATGATGTTCTTCTCTGAAATCAGAAAGAGATCAAGAACACCCTATATGCAGAGAAAAGGCAAAAAATATTTATAGAATAGACACACTTGGAACCTACCCTACCTTGCAAAGGATTCAGAACCCTTACAACAAAGAAAAGAAGGACCTTTATAGAAGAGAGAAACCCTAGAATCAATATCTATTTGACATCTCTCCCTCTTGAAATATGATTTGCACTCAACCTTCTTTCCTCCAATCAATTTGATCTTTCTTCAAAAGATCTGAAAAAGAATCTGATTTTCACAACCACTTGTTTGAAAAAATTAACTCAAATCCCATCAACAAGCTGATCATAACCCTAAAATAGCACCAGTCGACAAAAATGGAACTAAAGTCAACAAATATCCATTCTTTAGCACCTTGATGAGGCATTTATATGCCCTATTTTTAGAGACCCTGGGATGAGTTTTTATAAGTACCTGTTTATGCTTTCCTATTATATTTTCTGAAACTCTATACTCTTTATGTTATTATGTGGCATGCAGCCACTAAGACATCTGCTATAGTTTAAATTCTTTTAAACATATAAATGCATGGAAATTAGTGCTATATTACATATGCAAAGTTTTTAGTTATGTTCTATTTATAAGTAATTTTTGTTTTAACATGAATGAATGTACGTATGTGTGTTTGATGGAATATTTCCTTGATGGCTTGAATCTAACATTTAAGATTCAAAGTATAAATAGAAAGAGAAGGGTTGACCAGGTGAATGCGCCATGCGCTGGATACCCCGACTCATTCCTGTATCCAACTCGACCGTTGGTGAAGTAAATGCAACTTGAAGTGGTGGTTCCAATAGTGCAAAGTTGGTAGCAATTGAGTGGAGACCGAGTCATAGAGTTATGAGTTCTTTTGAGGAAATCCAGGAAGAAATGGGAAGCTATATTTGTTCTTCCTCTGTCGTAACATATCATTCCTTCTACATGGATGTCTTCTATTTTTCCCACTTTCCAATTTTCCATCTTTCCAAATAAATGACTTTGCCTTTTGTATAGCGTGAGCAGTAAGGATAGTTAGATGTTTTTCTTTAAATAAGACCCACTCCTGCGTAAGAAGAAGGGAATTATTAGTTAGCATAATATAGTTTCACTTTGTTGTTTTACAGTTTTATATGAATCTTGTACTTTCTGTTTCAATCAAAAGAAAATGAGGTGTTGATATTTAGTTCAGTATAATTGAGTTTGGATACGCACTCAAGGGGGCCCACTTGGCGAGGAATTTGTATTAGTTAGAATCATTTGCATGTAGATTCATTTTCCTACATCTTGTTATCGTAATTCTGGTGTTAACATAATTCCTACAGCCAAAGTTGCGGGGTAATCTATTACTTCCTGCAGCCAAAGCGACAGAACCGTTGAAACATTATAGTTGTGTTTTCAAATCTTTGAATTCCTATAGCACCTTTATTTCCATATTCCTTTTCTAGTATTTAATTCCTGTAGTGATAGACTAGTTTCCTTTTCAAGCAATTTGTTTCCTGTAGCTAAAGACTAGTTTCCCTTTCATGTAATTTGTTTCCTGGAGCTATAGCATGGTCTGAGTAAAATCCTTGGTGCATATATCTTGCTGACCCATTTCAAGTACTATGTCCCTGGTTTGATAAATTAAGTGATTTTTTATGAGGAGGATAGTTTCTCGGTAGGATGTCCAATCCCTGAGTCTTGGTGAGAGCTTAGTTTTTTATTCCTTTAATAGAACCGATCATTTTTGGCGTCGTTGTCAGGGACGGTGTCGAGCCAAGTGTTCAACTCAGCCATTTATAGAATTTACTTCAAGCATTTACATTCCTTTAAAATAGAGTTTACCACCAATATTTTCATTTAGCTGCATGCATAGAAGAAGAAGAGATGCTCTAGGAAGGTACTTACCAAACTACCATAATAATCGATTTGGAGATATCTTTGAACCAGAAGAATATAAAGATGAGGGTCAGTTCATGGATGCAATTGTAAACCTTCCTGTTTCAACATCATCATCATCATCTTCATAAGGTGATCCACTAAACTTTCACCTTCATTAAGAGAAACCCGAGTTTAATCCTAGAGCATCAAGAAGAGAATCTATTACCTTTGGTCATCTACCAACCTCAAGGTCTGCCTAGGATGGAGAACCCTCCTACTTTTCCATTTCCCATTACTGACTAGCATGATAATAAAAGCCTCAAGAATATCCCCTCTTTAGCCCTTCAAAAATTCTATGGCCTGGTAGCTGAGGATCCAGATACCTTTCTCTTTGAGTTTGATATCATTTTTTATAGTTATGACTACACCACAGATGCCCATTGACTCAAATTGTTTCCTGCGACTCTAAAAGAGTCTACATTAAGATGGTTTAAGGGCTTAGGCCAAGATGTTGTCCATGATTGGGATGAAATGAAGAGTGCATTCTTGAAAAATTATAAGGAGTACTACAGGGGAAATGACATGTGAGGGGATGAAATCTTCAAGATGACATAGAAGGAAGATGAGAGTCTTAAAGATTATGCGTCAAGATTCGTGTTTAGCCTGTAGAAGAATACACGGTATCAACTGAACCAAGAGTCACAAAACTTCTCTTTCTGAGGGGTATAAATGAGGGGTGCACTAAAGCCTTGGATCTTATGGTCGGAGGTGATATCACTGAATCTACAAGGGAGGATATTAAGAAAATTTGCCTCAATTACTCTAGAGTTGCTGCTAAGAAGGGCTGAGGATATAGGTCTACAACAGGCAAAACTAATGGAGCTGGAGCCTCTCAGAAAAATATCACACACCTATTGTCTGAATTCAAATATGACATCATCAATAAAATGGCCACACAACTGGACACAATGCAGGCAAAAAAGAAGCATGAAGAGGCCGAAGATATTCTAGAAGAATTTTGTCCAGATTGTAGACATAAGAAGAGATATTGTCGGTGCAAGTTGGTTGCTAATATGGAGACTGCACAACTACCCATTTATTATAAACCAATTGAAGGAGATGATGATCAAGTATTCTTCGTTCCACAATGAAGACCATGGGCTTAAAGACAAAGTATGCCTTAGGACCCTCTTACATTTAATGGTCCATTTTATAGTAGTCAATGGCAACCTCCTGTGAATAATCAGTACTCTCCCTAGAATAATTTACAAACTAAGTGGAAAACTTACCCCAGTCCTCAATGGAAAAATCCCCAAGGGAATTGGCAGCCTCCACAAGGCAATTAGCTGAAAAATCAACAGTGGCGGGGTGGTCAACAATGGCCAAACCAACAACACGGATTCCTGCAGCCACCACCTCAACCTCAACATCAAGCACTTTTTCCACCTCCTGCAACCACTATGGCATCCTCCAGGCCTACCTAACTCCCTACCTAGCCTCAACCAAATCCTAAAATCATGTCTCTAGTCCCACAAAAAAATGTTTATGTCGCTGATCCAAACCAATACCATGCCTATGCTATAACAATCATTGACATTGATTTGCAGTCTAGCACTACTCTACCTACTCCTCCTATTATAACTGAAGTACCTCAAAAAGAGTTTAGTCCTTAAACAACTCCAAATACCACTATAGTAAGCCTAGAAGTGTTACCAGATAAATTTCAGAAAGCTCCTCCTCCCTTTCCACAAAGGCTACAGAATGAAAATTCTAAGCATACCGACGATACATCCTTTGACATCCTTGACCAACTCAAGAATATTATGTTATGGCCTGCATCCCCATCCCTACATTTTGTGTGCAAAATGTTGGGTCCCCCTTTCTTCTTTCTGCTTTTGGCTCTTGCCTTGTCTTTTTCGTTGTTTTCTTTGTTTTCCTTCCCTGAGGTTTTCTTTCCCGTGGTGTTGTTTTTGTTTATACTTCTAGCCCTGCAAGATCTTTTTCAATTTATTTGCTAAGTGTAAAATGCTTGGAGAAACCCCACCTTCCTAAATCCCCGAAGAGAACAAGTTGAAGAAACTAGCTATCCCCCTCAAAAATAGTCACATCTCCCAACTGAGCCCTGCACCGTCGAGACTCAACTCTTAAGTGCTTGTAGGCCTAGGGAATCTCACTTCCCCGGATAATGTTTGCAGACAAAGTTGGCCGGTACCCCAGTACCCAGTGAAAACTTACACCTGTTGGCGGACCCAGTCACCAAAGTCCCATCAACAGAAATTGGCGCTAGAAGGAGGGCATGAACTCTTCCCCCTCTCTAGATTCTGATTTTACATCTTTCGAGGGTTCCCCAAGCCATAGTTTTAGGAGTCAAGCCTTTAGTGGGATTGGGTCTTTCTCCCTAATGAAATTTGAGAGAATCCTTAGGTCAACCCCAAACCCCAGAAAGTTTTTCAAACTTGAGCCTCCTGCTCGAAAGAAGTGGACCCCAAAAACTATACCATCCACTATTATCTAGGGGTCTAGTACACCTCAGAATATCCAAACTTCTTAGATAGTCTTGGGAACCAGAATCCAACTTACTCAAAATCTAGCTCCCCAGATGGCTGCATATTTTGGTAACACCAGGTCCCCTATGGGAACTTTTTCAGGTGCAATCAACAACTTACCCTCGCACCCAGAGAAGATTTGCCCATAATATGAGCACTTAGGCTCAAGAACCGCAGAAGAACACTTACAGGCATACAAGGATGCCATGAACCGACACCGGATCTAACATGAGGATGTTGTGACTCAGATGTTTCCCCTATCCCTAGGACAGGGTGAGCTGAACTTGTACCTAAGTCTTCCTGCCAACTCCATCAATAGTTGGTAGGACATGGAGGACACCTTCTTGGCTGCCTTTCGCGTACATGTAGACCTAGCTTGGTCCCATAGCCAGTTCATCTCCATTAGAAAGGAACCCAATGAACTCCTTGCAGCATTCAACCACTGGTTTCAACGTGCCTTGAAGCGGTGCACGGGCCCTTTCATCCTATCCCTAGAAGTAACTATACAGACCTATCTCAACACAATGGACCCCTTCGTTGCCACTCTCCTCTGGAGAACAACCGCTGCGAGCGACCAAGATACTTTGGCGAAGGTTTACAACCTAGCCTTAGAACTATCCCATGGCCTCAACAAGTCCCCGAGTGGGATTGGGTAGAGCACGCCCTTCAACATGATCCTTGATGGAACAGTGTACGCTGAGGGATATAACCCCAATCTGGAAATGGGTGCCCCCACGATGGCAATGAATCCCCCACCACCATCGATAGACCAGCAGGCCCGGTACATTTACCCACCACAGACTTAGGAAATATTGGGTCTAGAATTCTTCCCTTGAAATCAGCCATAGAAGGCACAACAACCACAGACATAACTGCCTGGAGTGCCCTTCATTCAGTCATTTGCAACTGGAGGATTTCCGCCCTCAACTCCGGCGAATACTGTTGCCTTCCCAGGGAACCAACAACAATTGTCACATTGTGACACAAACACTCAGTTGACCGCCAAGGTTAAATCCCTTCGGTGAATGTTGTCTACCCTGACTGTGGACATGGGTCAGTTGAAGGCGAGGTCCTATGCACCCTAGAATTCTAATTCCTAGAGAGGGAATATTTTCTCCAGCCAGCGAAACAACAATGTCGGGGGAAGAAACTTCAACAATGGGCCTCGGCCCAATCAACAACAATGGAACAATAACATGAACACCAGAGGCCTGCCTCCGCACCAAAATACCAATCAAAGTGGTGCTGGACCATCACATTTAACACTAGTTGCAGACTTCCAGCCCATGACCAATTGGTCTAGATTTCACGATACAGGCTCCCACAATGAGGTCAACTGTGCCACGCTGGAGAAGGTCATTATGATCTCCTAGCTAAATAGACAACAATCACATGATGCTACTCCCCCAGAGCCTCCTGTGCAAGAGTTAACTCATAGTGCATTCACCTGTGAGACCATCTTCTTTGGAACCTCTGGGGAAGATGAAGAAGAATCCAAATTACAGGGATTCTTTGATGAATCGATCCCAGCCTTTGAGGCCAATGCCTTCACCAACCCGCGGACTCCATACAATACTCAAAGCTAGGGTGGTAAGGGACTAGTTTATATGCCAACACCTCCCACCAAGGATACTCCTTCCTGGGATAATACATCTGAACGGCCCGCCCTTCTAAAAAGTTCTAGCTCTAACCAAGTGAAAGACCTAGCTGAGGGAAGCCACCAATTCCCAGGAGGAAGATTTGACATTACAAAGGTGTTAGAATAAACCACCACCTCCATCACCTTGATGGAGGTTTTTCTAAATTGCCCCAAGCAGAAGAAGTCTCTTCTAAAGCTCTTAGGAAATTTGTAAGTTGTCAGTCACCCGCCTAAGACTGTCTCTTTTGAGGATGCCAAAGCGGCTGTCTTCCGGGGAAAAAATGAAGATCCTCCCTTCCTACTAGGCCTAAATATCCAAGGCAAAAACATACATAACTGCCTAGTAGACTCTAGAGCTTTGGGAAACATCATGCCCTTACCCATATGCCAGAAGCTCAAATTTTTCCCCACCCCATCGAATGGCGCAGTAATTCAATTGGACAAAACTGCTGTGAAGATGGTGGGGGAATTGAAGAACATCCAGATACAGCTTATCCAGGACCCCAAGATAGCCAGCATAATCGATGTTCCCCAAGTGGTGGACATCCTCGAGACTTATGGGATGTTATTAAGTCAGAATTGGTCTAAGTCCTTGAATGGGTATTTTTTGACTGACTTCTCCCACTTATGGCTCCCCTGGGAAGGAGAATCAAACAAGATCCAGGTTGAGAGTGAGGCCCAGATGAAGCAAGCCCTTACCAAAGTCAGGAGGGTTAGTGAGGTCTTCTTCTCTGAGACTTCCCCTGGGGTGTACCAACCCTTTGAAATCTTAACATTCGATTTCACCCCCGGGGAGGATCCCATAGTTCTACAAAGAACCCGGGACCTAGAAGAAAAGTTGAGGGTTGAGG
Organism: Thuja plicata; assembly: GCA_018584345.1. NCBI lineage: Eukaryota > Viridiplantae > Streptophyta > Pinopsida > Cupressales > Cupressaceae > Thuja > Thuja plicata. The sequence goes on from MU225845.1 coordinate 59,736, forward strand.
TTGACTCTAAGGGTGCCGCAGAAACCCCCATTACACTCTTGTCTAGTACTTGGTGCCGAGTACACTATCAAAAACATTCAGAGCTAGAGTGTGAACTTTGTCTTTCCATCGCTACCCGGCACATCGATGCCTTCCGGAACAAAGAACATGCAGTTGATCCCCTGAAACCCAGGATTCCTACTAGAAACACTTCTTCAGTGAAATTTCCCTGGGAACCTCAATCCCAAACCCCTCTAGAAGTAAACCTCACCATTGCACCAACAGTGCATGAGGAAGCTCCTCCCAAGTCTCCCAAAAGCAATCCCAAGACTGCTCCCACTCCCCAGCTCCAAACTGCAAATAATGATTTGTGGACTCTTAAGTTCGACAGGTCCTGGTCCAAACAAGGCTGTGGGGTCAGAGTAGAATTAATCAACCCACATGGAAAATCCTTCCTTGCATCCTACAGACTGTAGTTCAACTGCACCAATAATGTTACGGAGTACGAGGCTTTGTTCCTTGGACTCTTATTTGCGTTAAGAAAAGGAATCACCCGCCTTTGGGATTTGGGTGATTTAGAGTTGATTGTCAAATAAGTCCGGATTCAGTATACATGTCATGATAAAAGGCTGGCTACATATCACAATCGGGCATGGAGTCTTATTGAATATTTCGATGCCTTCGACATTGATCTTATTCCCCGGTGACAAAATTATGTCCCGGATGCCCTCGATGTTTCCACCAGCACACTTGAGCCCATGGCCGGCTCGTGACTCCAAAGATTTTTAGTTGAGATGATCCCCACCCCATCCATCCCAGATAATTTCACCCACTTTCAATTTTTTGAGGACGATCAGCATATCCTAGCCTTCATGGCCAATGTTGGTGTCTTTAAGGACCAAATAGTGGAGGAACGAGACCATGATGATACCGGATAGGGTGATGAAGATGATGGGATCATGGACCTACCCACTAACACCATCCCTAAGGGGATGGTCACGCTTGAATGCATCTTTGACTCAGACCCTCGGGGCAAGGAAAATATGTCATCCTCCTCTGAGGGAGGAAAATTTGAAAAAGTAAACATCAGCAAGCCCGATGAAGAAAAGATGATACACATTGGCACCTCCTGCTCCCACGAGGAGAGGGAGAAGATTCTCATGGTTCTCCAAGAATACATAGACGTAATCGCATGGGGATATGAGGATTTGAAAATGTACAACACATCTATTATGACTCATACCATCCCCCTGAAATCTGATGCTAAGCCTTTTCAGCAAAAGCAACGACTGTTCAACCCATTGATCGAGCCTCTGATTTGTCAAGAGGTGGAGAAATTGCTGTCAGCTTGGATAATCTTTCTAATCTGGCACACTACGTGGGTTGCCAATTTGGTCTCTGTGAGAAAGAAGAGCAGTGAAATTCACCTTTACATGAATTTCCAAAATTTGAACAGAGTCTCCAAGAAGGATAATCATCCTCTCCCCTCATTGGATGAGGTGTTGCAAATAGTAAATGGATCCCAAATGATGTCTTTCTTGGATGGGTACTCCGGATATAACCAAGTCATGGTTAAGTATGAAGATAGAGAGAAAATGGCGTTCACCACCAAGTGGGGAATGTTTGCATACAGGAGAACGCCCTTTGGCTTTATTAACACAGGGGCCATGTTTCAAAAGGCTATGGACATTGCGTTCAAGGGCTTTGTAAATTAGTGTATAATCATCTACATGGATGATTTGACCATCTTTTCCTGGGATAGGTGTGACCATTCTACTCACCTCACTCAGATCTGCAAGAGATGTCGCCAGTATGGAATATCCCTCAACCCTAAGAAGTGCATATTCGGGGTCACTAAAGGGAAGTTGCTCAAGCATATTATCTCTAAGAAGGGTATATCCATTGACCTTGAGAGAGTTGAAGCACTACTAAATTTACAGATGCCCGACACCAAGAAAGAGATGTGCTCTTTCTTTAGAAAGATCAACTTTGTCTGGCAGTTCATCACTGGATTCACCGAGATAGTCAAACCACTCAATGAAATCATGAAAAAGGATACTAAAATTGAGTGGAGTCCTGAAGAAAAGCAGGCATTCACCCAGATCAAACAAACGATAATGGAGGCACGTGTCTTGGCTAGTCCAGACTACTCCCTTCCATTTTACATTTACTCCTTTGCTTCGCCACATTCTGCCGTGACAGTTTTAACTACAAAGGTCGAAGGGGAAGAACGACCCATAGCTTTCATGAGTTCCCCCTTCAAGAATGTCAAAGTCTGGTACTCATCATTGGAAAAGCAGGCCTTTTCTCTTGTTCACGCCGTGAATAAATTCTGGCATTATATTCTCCAGAGCAAAGTGAATGCTATCATCCCGGACCAGGCTGTGAAGTCTCTGCAGATGTAGAGTGAATTGGATGAAAGATGAGGGAAATGGATGGCCATCCTCCAAGAATATGACTTGGAAATGTAGCCCATGAAGATAGTCCAAGGCCAAGGACTAAATTGAGCGATGGAAAAAGAGACTCTCCACATAGAATGTCAAACTTACACGGTGGAGTCTATCACTCGAGACCCATGGTATGCCGATCTGGTATATTTATTGCTAAACAACAAATGCCTGAAGGGGTTACCTCCTAAAAAATGCTGCACTCTATGGATGAAAAGTGCTCACTTCATTATCAAAACCTCTGCGCTTTACCGTAGAAACTACGAGGGGGTGTACCTTCAGTACATCGACAAGGACCAAGCTGCGAAGATGATAGATGAATTCCATGGGCAGTTTGGAATTAGACATGGCTCAGCTGACACCACCACCCATCAGATCCTCTAGGCTGGGTATTATTGGCCCTGTATATTTAAAGATGTTTACACTCATGTTCGAAGATGTCACACTTGCCAAACTGCAGCACACCGTGACCATAATCTGGCTATGCCTTTACAACCAGTCTTTGAGGCTAGGCCCTTCACCCAATGGGCATTTGACTTCATCAAGGAAATTAACCCCAACTCATCTGCCAACCACTGGTACATCCTAACTGCAACTGATTACTACACCTGGTGGTCCGAAGCTATACCTTGTAAAAATAACACGGTAGATGTAGTTATTAAATTTATGGAAGAAAACATCATCACAAGATTTGGAATGCCCTTTGCTTTAGTATGTGACAATGGTCCGGCATTTTCTTCGGCACAATTACTTGAATGGACCTACAATCAAAAGATCACTCTAAAATTTTCCAGCAACTATTACCCTTAGGGGAATGGTGTTGCTGAATCTATGAATAAAAATCTACTTGAAGTGATCAAACACTTGCTAGAGCAGAATCTCTGGGATTGGCACCAAAAGTTGAGATTTGCCCTCTTGGTGGATCTCATTCGAATTAAGGCTGCCTTGGGAACGTCCCCATTTCATCTAGTTTATGGCCAGAACCTAGTATTCCCAATCAACTTACAGATCCCATTTTTGCAGTTTATGCAGGAATTCATACCATCATTTTACCACTGCTTGATGTAGCCCTTGAACATTTCGCACGTCATCAAGCAGTGGTAAAATGATGGTATGACCGCAAAGCCCAGTACAAGGCCTTTCAAATTTTGGACTTGGTCTTGTTGTGGGACAAAGCCTGGGAAAAGAAAGGAAAGCACACCAAGTTCCAATGGCTCTGGCTCAGACCATACCTAATCTCAGAGATCTGCGGGGCAAATACCTACCGCCTTAGCACCATGACTAGAGAACCTATTTCATTGCCCGTCAATGGACATTTTCTCAAACATTATTTCAAATGAGGTTGGTTTGCCTAAAGTTGTATTTTATGTAAAGTCCCTTGCTTGTAAATATTTATTTCCCAGTGCCTTGTTGGGAGGTACCTTGCTTTGTAAATAGTCTTGCTAGCCATCCTCTAGGACCTCCCTATTCTTTTGTGTTTTTCTTTTCTTTTCTTCTTTTCAGGTTCCAGTGTTTTGTTCTCCCTTTGTGAGGACTGGAATGCTTCACATAACATCTGGTCCCCAAGATGTTGTCTTCAACATGGTGAACTTAAGAATTTGTCATTAGCATGATGGAATCAGTCTGGTCTCCGAAGTTATTTTGCAAGTTTGGTAGTACATTATGAGCAGTCTTCATCGGGTTCACCTCCAAAAGTATGGTAATCAGTGAAACAAAATAAGAGACAAGTAATTGGACACATAGAGGGTAGCTCAGTTGCACTAGTTGGTTGACCCAAGTCTAAACTTTTAAAAGATTATTTTTGGGTCTAGATTTTTTATTCCTCATTCAGCACATTAAAATAAGTGGAAGGGTGAAAGAAGTATCGCCATTAAAATTAGCTAAGCTTAAGCTTAATGGTGAAAGAAGTACCGCCCTCCCACCCAAAAACATACAAAATGACAAGAAAAGGAAATGGAACAAAACTATAGTCTCTGGGAGAAATGAGAAAATTTGATGACTTTGTGGTTCGATATACTTAGTGCCTCTTCTCTACTTCTCCCAGAGGTCATCGGCTTGGTTTTCCTTCCAAAGCACACACTCCACCAATGATGAAAGGTTCATGGACTAGATCCCGCATGGCTATATTTTATTAGACGTGTTACTCCTCGCAAGTAAGATGCTTCAAAGTAACGATTCATTCCAATTTTGCTAACCAGAGATTCTTTAGTTCTCAAATACGCTAAGGCATTTATCCTAGATAGTCACCATTTGTTATGCCCTGCATCCCCATCCCTACATTTTGTGTGCAAAATGTTGGGTCCCCCTTTCTACTTTTTGCTTTTGGCTCTTACCTTGTCTTTTTCCTTTGTTTTCTTTTTTTTTCTTCCCCGGGGTTTTCTTTCCCATGGTGTTGTTTTTTTTTTTTTTTTTTCTCTCGTGACTCTGGTGCCCGGTCCCAGAGTTGGTCATCTTTTGTTGGGAGCTGGATTTCAGACTCTGATATTCTTCACCATGATGTCTTCTTTTCGTAAGATGATATCATTGCGTGGAATCCTCAGGCCTAGAGTCCGGAGGTCTGTCTGTCCAGAGTTTGCAGAAGGAAAGGTAACTTGCTTTTACCGCGGGTATAAATAGAAATTACCTGTCATTTTCACAATTACCACGATTAAAACACTTAAGCAATCTGAGCGATTTGAGAGTGATTTTACAACAATTTAGCGAGAATCCAGTGTGACCCATTCTGAGCTATTTTGAACAATTGTGGGTGGTTTGTGGTGGTAAGCAATGATCATTTGATGGTAGAGGCTATTGCAGAGCATTCACAGCATGAGTTTCTTTCCTTCCCCTTCTTCGTTTTCAGGTTGGTGCCTTCTTTCCTCTCTATTTTCCTGCCTTTTTGGTTTTTTTTCAGGTTTTCGTGTTGCCTTGCATTTCTTTCTGGTTCACCGCTTGTTGGTGGGTTGGCTCTACCAGAGGGTTGTCTTCCCTCTATGTAGATGTAGTTTAGTCTGTAAGATAATGTGAAATTTTTAGATGTTTTGTACATTCTCTGGTTTCGTAAATAGTCGCTCTACATTCTGTATATTTATATATTTTGTGTATATCGATGTATATCCTTCCATTCTGTATGTATATACCCTTCATATCTATGTATATAGGGTATACTCCATATATATCCATTTGGCAGTTTGTCGATCTCGCTGTGCTTCATTCATTTTTGGTTCCTAATTTGCGAGCTCGCTCTGAGCAGAATACTGCCTGGTTGAAACTCGGCTCTCGACCGGTTTTCAACCAAGTGGTTTTCTCTCTCCTTTGTAAACCAGTCTGCCATTCATTTATGTCCCATGCATGCATTTAAATTTTTCCAAGTGGACTTTGCTTTTCACGCATTCAGACAGTTCGCTCCGCCGCCGTTGTTATAACTTTCATTTATTGCATACCTACGTGGCATCCACATAGGTCTCATGGCTTGCTTTTTGTGCACACCTTCGAACAGTTAGTTTTCCATACTCTGGGTCTCTTGCCCTCACCCAACCTATGTCTTGCTTTTACTAAGAGTGAAGAGACCCCCGAGCCCAGTTATTGGTTAAATTTCTAAGTTTGTAGAATATATATATACTTTCTGAGGTTTTTGAACTAAGTTAACTTTTCAGGGAAAGCGAGCGCCACGGTGGTAAGACCTCTGGATCCCAGAGTTTTATTTATCTATATGTTTTGACGGTCACTTTGCCTTGCAGGTTTCCAAAACAACATACTTTCAAACATGTCTGAAGCTTTCGCATCTTCACCACCCGAGAGTCCGGAACTTCCTTCTACGGCAGTTAACAGAGCAGCTATTAGATCCAAAATAGAGAAAGCTCTGGAGAAACTACCCATGAGCATGAAATACATGAAGGACAACGTTATCATGGGCTCAAAGATTGAGTCCAAAGTCCAGTTCATTATCGACACCAGCGTCAGGACATGGCCCGAGATGCAGGCCTTGGTATAAATGATGTACATTCAGCGACAGACCAGAGATCCATTGGCCATTAAAATTGAGAATTCTAGGATTCTTAAGGCAGCTTGCTTCCCATGCATGGTACAGTCACCGAAGTTCATTCTTACACTTGCAGTGCACTGCAACACATCCGTCCAGGCCGTTATGCCCGTAGCCCCAAAGCCAATAGGGTATCCTACTCCCATGGTGTCCCTCAACCCCGATACCTTCCAGATGGGCTTGGGAATCCCTCAATTTGACAAACTAGTTGTGGTCACCAGGTCAGATGCCTTGGCACAATTTAAGCAGTTGGAGGAAGTAGCCTGTATATATATGAACAATCATTGGCTCAAGGCCCCAAAGAGAGATCCAAAGAGGATGAAGCTAGAGATCCCCCGGTCTGAATTCAAAGAAAGCATCTAGATGGGGATGATAGCATTATTTCGGGTCTACAGAAAACCACATGCTCGAGAATTCTCTGGGTGGATGTATTACTTCCTTCTTGGTATCAGCACGGGCGGGGAACATTTTGACTGGGCCGCCATAATTTCAAACCACGTGGATTCCCAATTCCTCCAGTTGGCCCAAAAGAAGAAGTTTTATATGACTTCTTATGTTCTCTAGACCCTGGCACAGCAGCGACCCTGCACCAATGGGCTACTCACCGACGACGTACTCGGGATAGCTCCCGATCAAAAGGCCCCTTAGGACCATTTTCCATAGATTCAATGGGAGGCCAGTTTCCCTAGTTTTTGTCAAGTAAACGATGTCTTCATTTACTACCACCTGCTGACACCCACCCGGGATGCAAGATACCGCCTATCTAGAGAGGCGATGAATTTGGTTTGGAGTTACGGCCATTAATATATACAATTTCAATAGCATACATACATAAGGGTAATCGGCTTCTCTTGGAAACCCTACTTGTTGCCCAAACACTGTAGGGACAAGATAATTCTCCTGGAGTATTGTAGGTAGATCCTGGAGTTGCACGCATTTTTTGGCCTAAAAAAGGTGACAAACATTCCATTCCCAATCACTTGTGGGAATTATTCATGCAGTCTGGCCACCACCAAAGAAGCAAATAATGAGCTTAAAAGCTATAACTTGGCAGAATTCTACTTGGCACAGAAATATTTTAATCCACATAGTAAGATTGCGACGGCACTTCCCTGGGCATTAGAGCCCCACCAATACCACATGGAAGACTTCTGGGAAGATTGCCAGGATGACATGGAAGTCCGGGGCTAGTACTACGTCAGGATGACCATAGGGATTATGGAAAGATTGAAGCTCCAGAGATTTCTAGAAGATTTCTCAGACGCCGGCTCCACAGTTGATCCCCAGCACAAAGCAAAGGGGATCGATAATTTGGCCCTCCCACCAGTAGACTGGGATGCCCAAGAGGGGCCCACTATTGAAGAGTTCACCCGCAATGTGGTAAAATGAAGCCACGCCTATTTTAAGAAGGTGTGCCCTGGGAGTGTCTGCCGCACTGCCCAGCCGATACCAAAGTTAACCCCGAGGGTCGAGACTTCTTCACAGGGAGGAGATAAAGGGAAAGGAATAATGGAAACTCTGACTATGCAAGAAATCTCCATAAAAGAGAAAATAAAGCAATCAGTGGCAACCTCCCAACAAATGAAGGAGAATTTAATTACACGACTGGCTACTCCAGTACTCATGACCGGACCAATTCGTCCTCCCTCCTCCCCTTCACTAATGGCCTTGATGGTTAAGGCAATGGGGGTGGATCCAGATGAGAAAGCAGTACTAAGGGAAGTGGGGCTACCCTTAGTCACTAGGAGAAAGAAGAGGCTTAACCAAAAGCCAAAGGCAGAGCCAGAACTGGAGATGCCCCAGATCCCACAAGTTGAGATCCTTTCCTCTGACTCCCCGAAACTGGAGAGAGAACCAAAGCCTACTGATGTCCTAGCCAATCCTCCCCCACAAGATGAATTCGATGATGTTTTTGCAACCGACAAGTTCAAGAATCTACAGGGGGACATCGAGAAAATAGAGGTTGAAGTCCCAGCACAAGAAGAAGCTCTGGAACAAAAACCTATGCAGGAGCAGGAAGAACATATGAAAGAAGAAAAGGAGGCAGAACAAGAGATGTCCTCCGAGGTCCTGAAGATATAGGACATGGTAGTGGATCAACAAAGGCAAAGTGAACAAATGGCATCTGCTTGGGGAAATAGACCTTCAGGAGAAACCGTAACCCCTGCCGCCGTGTTTCAAGTGCCACTCCTTGGAATGACATTTGGGTAGGTAATCACTGTGGCCCAAACACTAAATCTTGGCCTGATTTCTCCCCCATTGCTGAAATACATACCAATTAAAGAGGAAATCCCAGCAATAGAGGCTGAGGGAGAAGAGAAACAACAAGAGGAAGAAACCCCTGGGGTGGCTAATGAAGACCAAGACATGGCCGAAGATACAGATGACAAGGCAAAAGCAAATGTCATCGAGGGAAATGTTGCTGATGAATCAAAGGATGTAGGAAAGGAGCCATGTGAGACCCATACCACTGAAGAAGAACAACATCAAGATATCGGGGAAGAACCCAAGGAACAAGATTTGGCTAATAAGCCACCCCTGCCACCAAAGTGGTTAGTAGAAACCAAGAAAAGGAAAGCTCCACCAACTCCTAGAGCTCATCTCTCCTTGGCCGAGATAATGGCTCAGGCCCAGGACCCACCAAAGGCCAAGAAGGCCCCAATGGTTCATACTCTTTGAATCGAGCCAAGTGGAGAAATAGTTTCAGTAGTAGCAACACCTCCCCCAGATGTTGATGAGGCAACCACCGAAGCCGGAGATTACAATATCACAGAGATATCATTGGGGAAGAGGGGAAAATAGGGCAAGGTAGACCTATTGAAAGAAGCGGCGAAGGCAGTGGAGGCCCATTATGAAAAAGAGGCCCAAAAGCTCAAGGCGAAAAAAGAGAAAATTCCAAACCTCATGGGGTTGTTGACTGAGCTAGCCCAACCTATCAGTGCTATTCCTCTGGAGGCCTCCACATCTGATGCCCCACTACCACAAAGTGACATAGATTTATTGCAGGCAATGAAGAAGAAATCCCAAGTGGTCGATGAGTGGGTTACTCTATAAGTAGGAAATGTCTGACGTTTCCTAGTGTCCACCCTCCCGGACTTATATGCGGCCCGACATTTTTTGCATCATGCTAAAACTATTCTCAACATATGGGAGGGTGACATTGAAAATTATGAAGCATGGAAGGTAGAATTTGAGGAACTCCTCGGCCTTGGGGAGGAAATGGTCTCTGAGTCCAGAATTCTAGGGGAAGAGTCATTCAGTTTTGTGAGGACCCAACACTCCAGACTTGACCTCACATTGGAGGTGCTCAAGCAACTGGTGGGGACTCTGTGGAAGAAAATTAGTATAGTACAATATTCTTTTAATTTGAACAAGTCTTTTTCTTTGAAGGTCTCTAGAGCTGACCCATTCAGCACTGACACATGCATGACGGAGGAATATGTTTTTGGGAAGTTTGATGAATTAATGGAGTCAAGATATCAATCCCTGGAGGGAGTAGATGGAACTAAAATGGTGAGATTGACTCGCATGATCCTTAGTGGTCATGATGCGACAAAAATGGCTGATGAATTCAAGAAGAATGTTCCAAAACTAGGAGAATAGATTGAGGTGGCTAAGTACTGGTGGGCTGGCCTTAAAGAGGTTGATGAAGATGGAATCTTGCATCTTCTTTAGGCTGTCAACGATAATAATCAGCAATAACAGGTTCTTTGGGGGCCGGAGAAAACCTAAGTATTTATGTATTCTTTATTCTTTTGGAACGTAAGTTCCTGGATCACAGAGTCCTGGACCCTACATTTTTGTATTCTTTCGATGATCTATGTCCTGGTCCCCAAGGCCGACCGGTCACTTTCAAGCAGTTAATAAAGTTTTTTGAAGGTTTTCAGAGGGTAGATAGCTACATCAAGGCACATTGGATCAACAATGTGCTTTCTAACAAATGATCTTCTCAAGGCGCCGCTTTAGATATACACCTGGCACATTGGAGACAAGGTGTCGCATTTCCCATTTATGAGGCATGTAGCCTCGATCCCCGAGGGATCATATTTATTCCTTATCATTCTTGGCTCTCTTCTCGAAGCTGATTCTTCCACTCCATCTCCTTGTCTTATTCTCCTGACATGTCAAACCTTCTCTATCTCGAGGTCTTTTGTAAAGTGGTGTAGGTAGTACCGACCACTGGATAATATATTTTATGGCAAGATGTAAAATAGGGTTAGGGTTAGGGTTAGAAGAAAAATGTGTATAAATAGTAAGTCTGGCCCCATTCCAAGGGTCGGCTAAATTGATGATTTTGCAGTCCATAGTAATAGAGAAGCAATATTTTTATTTCAGTTGCAGAGCTCAATTCTCCTTGGTATTTGAGCTTTCAGTAGTTAGATGCTCCCTTGGGGCTGCTATTGTACCATGCACTAGAGCTTTCTAGAAGGAATGTTAATGAAGAAGAGATGGTTCTTGCAATGACATTGTTGGCACTTTGTCTTCTGAGTTAATGGTATTTTATGTTTAAATGTTCTTCATGTCTTCTGCTCTGGTACTTTAAGTAGATTAATGACCTCCTTTCCTTTGCTACTGATAAAATATGAATTGATGGTTATGTATTTCTTCGGTATTTAGTGTAGTATATCAGAGCATTATTGATGCATTGAATGTTTAAGCATAACTATAGGTAGACAAAATACTTCTAACCCTGCTGTATCTTTTTTGATTTATTTGGTAAGTGTAAATTAATGCTTGGAGAAACCCCACCTTCCTAAATCCCCAAAGAGAATGAGTTGAAGAAACTAGGTATCCCCCTCGAAAGTAGTCACATCTCCCAACTGACCCCCGCACCATCGAGACCCAAGTCTCAGGTGCTTGGAGGCTTGGGCAATCTCACTTCCCCGGATAACCTTTGCAGGCAAAGTTGGTCGGTACCCCGGTACCCGGTGACAACTTACACCTGTTGGCGGACCCAGTCACCAAAGTCCCATCAACACATTAGTGTTCAAATTCCTCTTTTTCAAGCAACAAAGGATGTCTCAACTTATGGAAAGGCTATCAAGGAGGCCTAATTTAACAAGCCAGGTCATAAGAGAAAGGATCCCCAGATGATCCATGTCTTGGGGAAACTTGTTGATATAATTCTTGGAAAAATAGTTTTTCCAAAGTATTCTGACCCAGGCAACCCAGTTGTCGAGGTTACCATCAATGGGACAACCATTAAAAATACTTTGATATATTTAGGATCTTCTATAAATGTAATTGTTAGAAACACTGAGAGGGGGGTGGGGTGAATCAGTGTTTGTCTATAATAATTCTTTTCAGCAACTTAAACATAAATCAAACATTCATTTAATGAAGCTTAACATAAGAACTCATAACACATGATATGATTATGGGGAAACCTTGATCAGAGGAAAACCCCAGTGGGAATTAGTACCCACAAATATTGCACTAGTATGATGAACCTGTTAAAGTTCCTTTGCCCTGTTAGGAGAAGTCTTTACAATGCAAGTGCAATGACCTGGTTAACGGTTTGACCCTGTTAGGAGTCTTTTACAAAACCTTGTTAAAGGTATATGGCTCACTGCCTAGGCTCAATGCCCAATAAGATAAAGGCTACAACCTTCTGATAGTTGATATACACTATATCAAAAGTGAACTGATGTGATGACACTGTTGTCTGATCAGTTCCGTGTATGCGCGAATGCTCTTACTCTCTTAAAGAGCTTTATCATATACTGACTTCATCATACTTCTCTTCTATATCTTCCTCTTACATAATAATTTGACACTTGTAACATAACTTTACATTACATACTTATATGTTCATACCCGAATAGACGCGACCCAAAATAAGACTTATGGTCGGCCCTAAAACATAATACACAATGCTTTCAAGAAAGTTGGCTTAAGCGTGTTTACAACAATACTAATTACATCATTACAAACATATAATCAAAGGCACTTGGCCATTACATAACAAAATTATTCACGCTGATCAAAACACTAGTAGACTTCCATGCTCTGTCTTCTGGACTACTGGTGTACTGATCTGTCTGTAACTTCTCTGTACTATCATGCTGTACCATGTGTGTCTAGAATTATCATGTAGACATCCCATAGAACATATATCTAAATGTGCATACTCTGATTTGATGTCTCACATGTCCGCTGATGTGTTGATCGTTGAATATCTTTGTCTGCCCTGTTTCCATACTTAATCATTTCTCCTTCTGAGTTATCTTTGACAAAAAATTAATATGAATTTGTTGCCATGATGAAAACACAAAATTATTCATATTTCCTCTAGGATTCAACTTTCCAACAATCTCCCCCTTTGTCATTTATGGCAACAAACGAATGTGGCCAAGTTACTCAAAAAGACTTAACACCAAAAAACTGTATATCATAACATCTTTTACATATATACATATACTTCTCTCCATATATACACATTCTATATTACTCCCCCTTTGCCATTAATGACAAAGGTGTACAAAAACTTGTAAGTTCCAAGATACTTACTCCATGTAGACTTCAGGGTACACAATCTAAAGAGATTGGATCTCTTTCTGCCAGAATACTTTCATTGCATCAACTGTCTGTAGATGCGCGCATAATGCACATGTCAGCTTCTCCATTTTTATTAGATCCATGCAAGGACCTTGATCATATGTCACAATGGTAGCATCAATCTTTTTGACATTCTCATTTAGGTCTGCTAGAGAGGGCGCAAGTGCATTTCTCAACTGAGTTTGTCTGACTCTTATCTTGCTGATTTCCAACTTAGCCTTTTCAATTTTGTCTAGTTGACCTTGAGAGACATTGTTACATATGTTCATGTCCTGGGTAGATGCCTCAACTGATTTTTTGATAGTGTCCACCATGATCTCAGCCTCTTCTATCTTCTTGATGTGTTCAGAGGTGAACTTCACTCTGTCCATGCAGTTTTCTATGACTTTCTTTCCCTTAGCTACCAATTCTTTCAATATGGATTGCCCAATCTTTAAAGAGTTTAATTCTAAGGTAAAGTTCTATACCAATTCATTCAGTCTCTCCTTTTTGTATTCATCTTCTGCAATTTTAGTAGCTGAGTCTACTAGGCTTGTAAAACATGGTTTGAAGTTTGTTAGAATGTTGTCCACATCTTTAACTGATTGAACTTTGGCTACTTTCTTGTCTACAGACACTAAGTCATTCAACATGTTCACTAATTCCAAAAAGTGAGGGTTCCTCATCGCTTGTTTCTCTTTTTCTTTTTCCATAGAAAGAACACTGATCTTGATTAGGTCTTCTTCTCCCCATGCATCCAGACTTGCTGAATTAGGAGTTAACCTTGACAACAATGAAGTATATGGTTGAGTGGATGGTGAGAATATAGTATTCTGACTGGTATCCATGCTTTCAATCTTTACTGGTATCTCTTTGATTGGTGTCTCATTATCTTGAATATTCAAGTCAATTGGATCATTGCAGGGAACTTCATCTTATTGTATAGATGTATCATCAGTGCACATCTCTTCAGTGCTTACAGATTCTTTATTAACTTTGTCCATGTCTTTTTTAGATGATGTCATGGATATCTTGATATTATCAACCACTATAGTATCTTATGAGTCTTTTTCTGTATCAGAAGTTATTGTCACTATGGGCACTGAAACCTGTGGACCTATCATAGGTGCTATCTGAATTACTAGTTTTGTAACTTGTTTGGGAGGAGCTAGAGTTACCTTTGTAGTAGGCGCCATTGATGTATACATGTGTCTATCCATAAACACTTGTGTAAATGCCTTTTTCAGTTTCTTTTCCTATCTGTTCATACTCTTTGTTCATAATTTTTAGAGTCCTTGTCTTGGTTCTGAGATGAGGCTTCACCAGATCTAATAGAATTGCCTTCTCATCATGTGAGCATACAGGGAGAAGAGTATCCAATGTTTCTTCTCTTATCCTCATGTATTTCTCAATTGCATGTCTCTTCATTATCTCTAGTATGTTCCATAACTTATCTGGTATCACTGTCTTGAGTTCAAGAACTGACTTCTTAAACTTAATCATATGAGATATGATCATAGAATGTATCTCAGTTTTATCAATCTCTTGATACTTGTCATAGACTTTAGCAAGTGCATCTAGTCTTCATTTATTTACAATCCTGTTCTTCAAGATATTTAGACTAGGTCTAAATCCTACCCCAGGAGGAGCTTGAGTATTCCTTGCTTTTCTCTGTGTGTTCCTTGAGGATGGGTGATTTGTGGGCGCTTGGTATAGAAGGTGGAGATGAGTCTAGGTCAATAGTGGTAGAGGGCACAGAGGTTCTCTCTACTTTCTTCTTCTTCTGGATTTCTTCAGCCTTCTCAAGTTCTTTGTCTATCTTCACTTTTCTAGCTTTGTCAAGATCTTCTTGAGTGACTCCATGAAATTTCAGAATGCTAGATGTAATTCTGGATGCCTTCCTTTTGTTATCAGCACTGTGTAAGATAGTATCAACTTCATTAGTCTTTTCTCAGTAGGTTCCCCACCTTGGCTCATTAGGATCTTTGGGCATAGACAATAGAACTTGTGCATATCCTTCTAACACATGTTCCTCCACTTCATAACCAAGAGGATGAATCTATTTGGTTCTACGTTCAACCGCCTCCATGCAAGTGCAATATGTTTCTACCATGAAACATATGGTATCCTTATATTTTTCAACTATCTTCTCAGATAATCTAAACCTTTTCTGCATCTTGATCCTAAATGTCTTGATATCCATATCCATGGCATCCCTCACACTGCTCTCTAAAGTGGATTTAAGTGAAATCTGAGACATTGTGGGTTTTCTCCTGTCTAGGTAAAGGTTTGCAACCTTTCCAACAATATGGAAGTACAAGTAGATGATCAAAGATCCAAACTTGAATGTCTGGCTCCTGTCATGCTTGATGATTTTAATGTTGTCAATCAATTGAGCACTCAATATCTCACATAGATTGTATTGAGTGTTATCCTTCACCATTCTGATAGCTGCTAGGACTGTTGTTGCAAAGACACTATTTAACCTGCTTGCTTGCTGAAACTTATACCCAAGTATCATAGTTAGAATCTTTATGTCATCTTGCTTGATAGGGTCAACTGTCATGCCACACTTGTCACTTCTAGATAAGCAAACTTGTTCAACTTGCTTCTTGAAATCCTTTCCAGTAGGAAGAACTGGTCCAGTCTTAGGAAGTCTAGTTAATTCATGGATTAGGTCTATAGTGATGCAAACAAGAACCTCACCAATCTAGTAAAGGTCATTATGTATTTTGCTTAGTAAAATATTTACCCATTTAGGCTCATCAAAATTGTGCGCATTCGAGTATTCAAAGATAGGGTTATGAATCAAGTGTGTGAAATCATCCTTGAATGTGTATTCTGGTTTTATCATAGATCCCATATGAGTGGCTATGTTGATATCTCCTACTATTTCTTTCTTACAGTAAATGTATGCATGGATATCTTCTACGTGAACAACACCTAACGGGGTTTTGGAGAAAGCTCCTTCCACATCATCTAGTATGGATTTGAATGGATACTTCTTAAATAAAAATCTCTTCCTCTCTATAATATCAAATACAACTGGAGTCGCCATACTTACTTGATGATTGCTTAAATAGGGTTTCATGAAAATCCAAAATGACGCAACTGCTAGGGTTCTGTTTCAACTTCTTATCCATTTGCTTAGCTACCAAATCTATTATTTTTTTGTGCCTTGATGCTCAGTTCTCTAGTGCTCTCCAAATTCTGTGATCTTGAGTGCAAATTTGAATATGATCGAAGACTTGCATTCTTTTATAAAAGTTACTGCATTTAATGTTTGCAACTGTACAAAGTTTTCACAGTGAATCTCAAACTTCGTTCAGAATGCATTATAGATAATGCGTGTATGCATACTTCATCCAACTATGATCATAAACATAATTTCATAGGCGCATACTCAGAGGTGAGTATACCAGCCACACAGGGGTTCTGAGCTAGAATAGCTCCCCCTATGACCAAGAAGGTCTATTCAAGTAGAAGTAGAGGGTGCGTCCACTAAGGATGCATCAACTACTTTGTCAACATCATCATCCTTCTTTACTTCAACCCAAATTTTGCTTGAATCTTCTTTTTCTTGAACAAACTTGACTTCTCCTTCTTCTTCAAATAGTGATTTCTTAGGATCCTCTTGCTTTTGAGTTTTGGATCTACAAAAC
>MU225845.1:127704-169501 GCA_018584345.1 Thuja plicata
CCCCCCCCCCCTCTCTGTATTTTCCAACAACATGGTGGAGGAAAATGCATTAAATATGAGAAATTAAGAGGCATGGGTAGGGGTACAAGTCAAGCTTGAGAAGGTGGACTTGAGGAAAGGAATCTTGAGATTCCTTGACTTTCTCAAGTGGGTGGAGTCCTTAATCATTCTTTAATAGAATGTGACAACATTAGAAGGTGGGTTAGGATTAGAATTAGATTTAGCAAGGGTGAATGGGTTGGGATAGGTTCAAATCTAGATTCAAAGTGGTTGAAGTGGGTTAGGTTAAGGTTTAGAGGAATATTAATGAAATGAATAAAACTTATTTAATTCATTAAAAAATAGCAATATTAATTATTTAAGCTTTTAATTGTTTTTTAATAATTAATAGGACTATAGCCAATTTAATTAAATTAATTAGGCTAAGGGAATGGGTTCCTTTTGCAAGTGAGCAATTGATTTAGGGCTTTATTTAATCCCTAGTAAATTAATCATTTTAGCCATGTATTTAATTGATTTTGATTTTGGCTAAAAGTAATTAATTTAGTGATTTGATCACTTTAGGAGATTAAATTGATTTGAAAGAATTATGCCAAGCAGTAACAGGGTCATTTTAACATAATTGGGGATATGATCACACTTAGGGAAAATAGGGTCTATAGTCTAAGAAGACCAAATCTAGGTGGTTACATTTGCCCCTCTTTGAATAGATGTGTGAGCAGCACATTGATTCAAAGAAAGTTTTTGATTTTGACTTCACAAAGATTGATAATTTCACTCATGATCGAATGAAGTACCTGATGAGATCAGTCTCGCACTTGATTGAGATAAACTGATAGAATTGACTTTGCACTTGGTTTTCATCCAAAGGTCAATAAAATATCTTAAAGATACCAATTATGAACTTGGTTGTCATCCAAAGATTGATAATACTGATTTTGAACTTGGTTGTCGTCCAAAAGTCAGTAAGAAGCTGCCAAGAGCTTAGTAATAATCTTTTAAAATGAGGAAACACAAGATATCTAGCTTATTAGAACCAAATCTTTCCATCCAACAGTTTCAACTTAGTCAAGGAAACTGTCATGCCCCTAGTTGTTTGATAACAAAGTCATTTTAATGTTGTTTTGAGCAAGAATTGATTGATGATAGTGTGATCATGCCCCCTCCGGAACAAAATCAAAGGAAAGAAATGAAATCCCTCTATTGAAATGATGTATCACATGCATGGGATGGGTAGGATGAGAAAGAATGAAGTAGGAGAAGTGAAGAAACAGGGGCGTGTTAAAAATAAACACACAAAAACCAAGTTAATTACGTGAAAATGTGAGTTCGGTTTCGTTCCCGATTGATCAAAGATTTTGGGAATCATGGGAATCAATAAGATAGATGATGTAATTAACTTGGATTTTAGATGAAAATAGAAATCATTTTTGAGCTCAAAGTCCTTATGATGTTGTTTTTGTATCTTTCACAAAATGCATCATGCGATCTCTAAATGCAGCTATATGCAGACTCTTAAGACTTGTCACTGATTTGCAGATATTGTAGCCTTTTTATCATCATTGCGCACTTTTCAGAATGGATACCACCTAATAGTACAACCATCACTAATACCCACTGATATTATGAAAGTATGAATACTGTGTTTTATTGAAATGTTAGAAATAGACTTAGGCATCAAGGCACAAACGCCAAGATAACAAAATAGTCACCTTCCTTTTAATATATCAAAATCTGTGTAAGGCAAGATATTGGACCTGTAAAGACCTTGAAAATTCATATCCTTGGGTACATTATGCTTCATATACCTTAGCGAGAATCTAAGTTTTAGAAAATAGACAAGGAAATTGTTCCAACCTCACCGTAGTTTACACATAACCAAGATCGAGATATATGTGGCTATCCACTCAGAATGGCAGCTCTTACCATAAACATCCAAGTTAGGTGAAATCTATAGGATCATTTGGAACAATCACCATACGTAGAAAACCAAGAAAACATTATGCCTTCTGTCCTTGTGACTCTTTTTCTTTGCACAGACGTCATGGAGTAACTCGGAAGACATAACAACTATCAATTGTGAATCAATCAAATAAAATTCATAACTACTTAGATGCCCCTAGTGAAAACATCATGGGTACATAAAAGAGTTATAATCAAACCAAGATCAAACTATTTTTAGGTAGTATTGAGAAATACTATTGATTCATTTTTCAAATGCAGTAGAGATTCATCAATCAAAAGGTTGGAATTCAAGCAAATATGTGTTCCATGTCTGTGTATAACTTTGTTCATGTTTGCAATTCAATGTAGGTCTTAGGAACATCATTTAGGTTTGTGTCTTCCTTGGGTTTTGAAAGTGATCATTTGGTGAAAACATCGAGTATAATTGTGTCACGAGAGAAAACATCCTATGATGACCTAGCAGACACAACCTATCATACTGGAAAAGATACCCCTAGTGCAAAAATGACCTGATCCTAAGATAGAAATGCAGACAAATCCCAAGCGAGGATAAGATTTTTGTAAGGAAAAAAAATAAACTCATAGTACAGGTGTAATCATGAAAGCTTAGTATCAGTAACACATTGATAGATGGAGCACAGAACATAAGTGATGCCTAATTGCCAAGTTTTCACCACTTGGCAAGACCTTTTATTCTTTTTGCTACCAGGATGCCTATTTTACCACGTTGTCATCAAGGCACTTTTCTCCTTTTCATTTTTTTTGCTATTTTTGCTTTTTTGAATTTTTTTGTAGTATCAGGGCGCGTGTTTGTCGGGTTTTCACCAAGGATACCTTTTCTTCAGGACTTTTTCCATTATTTTTGAATTTCCTCTGGGATCAATTTTCTGAATGTTTTTGGTATTTTCTGAGAACTATTTCACTGTACAAGCTCTGCTAGCCGAACATCAAGCATAGAACCGCTTCAAATGTAGAGTGTTCCCTCAGGTGTAGCTAGTTGATAAGCTCCAGTCTCAAAAGTAGCAATGATAACATAAGGTCCCATCCAGTTAGGTTCAAATTTCCCCTTCTATTCTTTGTTAGGCTGGTTCTTAGAATTCTCCTTTAGGACAAGATCCCCCACTTGAAATTGGCATCGTTTGACCTTTTTATTGTACCCTTTGGACATGCGTGCTTGGTACACCTTTAGATGATTGAATGCCTATTGTCTGCACTCGTCAAGTAGGTCTAAAGAATTCACCTTGTCGATGTGGTATTGCTCATCAGTAACAAGACCTTGTAAAGATATCCGCAAAGATGGGATTTCAACCTCAATAGGTAGTATAGCTTCAGCGCCATAGACTAGAGAAAATGGTGTGGCTCATGTTGGTGTTCTAATGCTTGTTCTATAGGCCCATAGTGTCGGATTTAGTTCTAGATGCTAGTCTATGCCAGACTTACTTACAGTTTGGTGTAGGATTTTGAGAATATTCTTATTAGATGCCTCAGCTTGCTCATTACCTTGAGGATAATAGATTGAGGAGCAGTGTTGAGTAATGTGGAACTGTTCACAAAGGTCATCAATGTCTTGATTTTTAAATTGGTCCACATTGTCTATTACAATTGAAGAGGGTATCCCATATCTATAGATAATGTAGTTTAGAATGAACATAGCCACCTGTTTGCTAGTGGCTTTGATTAGCGACATGGCTTTGACCCACTTCGTGAAATACTCAGTGGACATAATAATGAACTTGTGTCCATTTGAAGAATTGTTTGTCCAACCAAGTCAAAGGCCCATTGCTGAAATGGCCAATGTGTAATGAAAGGTATAAGTTCTCTGGCAGGAGCATAGATGAGATTTCCATGTGTCTAAAATTTATGACATATTTTTGAAAAGTGAATTGCATCTTTTTCCATGGTAGGCCAGTAATAACCTACTCTAAGCAGTTTCTTTGCTAGTGAAAATCCATTTGAATGTGATCCACATACACCTTCGTGGACTTCTTTTAACGCGCAATTTGACTCTTCAAGTTCTAAACATCTAAGAAGCATACCATCAAGACCTCATCGATATAAGTTATTAGTTATGAGGACATAACGTGATGCTATCCTAATCAAGGCTCTTTTTCATTTCTTGATAGATTGTTGGGAATGGTTTGGTCGGTTAGGTAAGCAATGATTCTAGCATACCAAGATTGGTCTGGGGTGTTCAAAATATAGATTACTTGGTATTCAGGGGTATCAAAGGAAGCATAGGATAGTTCTTCCACGAAGAAGTCATAGCGGAATTGATGTTCCTCCAGTTGTAACATGGATGCCAATGTAGCCATAACATCCGCAACCTTATTCTCTATTCTAGGTATATGTTGGAATTTGATGAAGACAAAGTGCTTCTTTAGGTCATCAACCGGCTATTTGTAGGGTGTTAAATTTTCATCTTTCATCTGATAATCACCATTGACTTGATTGATAATGAGCTGGGAGTCACCATACACATGTAACTCTACAATTTTCCATTCCATGGCAAGCTTAAGACCGTTTACCAGTGCTTCATATTCAAAAATGTTGTTTGTCCATGGAAACATCAATTTGTAAGACTTGGGTATATTGTAGCCTTGAGGAGTTATGAATAGAACTCCTACTCCAGATCCTTGTTGCGTGAAAGAACCATCAAAATACATTTTCCATGGATACTCAGTTAGATGCATAATGGTCTCATCAAGGAATTCAATCTTTAAAGGTTCATCATCTTGAAGTGGTGAATCAGCTAGTTGATCCGCGAGGACTTATCCTTTAATAGCCCTCTTGTCTACATACTCAATGTCAAATTCACTTAGAATGAGGACCCATTTTGCTAGACGCCCTGTTAATGTTGTTTTTCTCAGGAGGTACTTCAAAGGATTGATCTTAGCAATGAGTCTTACTGCTAAGCATGCTTTCAAAATAATGTTGTAATTGAGCTCATAGGTGACTAGTGTTCTACTAATGTAGTAGATAGCTCTTTCTTTCTTAGTTTCATCTTCTTGTGCTAGCAATACTCCTAGTGATGTAGTTGTAGCTGAAATATACAGGAGTAATGGCTTTCCATGAATAGGCACCATAAGAATAGGAGGAGTAGCTAGGTACCCTTTTAATTAAATGAAGTTACCTTCACAGTGTTCATCCCATTTGAAGTTGACCCCTTTATGTAGTAATTTGGTTAAGGGTTGCGCTCTGTCAACAAGTTCTGACATGAACCTCCTGATTAATTGAAGTCTCCCTTCCAATGTCCTCATTTGATTGATGTTGCAGGGAGGATTCATCTCTAGAATAGCTTTGACCTTTGCAGGATCTACCTTAGTTTCTTTTGCTGAAACAATAAATCCTAAGAGCTTTCCTAATTGGACTCCAAAGCCACACTTCTTTGGATTGAGCCTGAGTTGAAATTGCTTCATTCGATCCAATATCTTTCGTAAATCAGCAATGTGGGTGCTCCTTTCTTTGGATTTAGCTAAGGTGTCATCCACATAATCCTCCATGTTTTTATGCATCATATCATGGAATATAGTAGTCATTTCTCTTTGATATGTGGCACTAGCATTATTTAACCCAAATGGCATGACGTTCCAGCAAAAGGTGCCCCATGCACATGTAAATGCAATTTTCTACTGATCCTCAGTGGCAATTTTTATCTGATTATAGCCCGAGAAACCATCCATTAGTGAATACATTTGGTAGCCTATTGTGAGGTCTATGATCATGTCAATATTAGGCAGCGGGAATTCATCCTTAGGACATGCCTTGTTTAAGTCCCTGAAGTCTGTATAGATCCTAATGGATTTATCAGATTTAGATACAGGGACCACATTGGAGATCCATCCTGCGTAGGAAATGACTCTGATAAATCTAGATTTTAACAATTTCTCTAGCTCTACTTTTACTAATAATGCAACATGAGGATGCATCGTTCTAAGTTTCTATTTCATGGGTTTGATCCTGGGAGCTATAGATAAGTGATGCATTATCAATTCAGGATCTAGTCCTGGCATATATGTATAAGACCATGCAAAGTTGATCTTCTTTTCTTTCAGGAACTCGGTGAACTATGTCTTCTCCTCTTCTGAAAAATATTGTGCTAGGTGTACTATTTGAGGAACTTCAAATGTGCCCAAATTAACTGGTTGTATTGGTTCTATCAGAACTGAAGACCTTTCCTAAAAGTGCTCGGGGAGGATATCAATAATCTTATCCTTTGGCACCTCTGAGAGGTCTTCACGATTGCATATGTCTTTTGTTTTTACTATTTTAGGATCTGACACTGCCACAACATGGTTTTCACCGTCAGTTCCCTTTTTGTTTTTATTTTTAAATTTTTGACTGAGAAACTTGATATCCTCCTGTGACATGCTCACGCTCCTTGCATTGGTGGAAGAAGGGTAGGGTTCACAAGCATTGAGATAGAAAGACAAGGTGTAGTCATTGGGAAAGTCAAGAGTAGGAGTAGGATCCATACTAGTCCAATCAATTAGGTCTGGATTTATCAAGGACAAGGAGTCAGACTCTTGGAAGGACAACATTGCATTAGTGTTAAGACTATTAACTGACATGACATGTCTTGTTAAGTTAAGTTCTTCAATGTTTAGATCAATAAGAGTTAGATCGTCATAAAAAGGGTCGTTGTTAGTTATATGTGGACCAAACTCTAGTGACTCATCATTAGAACTTTCATCATCATCTCTTCATAAAAGGAGGCTTCTTGCTTGTCGCCTTTGAACTTCCTCTAGGCTTAGGAAAACACTTGTCTCTCCATCAATGATTGGGAGAAGGAATTCCTCCTTTGCTTCAGGAATATCAGCGTTGTTGGGAGTAGTGTTATAATGTTCATGAGGTGCTGAGGGAGCTGCAAACATGTGAATTGTATCTATTTCAATGTCTTTTATGGTGATAGAGAGTTCATCCCATTCATAATCATGAGAGTCAGTTACTTTATCATCAGACCTGTTTAAGAATTCTGCAATAGTTATCTGGTGTACTCGGTTGGCTATCTATGGATCAAAGTGTGGTAAATCAAGGAAATGTGTGATTGTGACTAACTTCCCCCAGTTAGGATGTGAATCCTATTGTTGGGGTGTGTCTTCAATAACTGTTGCTATCAATGGTATCTCTGGATCAACTACTGTTATGTCACCTAACTCTTGAATAGGAGGCTGTGCAAACAAAGGGGTGTGAAGGTCGTGGTATCTCAAAGCTTGGTACATATCACTCTCCTTGATAGTTGGGATTCTCTATGCCAACATGTAATAGTCTTTCATAGGACCATGACTCTAGTTCTATCTCCTCTATTTCATCACTCCCTTTGTCAGAGACTGGACTATCTTTTGAAGTAGGTTTTTCAGAAAGACCTAGCCCTATTTTGTCTCTGGTATTCCTGAACTCCATGTGTACAAGTTTAATAAGTCCTCTTCCTGTGTCACTTAGAGGTCATTTCCTTTGTATCCCATTTTCTTGAGGAGGTCGTATCCTTTACCATACTGCTTTGGGGATATCTCTACATGTTTGACCTCAGTTTCTGTCGGTTCTCCTTTGTAAATCTAGTCCAAGACTACTTGTTCTTCTGTGTTATCTAAAAAAGATGTGGATGCCTTAACCATGACAGTAGCTTTGTGGATTTCTGGCTCCTTGGATGTAGTAGGTGTGAATTTCAAGGAATGTTTTCTATAGGATCTTGGTGACACTGGAAGTTCTGTCAGTGATGGAGTCATGTCCAACTTGTATTCTCCCATACCTGGTTCTTCAAGTTTTAAGGTTTTGCCAAAACTCTTCATAACTATGTCTTCAGCAGTCTCAGGAGCAATCTTATCCATAGCTTCTTTGGTTTGTGGAATCATACTACCTACCTTGATATTGTTGCAAGTATAATTAGCATCCACAGGAATTGTCACTTCCACCCCATTATGTGGGAAATTGATACACTAGTGGTAAGTAGATGGCACAGCTTGCATTTCGTGAATCCATGGTCTCCCCAATAGGATATTGTAGGCCAGGGGTAGATCCAAAACTTGACATACGACATTCCTTTCAATTGGTCTGACTCTGATGGGTAGAACAATAAGACATTTAGAGGATCTTTCTTCCTCATCATAATCTTTGATAGTTAATTTGCTTCTAGAGTCAATGGTTTGTTCTGAGAGACCTAGTTTCCTAATTAGATTAAGTGTACAAATATTTAATCTTGTGCCTCCATCTATCAATACATGTCTAACATGGGAATTATGAATGAGGACTTCAATATGGAGGGGTTGATTATATGGATGTGTCAAAGATTTATCATCCTCTTCAGAAAAGGAAAGGTAATGTGGTGTTGAGATGTGACTGACCATCACTTGGAATTTGTCTATATCAAGGTCCTTTGGTACATTTGCGGCATGTAAGGCTTGTTCCAGGATTTCCCTATGCACTGTGGATATTTTAAGCAACTCAAAAATGGAAATTTTGGCAGAGGTTCGTTGCAATTGGTCCACCAAGTCATACTTTGCTGCAGGAATAGTAACCGTATGTTTCGTTGCTGGTTTACGGATAGTAATAATAGGAACCTTGGATGTTGATGCTGGTTTTGGGGAAGAACTAGGTCCTTTGATTGTGACCTGTGCTTGGCTCCGAGTCACTGCATTTGATTTGAAAGAAACACCTTTTATTGTGACCATAATAATTGATTCAGTTTTAATGTCTAGCCTATTGATCATGTTATCATTATTGGAGTAAGTGTAGTTTACTTCATTACCTTTCTCTTTATATGTTTCCCCTTTGTTGTAGTTAGGGAATGGTTTGTTGAAGGCGGTATGATCTTTGTTGGTAGTGTGTCCTTCCACTTTCATCTTTCCTCCTTCAATGAGGTCTTGAATGACATGTTTAAGCTTAAGGAAATTGTTAGTCTTGTGTCCCTTGTTCTTGTGAAAGATACAATAGGAATTATCATCCCACCACCTTGGTTTAACTGTTGGTTCCCATGGTTTGGAATCTGGGATTGTGAGAACTTTGTTGTCTAATAGTGTCTTCAAAATAGTCTCGAAGGGCTCTCCCAAAGGAGTGAATGTTTTTTGAGGTTTTAAAGTCCATGGCCGACCCTTGTTATTATCATTGTTTGCTTTGGGTACAGGGGTTGTTACCTTGGCATCTTTGCTTGCTTGCATACTGTTGGTTAGATTGAATACCTCGGGTTTAGGACCAACATTGGATGTGTCTACTACGCCATCGTTGACAAATTTTTTATTTTGCTTCCACCATTTAGTTTTAGAGTTGGAGTTGTTAGATTTGTTTTCCCTTTGAAGAGTGATCTCTCCCTTCTTGACCATAACTTCTTTGATATAGAGGCCATTCTTGATCATCCTATCAAAGCTAGGGGAATCTTGCATCTGCAATGCATAGTTCAATTCTGGTATTAGGTTATTGACAAAGATTTCTAAATTCTCAGATTTGAGAATGGCTCTTGAATACCGTGCAAAGATTTTCCTCCACCTTTGTAGAAAGTGGGTAAAGGATTAGCCAATCTTCTATTTAGTGTTGCATAGATCCATCATAGTCACGTCATGCGGGATATTATACGAGTAATGTTGGATAAACTATTTTATTAACTCCTCAAAATTCTTGACCTTGGGTGTAAGTTTTGAGAACCATTCCATGGCGTTGCCTCCTAAACTTCCAGGAAATAGTCGCATGAGGTAAGTGGATTCATGCATGTACTCTATGCTAAGAGCACAAAACTCTCAAACATGGTCATGTGGATCGGTCTCTCCCATATACTTGTCATATTTTGGTCGTGCCATGTTGGGAGGGAATGGAACCATAGTGATACTTTTGTTGAAAGTAAATGGACAAATGGAGTCCACAGAGTACTTTGTTGTGGGTTTAGCCTTTTCTTGCTTGAGAGTCGCAAGTGCCATTTGCATTAAGGTGAGTTGTTTGGCGAGAATAGAAATAGGAGTTGGTACCTCCTTTTCCTTTAGTTGTTCCACATCATAATCCTTGGGTAATTTTAAACCAGTGTATGCTAAATGGAGGAATTATTTCTCTTTATCCTCGTCAATCATCCTTTCCAATATTTTGTGGATCTTCTTGCTCTATTTGATTTTATTGTACTCTTCTTCAGGGATGTCTTCCTCACTACCCAATCCAAATGGAGGACATTCAAAAGTGGGTTCTTTGTCTTCATCGATATCTTTATGCTTTTGGTTTTTTCTATTGTCATATTCGTCAAAAGCCTCACTCCATCCACGAGTGGACCTGTCCATTTCTGGAGAGTCTAGATCGAATAGGGAACTGCGAGATGTTTCTCCTTGAAAGTGTGTTGATTTAGGAATTACTTTTTATCCTTTAGATGTGTACTTGTTGTGTCTTGTGTTAACCATGTATCTGTATATCAACTTCATCAAAGTTTCTCAAGAGTGTTAGGTAGTATCTCGAATCGTTCAAGTGAGTGTGTCTAGGTGGAAGTATCATTTGTGTTTTGATGGAAGTAAATGATTCCAGTGTCAAAGGGTTAGAATGCCCTGATAGTGAGTTGGGAACCAAATTGTTGTAAGAAGCGGATAGAACACACGTATCGAGACAGATAACAAAAAACTGACCAGATATGCAAGGTAGATGTTTGAAAAATTATTTAGACACAGTGACAGGGAGACCAGAAAAGACAACAGGGACAGAATAAAGAGCCAAAAGGGTATCCAAATCAACTGAGTTTTCTTGAGAAACTATTTTGCAAATGGCCACTATCCTAGATGCGAGCTCCCAGATGTGAGCCAGGAAATACGGGATGTGAGCTACTGATGACCCTAGATGCGACTTGGAACCCTAAATGTGATGATGTGTTGACCAGATGCGAGCCAGGATACCAAAAATGAGCCAAGAAATCCAGGATGCAATTTTCTGATGTCTTTGTCAGATTGGGTCAATTTTGAAAAAAAAAAATTGGAAGTGTGTGAAGTTCATTTGATTGCAGTTTTGAGTTCTGAGACCCATTAGTGAATGAAAACACATGTGTAGACCCAGGATTGAAATTTGTTGCTTGTTTGAAAATGTTATCTTTTTAGTAATCTTTGAGTTATGTCAAGCATTGTTGCATTGTTAAAGGGGTGAACAAACACATCTTTATGCCCTATGTTCTAGGTGGAGGATGAAAATTCTTTCTCATTGACTTAGGTACACACTCAAATAGTAATCAGAATACAAGCATCACCAAGCACGCAATGGCTCTAGTCATGATGTTGTATTAGCCGACTCCAAACGCAAGTGAGGGCACGATATGATGAGTGTCTTGGGGAAACTACTTTCTGCCTTGCACAAGGATTATCACCCTTTCGGGGGTGAATCAAGAATTCTTTCAGTTTAAGTGTTGTCTATGATTGGGCAATCCATTTGAAACCGTCCCCCATAGAATTGCACAAGGCAAAATTGAGGTGTATAGCCCTATGAGTACTCAAATATGTGTAGTCTTCCAAGAAAGATTCAAGCAGCTCCGCTCTACACATACCCAACCATGCTTAAGGAATGATGTCAAAATTCCAGGAACAAAGTTGATTCCATCTTTTGAGGATTTAGCCTATGAGGAAGCAATTATTTATAGTGATTTGGAAGGATTGGCGTAAAACCTATCCTCACTTGGGTCCTTCCCAGGATATTTTTTCCTCAACCGGCAGGCCCTCTACTAGTAAATAAGAATACAAAGGATTGGCGAGTGTAGGACATCTAGATTTTTTATTTCTTTGAAGAAGAGCATACTCTCCTAATCCATGCCATTTTCTCCCAAAACAATTTCAAGCAAACAGTTTGTTCCCTCAAGAAATGTTGTGCTCAATTTAAGATGTTCCTACTTTATGGAAAATAGAATACTTGAAAGTAAAGTTGTGTTGTTCAATTATCCACAATTTTAGATGAGTAGCTTGTTCAATTTCTGATCCCCAAAATTGATTGTTCATTTAGCCTACAAATTTAGTGCTTTGAATTGTTCATTTACTGATCCAAAAGAAATTTAGTTTTGCTTGCTTGGTTTAGTTATCTCCAAATTCCTTTCAACTCATAAAATGATGTGTGAGTTTCTGATTTTTCTTAAAAGGAAAAGAGCATAGTCCTCTAGTCAGTTTAGTAGAAGATTAGAAAATGTTCTTAGTGTGAAAAGCATGTAAATAGAGCTCAAGAAGGGGGTTGGGCAACCTGAAAAATCATGTTAGTATTCTTTGTTCAACTCCCAAGAAAAACCTTTTATAGCAACCTGCAAACACTAATTAGGCTACTTTAAAAGACAAAAACCAAAGTGATCAAAGTGTTAGAGGTTAGGCAATGAAGTACACAAGATTTTTCACCATATACAATCTTAAAAACACAGGATGTGATACCGTATACCGGATGTGACTGAATGTTCCCCAGATGCGATCCTAAACTAAAAATGATATGGGAAATCTCGGATACGAGCCTTGTTTTCTGCGGTGTGAGGGTGTATCCTGGATGTGAGCCAGAATGACTAGATGTGACTCTGGACCTGAAAACTAGGAGGATAGATTAGTGAAAAATGAAGTTAAAATGAGGCCAACATCAAGATTGGGCCCCACGATGGGTGTCAAAAATGTGTGTGTGAAATATTGCACCTATTACCCGCAACACAACACTTCAATATATCATTGTATTAGTGGAAAACATGGTTAGAAGAGCATATAAAATACTAAAATTGACCTATTGCTTTCTAACTAAGAAGAGTATGATAAGCAACATAACAGCCCTCAGATTATGTTACTATCAGTGACATAGACGACTTACCATGAAAGATTTGAATTACAACAAACTATTTAACCATTAAGCATGCATATTATCTCTAAAAATGAACATTATAACTATGCATGATAATGAAACTATGAAGTGAAAATGAAGGTATCTAAATCTTAACAGCATAACAATGTATTTTCAATCTAAGAATCAAGCTTATTTGTGCTCAAAAATCCCTTCTATTTATAGAAGAATGAGGAGAGAGAGGGGGGACAAGGTGCATTAATGGAGTAGAAAAACTCATTAATGAAGTGTAAGAGGCATTAATGCCTTGGGCATTAATGAAGCATGGTGGAGGCAAATGCATTAAATGCTACATTAAATATGAGCAATTAAGAGGCACAGGTAGGGGTACAAGTAAAGCTTGAGAAGGTAGACTTGAGGAAAGGAATCTTGAGATTCCTTGACTTTCTCAAGTGGGTGGAGTCCTTAATCATTCCTTAATGGAATGTGACAACATTAGAAGGTGGGTTAGGATAGAATTAGGATTAGAATTAGATTTAGCAAGGATGAATGGGTCGGGATAGGTTCAAACCCAGAGTCAAAGTGGTTGAAGTGGGTTAGGTTAAGGTTTAGCGAAATATTAATGAAATGAACAAAACTTATTTAATTCATTTAAAAATAGCAATATTAATTATTTAAGCTTTTAATTTCTTTTTAATAATTAATAGGACTATAGCCAATTTAATTAAATTAATTAGGCTAGGGGAATGGGTTCCTGTTGCAAGTGAGCAATTGATTTAGGGATTTATTTAATCCCTAGTAAATTAATCATTTTAGCCATGTATTTGATTGATTTTGATTTTGGCTAAAAGTAATTAATTTAGTGATTTGATCACTTTAGGAGATTAATTTGATTCGAAAGAATTATGCCAAGCAGTAACAGGGTCGTTTGAACATAATTGGGGGTATGATCACACTTAGGGAAAATAGGGTCTATAATCAGAGCAGACCAAATCCAGGTGGTTACACTAACATTTAAGATGCAGAGTATAAATAGAAAGAGAAGGTTTGACCAGTGAATGCACCATGCACTGGATACCCTGACCCGTTCCTGCAGCTGACTCGATTGTTGGCGAAGTAAATGAAACTTGAAGTGGCAGTTCCAATAGTACAAAGGTGGAAGTAGCTAAGCGGAGACCGAGCCACAGAGTTGTGAGTTATTTTGAGGAAATCCAGGAAGAAGTGGGAAGCTAGATTTGTTCTTCCTCTGTCATAACAAATCTTTCCTTCTTCCTGGATGTCTTCTATTTTTACCGCTTTCCAGTTTTCCATCTTTCCAAATAAATGACTCCACCTTTTGTATAGCGTGAGTGGTTAGGATAGTTAGATGTTTTTCTTTAAATAAGCCCCACTCCCACATGAGAAGAAGGGCATTATTAGTTAGCAGAATACAATATCACTCTATTGTTTTATAGTTTTATATGAATCTCATACTTTTTGTTTCAATCAATAGCAAATGAGGTGTTGATATTTAGTTTAGTATAATTGAGTTTGGATACTCACTCAAGGGGGCCCACATGGTGAGGAATCCATATTAGTTAGAATCATTTGTATGTAGATTCATTTTCCTGTATCTTGTTATCGTAATTCTGGTCTTAACACAGTTCCTGTAGCCAAAGTTATGGGGTAATCTATTACTTTCTGCAGCCAAATAGGCAGAACCATTGAAACATTATAGTTGTGTTTTCAAGTCTTTGCATTCCTACAACACCTTTATTTATGCATTCCTTTTTTAGTATTTAATTCCTGCAGTGATAGACAAGTTTCCCTTTCAAGCAATTTGTTTCCTGTAGCTATAGACTAGTTTCCCTTTCAAGCAATTTGTTTCCTACAGCCATAGTGTGGTCTGAGTAAAATCCTTGGTGCATATATCTTGCTAACCCATTTCAAGTACTACGTCCCTGGGTTAATAAATTAAATGAGTTTTTATGAGGAAAATAGTTGCTTGGTAGGATGTCCAATCCCTAAATCTTAGTGAGCACCTATTTTTTTATTCCTTTAATAGAACCAATCACACCCTATGGCCTCATAAATTCAACCCAAAATATCATATCATTCCATTTAATACCACTACAACTTGGAAAGCAACGTCATAGCTTGGAAACCATTAGAAAACCATTTAAATATTTGAAAATCTTATTCCAACAGATATAGGTAGCACGAAATATAGCATTAATGGCTCAGAGTGAATCCTTTACTCAACTTTAAAATGTAGTCATAAATTATATTTTAAATACCCAGGAGCCATGATCTGATCTGCGCACAAATTTCAAAGGCATGAACCCGCAAAAAATAAACATCATTCATCTTTTGTTCAAGGAAACATGCACACCGCACGATAAAAAACAAACTGAACTACGTTTACTTCCTTTTAGCGCTGACCACTTTCCACATGTCTCTTAATTGTGAACCCACGATGGATAAAAATCATGCACCTCCTAATCCAGTCATTGCACCACCACATGATTAGATCTGATCTAATAGTCCCACCATAATACCACAAAATTTACTGTGTCCCACCATTTGCAACCTATCATCCTGTCACAATGCCTTGATGACTAAACCCTGATCAACTTTCCTTCACAGGATAACACAAACTGTTAGATCCTCTGATATCTGTTAGAACTTTAACCCTTCATCACAACTCAAACCCATGATCATAAGATGTCACACATCAAACAGTCACAATGCCTTAATTAGTAACTGTTGATCAACTTTTCTTTAAGGATTTACGCCAACCGTAGGATCAACTCTGATCTGAACATAGTTCATGTTATCTTTAACTCATCTCGGGCCTGCACTTTCCATGTGTCCTTCTATTGTGATGACACAAATATTAACTATTGTGCATCATCTATTTAAGGCAAGCCACCCATAGTAGATGATATCTGATCTGACGATGCTGGAAAGATTGATGCTAGCTTTGAAGAACGCTAACCTCATGATGTCAAAATGGACAGATGGCACCTTGTCACGATGCCTTAATGTTTAAACTAAGTACATCTTGAGTTTGAGGGATAGCGACAACCGTCAGACCAAGATGAACCTACTAGACAAATGGGGACCATAAATTAACTCAGGGACATTAGACTTAGGGAAAAATTAATACACCCCGCTAAGTCTTTATCAAATATTGAAAAGGTGGCCCCGCTCGACAACAAAATTAGACATATCAGTTTTAAGACTTAAGTGGCCCAAAAAGTAACTTGATTTTATAACAAGCACATGAAAGACTTAGGGGTTACGGTAAATTCAAACCAAGGGCCAGAAATTTTGAATTAGGGCTTAAGGACCATGGCAAGATTTAACAGGAAAAGGAAGGAAAAACACCATTTAAAACCAGGAAATTATCAGTCCTAACAGGATGCTCCAAATTTGTCTTCACCATCATAGCTCCCTCTAGGAAATCCTTCTTTGTATCTGATTCCTCCTGAGCCTATGTCAGACCAAGATGCAAGGCACTCCTTCCTTCACTAACCATCGCCAACTGCTTCGCATAAGAGGATTTCTCCTCAGCCAATTGAGCCTCCAAAGATACCTTCTCTGTCTGAATGACCTCCAACCGATCCACCATCTCGGCTCTCTCTATGAGCTAGCAAACTCATTTGTATGGCAAGCCAAATATCCCTCAACTACCCTCAACCAGGTGGCCATCTCCTCCCGAGCTCTTTGTGTGGCCACCTAAGCAGTCTCATGCCCTATAGAAATATGCTTCGTACACCTCAAGGTGTAATAGCCCTCCTTGAAATCCTACTCTATCTATCGGATAAGAGCCTCCACTCTACTCTCCACCACTGGCTAACCAACTGACAAGGTGTTCAAAATCTCCATAGTCTCTATGGCTAGCTTTCCTCCTGACTCCAAATAGGTTGCAAAGGTTGTGGGGTATCCAGTTCACACAAAGGACAGTAACCGCTCCAAATCCTCAGCAATACTCTCCAGAGCCCAAGACTGGGATGAAGCCACCACCCCATGTCTACGTACAACCATGTTTACTAATTAGGCTTCAACGTCCTCCCTGACGGGCTCTAGAGGCTCCAAAGGTGCAAGGAGCTCCCCATGCCCAGGAAACCCCATGGTGACTAATGTACTCTTGGTATCCAAGTGCACGATCAGTTCTGCTGCTGCCAAGTGCTTAGTGTGGTCCCCTACAGATGAGGCCTTGAACTCCAAGTCAATCACCTCCAAGTGCACATCCTGTCAAGGAGAGAGAACACTCCAACTAGTGCTAAGGGTGTCATTTAGAAGCCCCTACTAAGCCAAGTTCTTATAGCCTTGATGGAATAAGGATCAACAGCAGGTGGGGGGTCATACAAAAAAATGGCATCAATAGTGACCATTGCATTGGTCCTAACCACCTCCAAATGAACCTAGACCTCCCTCCCCTCCAGAAGCTCCTCCTCACTGGCCTGATCTCTCTCACCCCTAGCACATCCCCACAATCCAATTTTGGAGGCCTGGACTCATCCACTATCTCTTCCATAGTGACCGCCGAGGGTCCCACAACCATCTCCATTAAAGGAAATGCCTCTACCTCTGGCACTACTGGGGTCATCATCATTGGCTTCCTCGGCTGCCCGAACCCAGGGATGAAGGGCACACTTACTATCATTAGGGTCATGTGTTTTGTGGAAGACAATATCGGTCATGTATATAGAACCTTTGTGGGTGTGGGTGTAGGTAGAGAGTCAGTTTTGGCCACCTCCATAGGGTCATCTTTAATTGTCTAAATGTCCCCCTCATTTGAGTCACCAGAGCTCTCAGACATCTCCTCTCAGCCACTGTCAACGTCCTCTGACCCAAACCCTGAAATAACTTACCTCTATCACTTTTGTCCTATAAGCACTTTCTAACCTATCAATATGTCAAAGTGTCTCCAACACATGATGGGTAGCTCGCTAGGCATCAAGGGACTAGGTTTCACCTCCAGTCGGTTGGCTAGAATATGTGTGCATGTGGCATCTAAAAATAAGATGATGGCATAGGGGACATATAAAATATCTTATGCTGCAGGGTCATAATTCAAGCATTCGCTCTGCCAACGACGTAGCCAATTCTATACTGTACCATTCATCAGGACATTTATCAACATGATTTGGGGAAGCACGATATCATAAGCGCAACTTTACCCGGTAATTCTACTCTTGACAACATCCATAATGCAACACTAATGCCCTTCTACAAAGAAGGACTTCTTCATCCTATGTCCTTTTGATTCCTTTACCACTAAATTGAGATTTGTATGTGTGAGGCTTTTGGATACTAGTTTAATCCAATAATCCCTTGTTTCCCTCAGCATCTTCCTTACCTTATTATCAATTTTTATCCCATTGCGTCCTGGTATGCCAAACACCCATGTAAAATCTGTCACCGTGAATGCAACCCTCATGTCCCGCCTGAGGTAGGACAATGTGATCACTCAGGAATGTTTGTCAAAGGTCGCGATCATAGTTCAATGTGAACTTTTGTAGTCCTTAATGCAAACTATGAGCATTTATATGTCCCATTGCACATGCGCGATCCTCAAATTTTTCTTTACCAAATCATTGTTGGGTGTATCCTACCACCACTTTCAACACTCTAACCCATACAAACCCTCGAACGTGATCGTCTGTGTTGTAACTATATCTGAATATGGGGTCTAAACTTCTACTTGCCACAGGAACTGGCATCCATACGCCCTGCAAATTTTACTCTTGAGGGTAACACTTGGGAATTTTTATCCATGCTCTTACTCAAACTACTATGCAACTGTGCTTTCCAGCACCGCTTTCCTACTAAATCCATTTATCTGTAACCATTTTGGCTTTTTCTTTCTTTCTTTTGAATGTACCCTCCAGATAACTAAATAACTGTCATACGACTCCTCCTTGTGGCTTCTTTCCTCTCTATCTCCCTATGGATGACACTATTACTCTCCTTGTAGCTTGTGTTGTATTTTTCTTTAGACGGGCTGCAACTCTTACATATTTTATTACCTCCAAATGGAGGCTGCAGTTTTATGTATCACACTATGACACCACCGTACAATGGTCCCTCCCACAGTGGTTCCACTGACAGTGTTTCCACCATTTGGTGTGACCCCGAATAGTGGCCCTACTATTCAATGGTTCCACCATCTCGTGGTTCCACCGACTGTGTTTCCAATCGCACGGTGGTTACACCGTACGATTTGTCTCTGAATTCACTTTTTTTTTTACTTTTAAATTCTCATTACTTACGTCTGGATGGGTTTGTCAGCATGAACTAGGCCATCCCTCCATCTCCTTTCCTTGTATGGACTTAACTTAGACCCGTTCACTGCATCGGGGACTTCCTTTTATCCAGCGTCCATAATTTGATTGACCCATTATCGCCAACCTCTTGAGCTTCGTACAACCCCAACCAGTTCACTTTAAATTTCCCTGGCTTGATCTCATTTTTCCATTGTACATTAATACCAATTGTCCCAGAGTGAAGAAGACCCACTTAAGATGCTTGTCATGTCAGGCCTTCCGCCTCAACCGCATGACCTTTGTAGCCCACTGTGCCATCATCTGACGCTCATCCACCTTGTTTAAATTGTACAACCTTTCCTGAAGTCTCTCCATATCTCCCAGTCTATTTTTTATTGCTATTCTTAAACTTGGCACCATAATCTATTGGAAATACAATATGGGAAAGCAAGATACTGAGAGGGGGGGTGAATTAGATCTTAAATCTTTTATCCTTTAAAACAAAACTGATCCACAATCATACATAAATCTAATTGATCTAACAACTAGTAGAATCCATGACAGTAAATAAATAATTCAAGACACAGAATTTTAGTAACCCAGAAACCCAATAAGGTAAAACTAGGGTGGGGATGATACCCACACAAATTTTCACTACTACAACAATAAAGTGTGCCTGTTAGGGCTACAAAGTTTGATCATAATATGTAATCTACCTGGTTAAAGGTTTGCCCGGTTAAGAGCTATAGATCATTACAATATACCTTGTAAAAGGATTTAAACTTACAACAAAGTAAGCACTCAGTTAAGAGATTTAGAAAGGTCTGTTAGAATCACTCTGTTAAGAGATTTCACCTGATACACTGGTTAGAATGTCTCAAGAACTAATCCTTCATTATGCACTCTGATGCTGATAATGGATCTCCTATTTCCAATACCTTCTCTGATCTAATAATCTGATATGTCTTTACTCTGCTGTTCACTGCTCTTTCACTCTGCTAGATCTATACTTCTTCTATCAAAATAACCCTTTGTACATCTCTCATGTACGCATACACTTCTCCTTTCATACACACTTGCACCACTATATTTTTAGGGTTTAAGAAGCAATCTTATATACTTTACAAATCTGGCATCTAGATCTAGATCAATGATCATGATCAAATGCTTATGCCACTTGGGCATTCCAATTTTTTGATTGGCTCCATGCCACGCATTGGGATCAAGTAATTAATGCACAATTAACTCCTTTGAAATAATTAAAGGCATGAACAAGTCGGCCCAAAAAATTTTACGTTCAAGTTTGTTCCATTCCTAACATGTATGTCAAAACTGTCTTGCTCGGCACATAAAGACTCTGGCGCTTGGCATGAACATGATCAAATTTTGCTTGATTTCTGAGTCACTCGACAACCATTATCTTCTCAGCAACGACTATGCTGGATAGCTCAGCCTATACAGGATAGCTTGTCTATAGTGATGACCGGATAAACTGCATGGATAAATGACTAAGTGTGGGACACTAATGATCAACAAAACTTAGAGATCAACAATCTCCCCCTTTGATATTAGTGGAAAAAACACACTTATCATTTCTTTACATTCACAAAAATTTTCCTAAGTACACAACGTACTCCCCCTAAGATTATACTTCATACTTACATAATATACGTGCCTTGCAAAATATTATGCCTGATTCTGCACATCTTTATCCATTTCCTTATCTGTTTCCCTACCTGATTTCCCCTTGTTTTTGTCACTAATAGCTACAGGGGTTAAGTCATACTTATCCAAAAATGATTTATGAAGCTGTAATGTTAGTGCACACATTGTATCCCAACTATCCTTTACAAACTTCATGACTTGTAACTTAATTTCTAGCTCGGCAGCTAGACTTACCAAACTATCTGATGTAGAGAGATGAGAATCCCTCTTGACTAACTCATTTGCATCTTTAATTTCCTTCTGTATAACCTCCAGATGAGGTATTAAGGCAGTCTGAATAGTTATTAACTTTTCTCTTATTCTGCCATCTTCAGCCATAAGCTCGGCTAATCTCCTCTGTGTATGAGTCAACTTGTCAAAATGTAAGGAGCTAGAACTAGCATCCATACTCAATATACTCCCTGTTGACTTCAAAGCTAGTTGAAAATTTTCAATAAGCTGTTGGTTATCCTTGGTAAAGAATTCTACATCACATAACTTTTTATACAAGGAATAAACATTATTTACAACCTCCTCAAGAATACTAATAAGAGAAGAAAGTTCAACATGTTTGATAGCAATCTCTGCTGATATCCTCTCCAAAAATTTGTTCTCAAACTTTCTCTCGGACCATTGTAGCAACTTTTCATTTGCCTCAATATTTTCATCATTAAATTTTTGCACAATATGGACTAACTGTTCCAAGATAGATGTTTGTTCATTAATATCTTTTATATCAAAAGAATTAACAAAAATATCCTTAATTTAATGTAATAATTGCTTTTGTTGGTGCTCCCTCTTTAGTTCCTCTTGTTTCTTCTTCCTCTTTAAAAGGTCTTGTAGAGTCTGAATCTGCTCATATGTCAAGTTATCTATATCCCATTTAGAAATCACAATCACTTCATCCAAAGTGACACTTGGACTTGGTGACTTCCTCTTATGTGACTTCTTCCTTTTGAGTTTTGAAGAGCTGATACTCGGCTCAGGTACTATGATATCTTTACCTTTGTCGGTGTTAATTTTAATTTCTGCCTTCATCTGAGTCAAGATTACCTGCTGATCAGGTATATTTCCTATATTGGGTCCAGTGGGAGTAGATGTTACAGAGTGTGGTAGATCCACCAACACTTGTATATCCTCTTGTTCTGTAGGCTTATTTGCAATTTCCTCCATCTTAACTCCACTCTCTAAAATTGTTTGTACAACCTCTAAAATAGGTGGATTTGTAGTGATTACCTCATTTTCTCCTTCTTTCTCTGACTCGACCTCAGTGGCCCGAATGGGTGAATGCATACCTGTGTCTTCTGACTCATTCTGATCCTTGACATCCACATTACTATTTTCTCCAAGTGTAGTATCAATGGGACTATCCATTGTCAAATTTGTAATTTCCACATCACTTGTTTCCTTTTGGGGTTATGTTTCAGTTTCTTCTTGATCTGTAGCAGTTTCTTTCTCCATTTCCTTTGGCTCTGAGGTGCCTTCACCTTTCTCATTGGCCTTCTTAGTGATTCACCCAAAAGTTTCCTTCCATATTCTGGCACTTTGTTGAACTACACCTTCAACATCATTTCTGAAAATAGCAAAAGCTCTTTGTTTAGGAATAAACTTCTTTTGATATTGATCAATGAATTTAGCTATTTGTTTCTTTGTTAAGTCAGGAATGAACTTATCCCATGTTCCTTCCCTTATCTACCTTTCAGTCATCAGTGCATATTGCCATTTCTGAGAAAAAATATCATACAGCTCTATAGGAATAAGATTTCCTATCTCTACAGGCGCCATCTTGAATGTGCATATCATATCTATTAATGTTTCTTGAATCTTATGCTTGTTAGCTATGCTTTGCTTCTCATACTTGATAAACTTAAATCCTGCTAAACCAACATTAGTCCTTAGGTTCTTACATACCTCATCAAAATTGGTCATTGGTTTATTTGATGTTGTAGGTATGTTGATTGGCACATCTGTATCTGTCTCTTCACCATCTTAAAACTCCACTATAGCTTCCCCCTTGGTCTTTTCTTAGCAGGTTGGCTCGGCACAGCCTTGGTTGCAACTTGTTCTCTCTTCCCTAAACTTCTCTCACCAACAATCTTCTTTGTATATACCTTTGTTGTCTCGGCTTGTGCAAAAATAGTTGATACTCTTTTCATAGGCTGGTTATTTACAGGAGGGGTAGCCTTAGATTTGGCCTGACTTGGTTTAGTTGCCTTAGCAACTACTGGCTGCTTCCCTTTACCTTTCACAGTGACCTCTTCTTCAGCTTCACTCTCCTCTTCTTCACTAGATATATCTTCTTCATGTCCTATTGATAAGCCCAAAGGTGCATCCTTTGCATCCTCATCACTCTCAATACCAACCATTTTATTCATATTTTTGACAATTTTCTTCCTTTTTCTCTCCATAGTGCTAGCCTTCAAATCCATAGAGATTTTGGATTTAGCTTCTTCATAGTTTCCAAAATGTTTCACTATACATTAAATTTCCTCTGCCAATAGAGTTGTTATTGTTGTAGATGTCTCATCAATGTTTACTTCATAAGGCAATGGCCTCAGCCATGATACCCTCGACACTACTGCCTGCACATAGGTGTAATCTGTGTCTACTAGAAAAAATACATCTTCATAATGTTTCTCAACTAGTGAACTGGGAATTATACTCCTTAATCTCATCTTTTTCTTGAATTCCACAAAATATGTTCCCATCACATTGTCAAAATTATCACCTAATTTCTGAATAAATGCATTGATTTTTTGTGTGATAGGTCTGTCTATTTTCCACGTTTCCAAAAGAAGGAAATGTATTCTGTATGTAGAAGAATATGCAAGTGAGCAGAGATCCAAACTTACATATTGAGTTCTTTGCCTTTCTGATTGAAGCTAAGTTCTCGGCTAGTTGCATTAGTTGAAGCTCGGCAAGGTCATAGGTATGATCCTTCTTTACAATTTTCCAAGCCTGGTCAACTGCAATGCAGGGGACACTGTCCAGTCATCTTGAATGATAAAACCTATGAGCTATAACCCTGACTGCAAAATCAAGCTCCAAATCTGTAATTGTAGATATCGTCATCCCTCTTTTTTCCAAATGGCTCCAGTGAGTTCTTCAATGTTTTCCTTACGCTGACATCTCATAGTTTTCTTCTCGTTTAGAATTGGATAACTGGTCCATTCTCTAGCGATAACTTTGTCATCTTCAGCTTTCTTCTTTTGTTCCACTACTTCACATAGTCTTATTGTTTGCATTTCTTATTCTCTTTTTAGGTTTCTGACTTCTTCACACAATGTATTGTTCCTTTCTAGTAGATCTACTATTGCTTCATCGCTCTCAGTAGAGTTTCCATTGTGAAAGAGATTTTAGTGTCTTCTTCATGATGTTGAGTATCATTCATTTGTTTGGCCAAATATTTCCTTGCTTGCAAGGAATTCCCGAATTCCTGTCTTGCTGTCTCAAGATGATGTAAATCTAGCTGAATTTCAATCTTTTAATTCTCAATGACTTTTCCCAATTTGTAAATCTCCATCTCCAGATTTGTACTCTCAAGCTGATTAAAACCTTTTGTAGGAGAACTTAGCTCTGATACCAATTGTTGGAAATACAATATGGGAAAGCAAGATACTGAGAGGGGGGGTGAATCAGATCTTAAAGCTTTTATCCTTTAAAACAAAGTTGATCCACAACCATACATAAATGTAATTGATCTAACAACTAGTAGCATCCATGACAGTAAATAAATTATTCAAGACACAGAATTTTGGTAACCCAGAAACCCAATAAGGTAAAACTGGGGTGGGGATGATACCAACAAAAATCATCACTACTGCAGAAATAAAGTGTGCTTGTTAGGGCTACAAAGTTTGATCACAATATGTAATCTACCTGGTTAAAGGTCTGCCTGGTTAAGAGCTATAGATCATTACAATCTACCTTGTAAAAGGATTTAAAATTACAACAAAGTAAGCACTCGGTTAAGAGATTTAAAAAGGTCTGTTAGAACCACTCTATTAAGAGATTTCACCTGATACATTGGTTAGAATGTCTCACGAACTGATTCTTTGCTATGCACTCTGATGCTGATAACAGATCTCCTCTTTCCAATACCTTCTCTAATCTAATAATCTGATGTGTCTTTACTCTATTGTTCACTTCTCTTTCACTCTACTAGATCTATGCTTCTTCTATCAAAATAACCCTTTGTACATCTCTCATGTATGCATACACTTCTCCTCTCATACACACTTGCACCACTATATTTTTAGGGTTTAAGAAGAAATCTTATATACTTTACAAATCTGGCATCTAGATCTAGATCAACGATCAAGATCAAATGCTTATGCCACTTGGACATTCCAATTTCCTAATTGGCTTCGTGCCACGCATTGGGATCAAGTAGTTAATTCATAATTAACTCTGTTGAAATCATTAAATGCATGAATAAGTTGGCCCAAAATAGTTTACCTTCAAGTTTGTGCCATTCCTAACATGTATGTCAAAACTGTCTTGCTCGGCACATAAAAAATCTGGCACTCGGCATGAACATGATCAACTTTTGCTTGATTGTCGAGTCACTCGGTAACCATTATCTGCTTGGCAATGACTATGTCGGATAGCTCGGCCTATACTGGATAGCTCGGCTGTAGTGATGACCAGCTAAACTGCCTGGATAAATGACTAAGTGTGGGACACTAATGATCAACAAAACTTATAGATCAACATAATCTCCACGGGAACAATGATTTCTTTCCCATACATCAACTGGAAGGGCATTTGTCCTATAGTGACTTTATAAGTTGTGTGATAGGCCCATAATGCTGACGGGAGCCTCTCTTCCCAGTCTTCACCTTCAAATCAACATGATTTTTAGATTACAAATACCAGTATCTTATTAGTATCCGCAGCCTGGCCATTCACTCTCGGGTAGTAAGGGCTCGAGAATGAGTGAAAAATATTAAACTCGGTAGTAAGCAATTTTATGATGTGATTGACAAAGTGTCCCCATCGGTCACAAGTGATCTGAATGGGTATGCCATACATTGTAATTATCTTTTCATAAATGAATCTTGCAGTGCTCAAGATAGAGTTATCAGGTAGGCCTTTGCCGTCAACCCATTTGGCCAAATATTTTGTCTCCATGACAATATAACTACACCTGCGATCCCTACTTTCCTTAAGTGGTCCAACAAAATCCATCTCCCATCATTCAAACAATTCTTGTGTGTTGGAGGGGTTTAGTGGCATAACGTTTCTTTTTAAAGGTTTCCCGACTCTTTGACATGTGTCACAACTCACCACCCATTCTAATATCATTGTATTGTGTCAAGCACCATAACCCTGCAAGTAATACTTTTTGAGTTATTGTGTTCGGTCTCATATGCCCTCCGGCGGGACCCTCATGAACCTCCCTCAGAATACTCGAAACCTCCTCCATCACGCTGTCAGAGTACTTGATCAAGTCCCGTCCTATAAAGTAACCCTTTGATGAGTTGGAAGGTTTGAATTTTGAGGACAAGTTTCCTTCTTTCCCTTGGTGGAATCTCCTAGGGGAACTTCCCTAAGGAAAGGTATTCTCCAATACTTGTATACCAAGGGGGTAAAACCACGATTTAAAAGAGATGCGCATCAGGGAAGTCATTGTTCACTCCTTCTGGTAGATCCCATATTTTATGTAGAAAAGGTGATATGCACTTGCATGGCTTTTCTTGGGGTGAACTATTATGGTAAATGTGAACTGTTGTAATAAAAGTAACTGCCTTCTTACTCTGCCCTGGATAACTGGCTTATTCACCATATACATTAAGGCTCAATGATCTACATAAAAAATAAATGGAGTAGCCAACAAATACTGTTGGAATTTCTATATGATGTACACCATTCCCAATGATTCTCTCTCTGTCGTTCTATAGTTCTTCTCAACCTTCGACAGAAGCCTGTTATGAAGTATATTGGGTGGTCCAACCCATGGTCACCCATCTGTACCAATGCAGCTCCGATTGCAAAATTGCATACGTCTACATGTATATGGAACTCTTTATCCAAGTTAGGGAATGCCAGAATGGGTGCAACTACTAATCTTGCCTTCATTCCCTCAAATGCTTCTCCCTATTCTCTTTCCCAAGTGTGGGGTTCTCCTTTCCGAGTCAACCTATCAATTAGATAGGACACATGGGCAAAGTTTTTGATAAATATTCGATAATATCTGATGTGTACAAGAAATTATTTCACCCTTGTGACATCCGCTGGTGGCTCCATCTCGAGGATCACACATTTTTTTACGATCTATTTTGAGTCCAGCCTTACAAATGATGTGTCCAAGTAGCTTTCCTTAAGGTACCATGAACTTGCACTTCTTGGGGTTGAGTGTGAGTCTTGCCTATTTTCATCTCTCGATGCATTATCCAAGAGCTACCACGTGAGTATTCTCCACACTAAAGATAGACCAATCATCCAAAAAGACTTTAAAGTTTCATACTGCCATTTTATCAAAGATATGTAAAATTATCCTCTAGAACATTACGGGAGCATTGCAAAGTTTGAACAACATCTGATTATACACATATACCCCATCTTCCACTATGAAGGTTGTCTTTTGTTTTTCCTCCTCCATGATGGATATCTGAATGTATCTAGAGAATCCATCCATGAAGGAGTAGATTTTGTGTCCTGCGAACTCTTCCAGAATGCTATCAGTGAACGGTATCAGGAATGGGTCTTTTATGGTGACTGTGTTCAAGCATCTGAAGTCCACACATATTCAAATCTTGGTTTCCTCCTTCTTTAATGAGATAAAAATGGGTGATACCCATTCACTTTTTTTTACTCTAAATATAATCTTGACCTCCAACATACATTCAATTTCATCATTAACTCACACACCATAATTCTTGTTCATTCTAAATGGTCGCTTTCATATAGGCATCACCCCAGGTACCAACGAGATCCGATGGACAGATAATTCTGGCAGAAACCCTTTCAAATATTTTTATATCCACACACAGACATCCTTATATTCTATGAATATTTTAAATAAGGCCACCTTCTAGACTGGATTCCAGTCATTTCCGACGAGGATGTTTTCTGGATTAGCCTCGTCTCCTAAGTTCATGAATTTTAGGGAGGGCTTCTCATACCAAATTGGTTTTTCATTATCCAACTTGTGTGCTAGTTTTTCACTTACACAAGCCTCCCCTTCCTTGTACTTACCGTACCCAGCTGGGAATG
Source organism: Thuja plicata (assembly GCA_018584345.1). NCBI lineage: Eukaryota > Viridiplantae > Streptophyta > Pinopsida > Cupressales > Cupressaceae > Thuja > Thuja plicata. The sequence goes on from MU225845.1 coordinate 155,583, forward strand.
AGTCTTTCTTGGCCCCCTCATCCACCTCGAGCATGTTACAGTGGAATAACTCATAGTCTTCCATTTTCCAATGGAAGAGTCTGTTCAGTGAGTCCAGGTCATCCTTTGAGTACCCTTTTAATTTGAGGACTCCTTTTTATTTGTCTCCATGTGTTTCTTCTCTTCTTCTACTTATTCCTTCGCCTATAACTCTGATGAAGACGCTAAGTCTTCACTGACCAATTGGGTCCTTAGATCAATTGTAAATTTTTGGCCATTTCTTTCCATGGACAAGGTGTTTCTCTTCCAATCATGGTTGATTTTAGCTTGTACCAGCTAACCCCTACCAAGGATGGTGTCTTACCCCTTCTTTTGCAGTGGGATGACCACAAAATCCAGCATGAAGAGTTGAATAGTGATATTTACCCGATGTGCCATCAATGTGTCGATGGGTTTGATCCCGTGTTGGTCTACACCTACAAGTTGGAAAGTTGGTGGCCATAGTGTAGGTCACCCTAGTCTCTTCCAAGTCTCTTCACATAAGACATTGACACTTGACCCTCCGTTGACGATGGTTTCTATCAGAATGGAGTCGATAATGCCCATCTCAACCACTGTTGGATGTCTACCTGTGTTCACTGCTAGCAATATTGGATCCTCTCTGAGGGAATTTTCTTTTCTGAAGGAGTTTCTCTTCCCTTGGAAGTTTTCCTTTTCGAGGGGATCTTCCTTTCTAAGGGAGTTTTCCTTTGGTTCTATCCTTGGAGGTGGTATCATATGTAGTAGAGCGATTTGTAGTTGTGGCATGGATACAAGGAGGTCCTTTAATTGTATTAGAATGTATGTCTACATCACTTGTTGTAGTATGTTTTGTTTTGCTTGGAATCTCAGTGAGGTACTAGCATTATCATGTGTTTCTCTATGTTCAACTATCATTTCCCTCTTGATGTCCTCTTTCTCTTCACGCACCCTCTTTTTCTCATTTTCTGGATCTGGGTATGGATCTGGGTAGGTGGCCTTCCTGGATTGCCCATAGGTGAGTGTAAACACCTCCTCCTTGTTGCCTTTGATGTTTAGCAGATTTACCCAAGCTTGGGACATTTTTCATCGTCGTGGTCTCCTAGACCACACCACTTATAGATGAATCGTGGTGCTTCTCCTCTCGGGAAATCCCTAGAAAATTTCCCCCATTGGCTACACACATTGCATCATTGGCTGCCCAGCAACATCATACTGAATATGACTTTGGCCTTTGTTGTTTTTGTTATTTGTATTATTGTTACAATTACCTCTTCCTCCCCTTCAGTTGTTCTAATAGCCATTGGATGATGTCATGGTGTTCTGTATATTCTCCATTGCCGAGGCAGACGGTTCTTTTATAAATAAAACCTCCTGATAAATTCACGTTTTCATATTATACAGGCATTCCTTGGTGAAATGACCTACTATTTGCAAAATGTTACATAATAGTTTCTTCGGGCATGCTCCCTTGGAATGGCCTTCCTCCTTGCAGTCCGCACACCATAGGTCTCCCTCTTCATTCTAGTTGGTTCTCCCCTTCATTGTTTTAAATTCCCTCATCATGTGTACCACGTCTTTATAGAGGTCTTGGACTTTCTTATTTGATTCTCCACTACTATCCTCCTCATTAGAATAATCTTCATCATTGTCAGATGATTAACTCTTCTTTTTCTTTATTGTTTTGTTTTCATTTTCTATGTCCATCGCTCTGTTATAAGCATCCTCGTATGAGGGTGGTGGTACAATCTTCATTTTTCTCCTAAGGGAAGGTTTTAATCCTTCAATGAACCAATGCTTTTTCAGGCCATTCGTCAGCTAGCTTTCTATTTTTTCCACCAATTCCTTCAAGCGGTGGTTGTACCCTTTGATAGTATCATCCTTTGCTTGTTTGGTATTATAGATTTTGGACATTTTTTTGTTATCATCCCTGAGCAGTCAAAATTATTTATGGAATTATTTTTTGAGTTCTGCCCATGTAGAAATTTTGATTAGCTCAAATCAGAGAACCAGTCAATGGCCACTCCGCACAACGTTGCTAGAAACTGCTTCTTCCATTCATCCTGGTCCATGACTCTGTTAGCATTCCAAATCATTTCACACATTTTGCAATGTTGAACAAGATCTTCTTTCCTATCGCCTGTGAACTTGAGAAATTTTTGCTTTTGCGCCATTGTAACTCTTGTAGTTGTTGGTTGTATTTGTACTCCCGAGCTTGGTGCCCTCGAGCTTGGTGCCCCTGAACTGCTAGAAGTGTTCAATCCTAGTAGGTTGCTTTGATTCCTATGCCCTTGTGTCCCTCTAACACTTGTGGTAGCACTGGAATCCTCGACTCCTCTACCCTTGGCTTCTTCCCTCTCCTTCCTTGGGGCCTCCCTTGCCTCTACTGGCGGGGTTAAGGTTAAGTTCCCAAATAGACCTCTCATTTCCTCAATAAAATCCTCCTCCCTATTCACCTCATGGTGTTCCTCCTTGTCCCCTCCTTCAAAAAAATTGTCATTGCTACTGAAGGCCTCGCCTTCACCGACCACCTCTTCGGGTAGTCCCTCTGAGAGTCTCCTCAACCATCGTCTTCTTTCTACTTGTTGTTGAAATGCTAGTGGTTTCTATGCAGCCTTGCACCCTTCTACTTGTTCTTTCAAATTCCTATTTTTGTTTAACTGGTTTGGCATAAATATGTTCCTTATACATCCACAAGAAAGCAATACATGATAAAATCCTAAACACTTTTATTAATAAAATCCAAAACAATTTATTAATTCATATTCATATTTTGTGTAGTCATCCTTTGGACAATCATATCACTCAGGGTTCTCCTTTATTCATATTTTTCTCTCAAACTTTAGTTCATTCTTCCCTTACGACAATTTTCCTGTCTTTCTTCTTCCTCCTTTTGGTGATAGTAGTCTGCCAGGATTTGTTGCCTTTGATTCTCCCACTTCACCTCTTCTCATTGGTTCTGAAGGGAAAGGAATATTTGCACCAGTAGCCGAGGTAGAAGACACATCAACCGATCCATCACGGGACTAACTCTGAGGGTAGCCCACATGACACTCTCCGGTACTTCCTCGCATGATGCCCCCGTCAGACGTGGGTTTTGATGGATGCCTGGAGTAGTGAAATGAAGTTTGTTGTCAGTGCTCGTTCATCCTTGAATAGTTCTTTATACTTGTCTTCCTCCCTGGTCCTTCCACCATAATCTACTGGTTTCCCTATGGTTTTTCGTGCACAATACGCACCTTGTCACTTCTCGGGATCATCCCCGACAATGGCGCCAAATGTTTACCTCCTACGACAAACGAAATTTAATGCATACTACTAAAGGAAATTATAACAGATAGTAAGTGCAACAAGATATCATAGAACTGTCAAATATTTCATTAATCTTAACCAAGTTACATCCAATGTAAGAATAACATGATATCATTAGGTGTCCCTTCTCTTCCATTTGAGAGAGTACATATGTCACCCAAAGGGGTGAGACTAAAGCGTCACGACATAACCACTTACCCTTCGGCCAGTAACAACCAAGACTAATAACTTAATTAACATAACACTCCCGTACATACAAGTTTACGGTCAACACAATGATGTCAACTTTTTTTGTTGTGCCTATTTCTACTTGGTTCAAATTTGATTTGGGGTTCTTATTAGTTTTTGCCTGTACTTGCATCCCCCTATTTTTATTCTCTTTATGCTCTATTTGTCCCACACTAGTTTAATCAATCTTGTCATAGGTTCTTTTCACTCTCTGTAAAATCATTAGAAATAATTTCTTATGCATTTTCTTTAATTTTTAGGTTTTCCTACGCCTTAAAATACCTTTGTACTATTTTGTATTTACCAGTATCAATCTTTCACCTCTTTTTCCTGCCTATTTTTGAAGAAAATCTACCATGATAGATTCCCAAGTTCCTATTAAACCTTCTATTGTAGTCATAGGTTGAGGTGTTGTAGGTATGTTTGTAAACTGTCTACAACCCTCTTGGTATGAAAGGTTTAACATTGGACCCAACGACCGATTCTGGAGATTACTATTGAATCCTCCCCCCATTATACATGGGTGATAAAAAATGTGTTTCCCGCTAAAAAAATGAGGCCCCTTCATACTGGGCTCGTGACAAACCTTGCTAAGTTTCATACTGCCTCATCCAAGTTAAACCCCATGATGATTTGTGCATTGTGTCTTTGTTGATTTGTTCTTGTTTTGTTTTGTTTTATACATTTGGTATGAAAAAAGAGATACATGAGTGGAAATTTTAAAAAAAATGAGAAACTTTTTGGCACGCCTTTTTACTACTCGAACCCAACAAAGTCATTGAAAACTGAGATAGGTCTTTGTTTTTTACCCGGTGGGACTAGGTCCCTTGGTCTGTGAAACCCTCCTCCTTGGTTACTGGTTGCCTTGTTCACCTATTCACTGGGAGGAATCTATATTTCAATGATTGCTAGGCTACTCTGTTCTTCGGATAAAGGCTTCATACCTAATAATTTTCGAAGCGATGACTAAAATTTATGTGCAAAATATGAAAGTACATTTTTATGAACTCTAAAAGTTCGGTTAATTCCATTGGTCTGTAATATGAGGAAGCAAAGTCAAAGCAATTTTCTTTCAAAAGGGCCACCCTAATTCACTATAGGTATATATTCCTAATGTAAATATTGACTCTTAAATATATCTAAAGATGTGAATAAATGATGGTGACATAAATATGTACACTAAATATTGTAATGTCACACTAAATCTCAAAATATATAAGTAAAATTTTAAGAAAAACATAAACATGTACACTAAATATTGTAATGTCACACTAAATCATAAAATATATAAGGAAACTTTTAAAAAAAAATTGAACTAAGTGTGCCCTTGGTAAGCTATGCTTTTTAGTTTGTTGTGTAGACATTGTTCATTTTAATACCTAACTACGAACCACTAATAAATTTCTTGAAAATGTTGTACATAGGTAACTTTTGAAATATTTTATAGAAAAATTGCAAGATGAATTATAGATTATTTGGTGGTTAGTAGGTATGTATTTTATTGAAGTGTATTTATGGGATAGAAAGAGAGGTAACTATGAATGAATAGTTGAATTAGTAATTAATTTTGAAATATTTAAAAAAAAATTAAATTTAAATTATAACTATTACTAAATATATTTATATATGGTGAATATTAATAAAAAAAAAAATATTTCATAAGGAATAGAGTTGATGTAATTTTGAATACATTCTTGTAACTTTAATATCTAAATCTTTAATATATATATATATATATGTGTGTGTGTGTGTGTTAAAGGATTAGGGATAACTCTCTTAAGATGTCTATTTTTGAACTAATTTTTCATACAGAAGTGTTATATACTTTGATAAATATATCTTTTAACGTAATTTTTATTTGGTTTTGTTTAGAAGGTAGACATGCTAGTAGCATATTAAGTTGCTACATGTAAGATGTTAGTTGAGTCCACAACATAATGATAAGTAATACTTATTATTTTTTAAGGATAAAAAATGATTGATTTTCAAACACATATCTACGCCTTTAATACATATATAAGTAATATTACTCTTGTATATAATGCATACATATGTAAGTAAAATAATATCATAGTATAAGGTGAATTATGTGTAATTTTATATAATTTTAGATGATTATATATATAGACACCTAAAATTGACACATCATCAATTATCTAATAATCCAACCATTTCCTCTATAATTGGTTGAATTCATCCATACTTATCAAATTGGTTATCTAATTTTCATATCTTTATTAATTAAATAAAATTAATAGTCATTATTCATTCACTATTCACCCGATACCTTTCTAGCCTTAAATCATTAAGTCACCCTTCTTATATAATCCACCTTAGGTAAATAAATGTAAGCCCTCCATTTCCCTTCCAAAAAATAATTTATTCATCAACCCTCCATTATTGGGGTAAAATTAATTAGCTCTGTAATCTCCCACTTGCACATTTTGAATCCTAGTATGACCCACCCTCCTCAAGTCATGCACATCCCAACATGTGTGTTTACCCGCTGGGGTAACCTAGTTTACTGGTGCATAGACATTGTACGAAAATACAAATACATAAAATAGATCAGAAAATATCAGTCTTTATTAATCACCTGTAACTTGAATACATTTACAATAGTCTCCATCAGCATATCTCCGAAGAGAAAGTACATCGTTTATATAAATCCCAAAGGGGTGTGACCAACCGTCACCACCGATTCCCAACCGTCGTTCGATAGTAACTAAGTACTATCGGCTACACATAAACTCTACGGCTAACATCATCCCCCCTAAAGAAAAGTCATCTCTGGACGACAACAAAATGGTCGGGACAAAACAAGATAGGAATGATGAACCACGACATAGCCTCGTACCATGATGTACAAGAACCAAAACATGTCTTAGCCTCTACCAAGTGCTACAAATCTGCTGCTCAAATGATACTGGCTCCAACCACTATGTCCTCAATAGCCATGCTACCTTCTTCACACCCAACTAATGGGTACACTGAGCCAAATCTTGTTCTACTGCCTCCAACCTGGTGGTCAGCTCCTCCCGAGCTCTGTGTGCCTCGACCACGGTAGCCTCATGTCCAGCCAAGACATACTCCTGAAAGCGTAGTACCCTGCTACCACTCTCGCCACCACTGGCGCGTGGACAATCAATGCCTGCAGCATCTCTGGGTATCATCTGCTCAACCCTGTGTGTTCACAACCTCCAACTCCATCTCCCTCAGTGGCTTATGGCTTCCCTTCCAAAACTTAGCTTCAAACTTCTTTCTCACCGAGAGGAACAAACCCAACGCTTACCCTGACGACGTGAGTACTCCAAACTCTAGGTTGTAGTGTGCCTCAAAAATAAAATGGGGGTCTGGGGGCAACACCCCCAGCGGGGTCGAGGGGCAACGCCCCCGCGGGGTCCTAGGGCAGCACCTTCAAACCCACACGAAAGTCCATGGCGCACACCATTTTCGTGATTTTTGGCCGATGCCCTCTCTCCTCTGCTAACCATGTTAATAACTTAATTTTCTGCACTACCTCTGTCGTCGTCATTTTTTTTTTTAGAACCTTCCCTCCCCTCGCTGCTCAGACTGAATGGTCTGACTCTTCTCTGCTGGTCATCTTTTGTGCAGTTGCACAGACTTCTAGTTTCCGCGGTCACCAACTCACATTGTCCTCTAGCTCCTTCCTTCTATAGGTGGTATTCTGCTTTCTTAGTGCTGCACGTGTGTGTCATACGAACGTCAATTCACCTCTTTTCCTCTTCACCCCGATGGCTTCCTTTCCTACGTGTGCTTGAATAAATGGAACCTTGCGGCATTTTTGTTGCGTATCAAAATTTGGTCTTAATCCTATGTGTCGTACGGTTACTTGGCACCTTACTCACGCGTGGGCCATACGGCCTTTTCCTCGTCTTATCATCCGGGCACCGTACGGTTATCAATCCCTTTTCTCCGTTCGCTCTTCAGTCGTACGGTCCTTGAATACCTTGTCCACAATACGAAATGTGCACTTTTTATCTCCCTGTATGCCGTACAGTCGTTTTGTGTTTTCACCTCCCATATGTCATACAATGGCTTTTCAAAAAAGTGATGAACTTTCAATTGTCGTAGTGTAATCTTTCTCCTGAGGCCATTCGGTGAATTTCCTCCTAATGTCGTACGACCTGTACGGACACTTCTCCCCGTAACAAAATGTAGAATTGTCGTACGGGTCACTCTTCTGCCAACACGATACAGACTTATATGCCGTAATATGTCGTATGGGAATCATTAGCTTTTATTTTTTTTATTTTTTATTTTTAAATTACCATCCAGATGCTTCTCTAGTCGCTCGTATGGACGGCTCTAGGGTCACCTGCTTGACCTCTCGAGTCCCTTTCCATCCTCTCAGGTGCTTTGTCCCTCCTCTCAGGTCCATCTTCTCTGAGTAAGGTTTCAATTTAGACCCATTGACGGCCTCATGTATCTCTAGTTCGTTGAGAGTCCACAACTTGACAGCCTTGTCGTAGCTGACTTCCCAAAATTTTCCTCGCTTAATCTCATTCTTTAGAGTGTGTAGCTGCTCCCTCAAGCTTTCCCTATTGCCGAGTCTTTTTTCAATGGCCATCCAAAGGCTTGGAACCATAAATTCTACAGGGACCACAATCGCTGGCACGTACATAAGAAGAAGGAGAATAATGAATTTGAAGGCTGTGGCCACGGGGTTCCAACTATCGCCGACCTGAGCATCATCACCGAGGTTTTTCCCCTTTGAATTTACCTCCTGGTATTTGATGGGTTCTTCCTTCATAAACTGGTGTGCGGGGGTGGCTTCCTCCCTAATGCTTAGCATGTTACAAGATGGTGTGAAGAACTCATAATCTTCCATCTACCAATGAAAGAGGCCATTCATTGAAACTCCATCATCCCCAGAACATTCTTCCAACTCCAATACCCCTTCTTCATTGGGCTCCATTCTTCTTTGCCCTCCGTCTTCTCCCAATTGCTCTCCTTCAGATTCTGAGTCTGAAGATGCTAACTCCTCGCTCACCATTTGTGTGCGGAGGTTAATCACGTACTTCTTCCCAGCTTTCTCTATGGTGAGTGTGTTTCGCTTCCAGTTGTGGTTCACCTTCGCCGAGGTGAGCCATCCTCGTCCCAAAATAGCATCGTACCCCTTTTTCTTTTGTGGGATCACCACAAAGTCGAGTACGAAGGGCTGTGTCCCAATCATCAAACATTGAGCCATGAGGGTTCCGATGGGTTTGATGTCGTGCTAGTCTGCTCCCAATAGGTTGAATGTCGAAGGCCATAGCGTGGGTTTCCCCAACTTTTTGCATGTCTCCTCTGGAAGTACATTTACTCCAGACCCACCATCTACAATGGTGTCTGTGAGAGTGGTGCCAAGGATACCCATCTCGATGACTGCCGGGTACCTCCCGTTGTTTACAACAAGTATCATCGGGTCAATTGCAGACCCTCCAGGGATGTCCATACGTGTGTTATTTGGTTGTGTGGCCAAGTTCCCCAACAGTGTCGTTCCCAAGTGGGGCATGGTGTGAAGGAGGTCTTGGAGTTTCACCGGTACCTCTAAATGTAACAGTTGTCTCAGAATGTTTTGTTCTGCCTCCCTCTGGTCTGAGGTGCTGGCCATCTCCCATGTTTCTTTTTGTGCCTTCATCACCTTCTCTATTTCTTCCTTAGCCTCCCGTGCCTATTGTTTTTATGTTCGATGGTCTGGATATGTGGTTTGCTTTGCTTGCCCTCGGGTGATGGTCAGTACCGTATTTGTGCTTCCATCTATGTCTAGCCAATTAATGCCAGATTTTGGGTAGTTGGCATCCTCGTGGTTGCCAGGACCACACCAGCGGCATAGCTTCTACAGGGTGTCGCCCTTCTCGCAGTCCTTTAGAAAGTGGCCCCATTGATTACAAGATCGACACTGGATCACCGGCCGACCCTTGGAGTCATATTGTATTCGACTCCTTGTGTTGGTGTTGTTGTTACTACCCCTTCCGCCACCGTGTTGGTTGCCTCCGTACTCGCCCGATGTAGATGGTTGCTCTTGGGCAAATAACACTTGTTGATTCCTCACTTTCATGTTGTATGGGCATTCCTTGGTGGAATGGCCCATGATCTGGAAAATATCACACAATGCATTTTTGGGACACGACCCCTTTGTATGGCCGCTCTCCTTGCAGTCCGTACACCACATGTCATCTTCCCTCTTGCTGGTACCCCCTTTCATTGTCTTGAACTCCTTCATCATTCTCTCCATGTCCTTTTGGAGTGCCATGACTTTTTTCTTTGACTCACCGTCACTGCGACTGTCATCGTCTGTTGTGTCATCTTCATCGGAAGAAGACTTGCTTCTTTTCTTCTTGGAGGTCTTCTGTTCGCTCTCCAAGTCCATCGCTCGGTTATAGGCATCTTCATATGAGGTGGGGGCACTATCTTCATTTTCCTCCGTAGGTTTGATTTCAGGCCCTCCACGAACTATCTTTTCTTCAGGCCATCCACTGGCTGGCTCTCCATTTTTTCGACTAACTCCTTTAGTCGGTGGTTGTAGGCCCACACAGTCTCCTTCTTGCCTTGTTTGGTACCATATATCTCGGAAACAATTTCATTGTCATCCCTTAGGAGTCGAAACTCCTTCTTGAATTCTTTCTTGAGTTCATCCCAAGTGGTCACCGTTGTTTTTTCCACATCAGAGTACCAGTCGATGGCTACCCCTCTGAGTGTGGCGGAAAACTGTTTCACACATTCTACTTGGTCGGCGACTCCAATCCCAGACCAGATTGTCTCACACGTATGACAATGTCGTACTGGATCTTCCTTTCCATCTCCATGGAATTTTGGCAACTTCTCCTTATTGGTCGCCATGTTTACTTTTCTAGGTGTTGATTGTGTTTGCAGCACCGGTTGTGTTACAGGCTGGGATGGTACTGTTGGCGTCGGTACCCCAGAATTGTTTGGTACCGTACCACTTGATGTCCCCAAACTACTGGAACTATCTAGGCCTGGTGGGCTACTGTGATACCCGTGCCCATCGATCACTTCGATACTCGCGACGGCAGCGGTATCCTGAGCCTCCCTCCATGCGGCTTCCTCTTTTTCCTTCCTTCGGACTTCTCTTGCTTCCGTCCGTGGGGTTAAGGTTAAGGACCCGAACAAGCTTCTTGTTTCTTCTAAGCAGTCCTTGTCACTTCTCCCAGCCTCTTGGTCAGATACCTCCAGACCCTCGCCTTCACTTACTCCCTTCGGTAGTCCTTCGACGCATCTTCTGTATCTCTCCCTTCGCTCGGCTTGTTGTTGTGCGAGTACGGTTTTTCTATCGGCTTGTTCCTCCTCGAGTTCTTTCTATTTTTATTCAATTGATTGGGCATGAATTCTTTGCTCACTTCTCCACAGGGCAATAATCAATACATCAATTTATTTTATTTTTCCTTCCCGAGTACGTCTAGGCAGCGGCGCCAAATGTTTACCCGCTGGGGTAACCTAGTTTAGTGGTACATAGACATTGTACGAAAATACAAATACATAAGATAGATCAGAAAATATCAGTCTTTATTAATCACCTGTAACTTGAATACATTTACAATAGTCTCCATCAGCATATCTCCGAAGAGAAAGTACATCATTTATATAAATCCCGAAGGGGTGTGACTAACCGTCACCATTGATTCCCAACCCTCGTCCAGTAGTAACTAAGTACCGTCGGCTACACATAATATAACTAACACATCATAATGTAAACTCTACGGCTAACAATGTGTATAAAGATATGGTCTTTGTACATACTACATGACCCTTTGTACATATGGCATGACCTTGATACCATATCACATGTGTCAAAGGAGTTGCACATTCTTCAAAGGTACTCCTAAATATCCTTTTTCATCTTGCACATCCACTCTTCTCAAAGGAAACTTACACCATTTATTTCCCCTCAATCCATTTACCTCCATCTCCACCAAACATGTGAGGACACCTATCCTCTACTCATTCTTCCAAGGGTGTCAATTATTTTGATCACTTTATCTTACTTATAATCCCACTCATCCATTATAATAGGCAAAAATCTATGAATTGGCCTTATCCTAAGCCATTTTAAACACATCTTTATATGCAACCTTATGTTTCTAGTGAAGGCACTCATATACCGCTGAATCCTATCTTTCTTGAATACAATCAACATATAATTCATGTAACAAGGGTTAGTTTGGTGAGTTACTTTCATTAATACATCACAATTACAAACATCTATGTTTTATTTTAAGCATTGAATTTATTTTGAGTAGAAGAGATTAGTACCACTTTAATTTTTTTTTATTTTAAATTAATGATATCAAGTTTCCAAAGTGTTGAAATTGGGCAAGCTAAAAAAATTAGCTCGTTGAGGATGGCATTGCACATGACGTACTCCAATTGTTGGGTCGATTAACAATGGAGATACCCTTTGATTGCCATAACTAAGCTAAGGCTCACACCAAAACATAATTTTATCTAATCTTTCTAAGCTTGATGTTAGGCGTGGTGTACTCTAAAGTGGGGTGAATTTCACAAAGCTCCATGAGCATGTTCACACACATTTTCCTCAGAAGCACCTTGCAAATTTTAGGTTGCCTAGTCAAATGATACATGATATAAACCTCTCTCTTCACATCTTCGATATCGTCCTTGGTGACCACCAATTTCCTCTTCATAGTCAATCTGCAAGAAAATTATTGATAGGTGTGTTTGTGTGCAATGACCTTGAATTGCACTCTACCTAATTGCTTGCCAATAGTGTAAATTGACTTAACAACCTCTATAGGAAACCCCACGATTGATGCAATGACACTTGACTTTAGAACATTAGTAGGACACTAGAAATAGCTTTGGGTGAGCTTACATGTATTTCAACACCTTCTTGGGTGGTGGCATTTCCTAAACATGTATGAAGGACTTCACAATTTTCCATTGATTTGAAAATACCCAATCTAATTGTGTGACCTTCAAGTGGTTTTTGTGCAAGAACAAAATTAATAAATTTAAATAGATAAGTAAACATATTGATATAATTATGGAGAATACATAGGCGCCTCGAGGCTCACATCTCTTAGTGTCTTTTAGATAGATGTATTTAAGATATATATGCTAGTTTAAATAGTGTGAAAGCTTGATTTTATTACCTTTATTTTGAGGAATAAAAATAAATTTTATATATCTATATAGACAAATAACTTTATTATGAAAAAAAAAAAAAAATCTTTTTTAAAGATAAAAGAAATCCAAAAAACTAAGAAAAAAAATAATTTCTACACTATAATTAAGTTTAAAATATAAATCTCTATTTATAAAAATTATATTTATTTTAAAACTTTAAAAATCACTTTTGATTAGTGCAAAATAATTGATTAATTAAATTTCCATTAATACAACGATATTATGACCAACAATAATAATTATAATATTTGTAAATAATACAAATAAACATTAAAAAACAATTAAAAAAATACAAACAAACATAAAAATTCATTACATTTCAATTGATTTTACAATTTCAAATATGAATACATGAAACCATTTCTAAAAACTACCTAAACAACAACTATTAAACTAAGAAAAATAACGCATAACTACAAACTAATTATCTGATATAACGTTTTCAACCCTAAGAGGAAACAAACCATGGAAGCACAAAGTGTAAGAACATTAAAGTGAAGCAGCCGTTGCTCCACTCCAACCAGAGTATCAGATATTTTTCTATTTTCTTAATCTCATAACAGTGGCACTAATTTCTGCCTCCAAAGATATAGGAGATTGGGGAGGCTTGTTGGTCTTGTGGGCTCAGCTTCTTCCACCATTTCACAAAACTGGATTCTCCCATCAAAACCTCCTCCACACACAACTCATTCCTCTCCATCAGTTCCTTCACATAGTTCTGGAATTTGTTAACCTCAGCCCTTACAAACTCTGGTTTTTCCTTTGGATTACTCATTAACCATGAAACTTCCTCTACACGAGCCCAGAAGCAGGAGTCCTTCGTTACATTTTGTTGACTATTAAGCACAGCCTGCTTCTTTTCTTCGGGTTTTATGTCTGCCAACCACTTTTCAGTAGCTTTAAAGCGACGAGGCCTTGCATTTTTCATATAATGTCCTGAATCCTCATGCTTGCCCAGCCTGTAATAATTAGCAATGTCAAAAGGCTCCACTAGAAGCCTGTATTCTGTTGCCATTTGTATCAATTCTTCAATGAATTGAAAGTCATCAGGAACCTGATGAGTCTCCACCATTTCTTCTAACCTGTCATAAAAGGCAGCAAGATTAAGCCTGCTAAGATTGGCATGAAAATCTGGCTTCTCTTTTTCTTCCTTGAAGGCCACTTCCTTGAAGGCGTCATAGTATACAATCTTCATCCTCACACATCTGTTT
>MU225845.1:175834-191876 GCA_018584345.1 Thuja plicata
AAACTTGATGAGAGCCTTTCTGTAGACAAGGGCTGGTTCCCGGAGTTCCTTTCTTGTAGTCCCATCTACAATGGACGTAAAAAAAGGATTGCCCTCGTTGATTTTGCACTCATCAAATTTGGTGTCTATTTGATGAAAGGCAGTGTGATCCAGAGAACCAGAAAAGGCCAGGCAATTTGTGTTATATCCAATATCTCGCCAAACATATCCATTGACACTTTTGTAAGCAGCAAAACTTGCCTTCCTTGCCTCAATCAAGCTTGCTTTGAAATTTTCTTGTCCTCCAAACCTGCACTCAACACAAACAAGAACAAATGAGTAACAGTATTCATACGAGAGATAACAAAACCCTTAAACGAAATGCTATGCAGGATTTATCCAGGTACATTCACTTGTTTGATTTGTTGCCTATGATCATGATGGGTCAACAAAACTTTCACAGAAATTTGTTAAGAAAACTAATTTTACTATAAGCAAAATTGAAAATGTATCTATGATCTATAACAAAACTGAAGTATCTATAATCTGAAGAACTTTATACAGGGCTGCACAGCATCAACAAATAGAATAAAAGAGTCATGAAATTACCAACCTTGCAAAAATCGGAATATAAGCCATGAGTATGAGAAATGGGACCAGAAATGTAAACTAGTTCTGCAATTCACAATGCAAACGCTTTACTTTCTTTCTTCTCATGGTGGTTTGAATCAAAACAAGCTGTATATAAACTGCAGAAAAGGAAATGGGCTCCCTAGTGAGCTTCACAAAGGAAGGAGTGTGGAAATTTTGCTTGAACGGAAACTTTCTTGGCAAGGGAACATCGACAGGTACGATCAGCCTTTGTTATCAAGATAGTAATGAATTCTTCCATTAACTTAAGACTTCAATAGGAAAAGTCACGAGGAAATTGAGTGCGATTCTTCACGGCTCAAAGATTTTCTCGTTTGAAAGCGATCCCGGTCTCAATCACATCGAAATCTATCACTGTCGTACTCATGGATGCCTATGCCGTGAATACATGGTTAAATGAATGTGAGAAATTGATATTTGTCTCATGAATATGTTGTATTTGATTAAGTAAAACAGGTTGGACAGGGCCTGAAATTCATAACAGAGCGAAAGATCGGAAAGAATGCCGAGACTAAAAGGACAGAGCCAATCAAATGAAACAAGTCATCATAGGGCCGTAGAACCAGGTTTTGAAGGGGCCCAAGAACCGTGTACACTTAGATTTTGACGGGGATCTGAAACCCCACTAAGACGAAAAGTTGCATAAAACTATATTTAACTTGAAACCTAGCAGCACAGAACCAGCAGCCAGACTGCAACCTGAAAGAGACAACCACACTGTCCAGATCAGGGGCCCGAATGCCACAACCTAACTAAAACCCCCACCCATGGGGATTTCACTGGCTCCCCACACCAAGAACAATAGCCACTAAAAGGATAGCCAGAATGGATATGATGCATTTAAGGATCTCTGGCAAAAACATCAAAGGTTTTGACTTGGTTCCCAAAACCAAAAACCTTCCTATAGAGGCGCACCCCAGAGAGGTGACACTATGAGAAAAAGAAGAATGATAAGCATTAAAAATCTCTGATCTTCCCACAAAAGAATCTTTCTTTCTGCCAGTCCCGACATCGCCAAGAGAAACCCACTCCACCTCAATAGGAGTGTCACCCACCTCAATAGGGTAAATGAAGATCTCAAAAATAGAAAGGACAAGCCAACTTCTACAAAACCCCCAAATTAAGTAGCCAAGATAAATGAGTAACCCCAACCAGCAACCATCCATCTTTTCGGCACAGCTAGTCTGCACCTCAACAGAAGCAGCCTCCACCTCAATAGGTAAAGTTGAAAAGAGGGAAGGAAGAAAGTCAGGCCAAACCTAAACCAGAGTCACCTGAAATCTCTCCACCTCCATAGGAGTCCACGGGGGAAAGGGAGAAGATACAACACCAAAAGCCCTAGTAAGGAGACTAAGAGAGGCACGAGCTTTAAATGGCTTGGGGAAACTCCCCACCAGTATACTCTGCTCCACCATGTGCATAGAGATGGCAAACAAGCAACACCAAAAAACAAGGCCAACAGGCCTCAACAGGGAAAACCCAAACCAAAGAGATATGGCCCAAGAGCACACTCCGCCATACCACCCATCAAAGACCCTACTCCCATCTTCATAGGGCGAAGGAAGAAACTTGGCCTAAATACCACATAACCCCCCAAAGACGAGCATACTGAGCTGGGAGCAAAATAACTCCCCAGAAATGCCAGGAAGGGCAAGGCCGACCACCACACCAACCCTGCCAACAGCCCTGACAAGGAACTCCTCTCATGAATATGTTGTTTCAATCAAAACATTTCTAATTAGCGTACTATGAAACCACAAATTACTTCCTAAGCTTGTTTTAAGAGAAAACCGACTAAGTAATAGGTAAAATGCATTTATGACTCGACTCATAAAACACATATATTGAATCAACACAAATCTAATAATGAAGCTATTATCAGGGAGGGGAAAGTACACTAGTCAAGCATATTTCAATAGTTGTACATTCTTATGACGTCCAACCCTTGAGCATATTTCATCTTTTTGTCCTTTAGCTCTTCTCATCCTGATGATGGATCATGGAGTGTGATTCGAAACATCGATGCAAAAACATTGTACACAATCAAATTCAGAAACAATTGTATTGCTATCATTTTAAATGAGTCGTAAAAATGATAACTAAAAGCACATTAATAAGTTTCACATATAGCAATAAGCTGATCATTTTTTAGCTTTTTTAGTTCATAATTGGCCCATTTGTGCACTTCTACTAGGACATTTGTGCACAACTACTAGGACATTTATCCATAAGTATTGGCAATTTTGAGTGCATGATTATTAGGGTATATTTAAGTAGGTATTGGGTAACACATTGAAATGGCCACATTTTGACCCTTCGACACCTAACAAAATTCTACAAGGAGCTTTGTTAATACCTAGAAGGCAAAAAAATATTTCTTGAGTAGCTTAAGGCGCATACAGAGACAACACTTTGAAATTTGATGTATAGTTTAGGCTTTACGGGTGTGCAAAGTTAGCTTTAACAACTATTGGTATGCTTCCCCCAGTTGAAGGAAAGAAGACTAACAATCTAGGAATGACTAGAGAAGATATAAATCAATTTATAAATTGACAAGCTTCTTAATTTTGATCAAGATTGTTCAAAATTGGATAACTTGTTCTTTGATTTAGTGAAGCTTATCCATGACATCCACATTCTTGGAGAAGCCGCCGAAAGACTGATGATGGAGTAAAGCCATAGAATAAGTTGTTTGGTAACACGTGCTAGAAAACATAACATTACATCTCATTTTTTCAAATGTGATTTAAAATTACTTGTCTAATAGAATCAATCAAATTATCATCCATACCAAAAACTCTTTCCACCATAAATCATGACCAAGAATAGTTGAAAAGTTCATAAAAAATAATAGTCCATTACTTTTTAGTATGAGTGCAATCTTAGAAACTCAAGGGTTATGATTTGCTACAAAATAGATTATCAAAGCTTCTAGTTTTTCATCACGTCCTTGAAGCTTCAACCAAAAAGAAGTGGCAAACAATGAATCAACATGTCTCCTTATTTAAAATTAAAGCTCCATTTCCTCTTCAGTCCATTCAAAAGGCTTGGCAACAAGGTTGTCAATTCTTGAAATGGAATGGTTCTTCCTTACAACATGGTTTTAGTTTTTCTTCAACATCAATTTTGTGGAACAAACTTGTTAACTATCATAACAAACCATTAGTTATAAGATTTCCTAAACATGCTTATTGTTTGTTTAAAAGGGGGGTTCAACAATTCAAGGACGTTTTGGGACTTTGAGATGTACAACCAGGCTTGTTGGCAAACCATTAAAGAGGGTTGATTTTTTTTGTACAATTGTTAATCCCTATTGAGTGTTCTATAAAACTTTGTACTCTCGTGGATTTAAGGATTGTAAATGGTTGTCTTATAGATATTTTAATTTTACCCTTTTAAAGGAAGTTTTTGTGCAAATTTTACCTCGCTAGTCTTCTACACCTTGTACAATCTTAAATAGAATTGAATCTTTAGCATCAAATTTTGGACAAAAATGAGTGCAAAATAGAAATCAAAAATCGATTTTGATACTCAAATATTGGTCTAGAAAACCTTACATATCAACTTATTGCTTTTGGATTTGATTATGTATGGTATTTTTGAGCATTAGCTTTTTGGGTCACATTATATGATCCATCATAGGATGAGAGAGATTAAGAAGTTGAACAATGGTTGATTCCAAACCAAGGTTGACTAAAAGAGGGAGAAAAGGAGGGAGGAGAGAAAGGGGGCAAGGAGCATGAGAATGAAGGAGGATGTCAAAAAATAACAAAGAATTGAATAAAGAAAAACAAAACAAATTAATACTATCTAAACAACCAAAAAGACAAAAAGGAATAGACAAAAGATTAGTAAATTAAACCAACAAATAAAAAGGGAAAAGAAATAAAGCATAAAATGAATTAGAAATCTAAAAAGTGAAGAAAGAAAAGAACAACATAAAGAAAAGGATAACATAAAAGTATAGGACAAGAAATGGAAAAATCGAATCCAAATAAATGTGAAGAAAAAGCCTATATTGCTAAAATAAAGCAAAAAAACAAGCAATAAAACTAAAAAAGAAGCAACAACAGAAAGCTTTTAACAAATCAATCTAATTAACATATACATCAAACCACTTATTGATCAATCAATTCTATCTATCTCCATCATGCAATCAGTTAACTTTGTAATTACACAATCAAATCCTCGCATCAAATCTCATCCATTAATCTCTAACTCTTCTCATAAGATCTCCAACGTTGATCGATATCAAAAAATCTATAAAAGGAACCTTCAATCATCAATAATTAACAACCACAACCTTTGCTCTTTCAAGTGCAATCACACTATGATAATAGTGCTAGGATTTTGTGAGCAACATACTACCTTATTAGAAAGTGGGAAGAGCAATGGAGGTAACATTGATGCTTGCATGAAAGGTACAACTGCTTATTTCTAATTGGTTTCTTTCATTATATATTCATCTTTTTGTTTTAAGATTGAGAACAAGGGCATGCACACCAAGATGGTGAACAAAAAGGGGGGTATAAGTGGTGACTTTTTTCTAAAATCAGCTAAACCTGAACTTGGCAGAGCAATTTGAGAAATGTACACTACAAATTGGAAGATACCTAAAGAAGATAAATTGTAGTACTCTAAATCTGGCTTATAAACTACTAATTTTTTTCAAAAATGGATAAAATTAAAGGGGTCAAACCCTTCGCACACGAAAAATTGTTCTAATTTTTTCAATAAAACATAACATAGTGTCTAACATGTGTCACAAGAAATTTATAGTTACATTTAGTATTTTGAAAACCCCTTTGGTGGAAAGATAGTTAAGAGTGACTACTAGAAGTGTATTTTTTTGTAATTTTTTGTTGAGTTCTTTTTCATGAATTTTCAAAGTGGACACATCCTAAAAATCAAGTATCTGATAGCGTGTCACAGATAACTTGCACCAAACTAATCAAAATTTAATTTATTTTTTTAAATTGTAAAAATGAAGTATATGATAGTAATACATAGTTTATTCAAAATTTGGACAAGTAGGTAAAAAGTTATTAAAAAAATGGTACACGTGTGTCTCTAACAAGTCTAGAGACATTGTTAAAAGAAATTAAAGATTAATAAGTTAATATTGTTCAAACAAAAAATGGTTAGAAAGGTTAGGATATGTGTGAAATCATGGTGGCAATTTTACAAATAGTCGCTTGATAATGTGTAAACCTGACAACAATGAATTTGAGAAACCAAATTGGAAGGAAAAAAGCAAACCAAAAGGATGGAAATGAAGCTCCCAAACAAAAGGCTTGCCATACAAGCCTAAACATGTACATGATTTTAATTCAAAAAAAATGTGATCAGGTTTTTACACATCAAAACCACGATTGGGTTTTTGCATGTAAAAACTGTGATCAGGTTTTTACCCATGTGTATTTGTTTGGCATAAAGTCATACAAATATATATGTACACACACACGCGCGCGTGCACACACACACACACACACACACACACACACACACATATTCATGCATATATATATATGTATCTCTATATTATATATAATATAAGAATGTATATATGTATAATCTATATTTAAATATCTATATATGTGCAAAAATCAAAATTTGCCAAGTGAAATGCAGTGTCTATATCCTAAGAAATAGAATTTAATAATGTAAAGAATGAGTGAAGTGAATCATTTAGTCTCCATCTATTGGCATCCTCGAGGGAAACTTTTCTATGGGACAACAAGTGTAATGAAGGGATACTTGACTTAATTCTCTCAAAATTTTGTGCAATGAATTGCTTGTAGTTAGTGATTTGGAATCCATAGTAAGTAGGTGCAAAGGAAAACTTGTGTCTACTTCATGGGCAATTTGCATAGGCTAATAAAGGACAATCCATGGGATCTAGAAGGGATTGTTGCACTACCACCTACTTTCATGAAAGAAAATGGTAGTGGACTTGAGTTGTTTATAAGTAATGCACTTCGAGCAATGGACATTCTCAAGCTAAAACCCACCGATGTGGATTTTGAAGTCATAACAAGGCTTTGCAAATATCTGCACCATTACTATTTGTTAGAATAACTGAGAGGGGGGGGGTGAATCAGTGGCCTCAAAATATTCCAATAAATCAACACAAAAACTTAGTACCACAATTATAAGCCTCTAGTTATCTTCAGTCCTACAAGATGTATGCCTTGAAATAATCTTATCAAATAACTACTGCTCATAGTTCACTGTTAACCCTTATTTTTAATGTTTACCGATTAGCAGTCTATCATTTACCGAAATACAGTAAATAACTTAGTGTTTACTGATCAATCCTGTTTTAGTAATGTGTAAAGAAAAACATGAAAGAAATGACTCATAAACACATTTGACACATGGATTTTTAACGTGGAAACCTTGTTAAGGGAAAACCACTTGGGACCGGTAACCCAAAATTTTCACTCTTCTAAAGTGAGCTTGGTGAAGAGCCAACCATGTTAAAGGTTACAAACACACTGTTAAGTGCGACCTTGTTAGAGGATTTATCACTAACAGTTAATCAATTGATATCTAGCATTTCACTATGCTATCTTCATGAATTAAACTTTTGATACTCCTTGGGATGTATCTCAATATACAAAGGATTTGTTTAGATCCTGCTCGGTTAAGAGACTTTTCTGATCCAATGGTTAAACTGAAACAGTATATGATCTGTTCATATAAACAACTTAATCTTGCAGATGTTCAGATCTATTGTAAGCTCATAATACCTTTTTGATCAATGTTTCTTTTCTATCCTTTGCTCCACTTCTTTCTGCTCGATGATTATGTACTTCTCTATTTCTCGGTGTCCGTAGAAATATTAGCTCTGTTCTTCAGCTTGATTGATCGGGACAGTATGAATTCTTTCTTCACCAGTATTCTCTTCAACATCCTCTTCTCTATTCACTCCCCTAATTCATAATGAATTAGCTTGTCTCTTTATATACATGATTTCACCGTTTCTAAGTCCTTGACTTTCTTGCTCTTGGCGTGATCTGCAATTCTCGCCTTTCTTGATTTAAAGATTTACTTTAGTTTTATCCCACAGATTTCTCCTTGACAACTGGAATAAAAAGGCTTTAAAACTCTATCTTATCTCTGGCTTTTAACTTGTCGATGAAAACAATGTTATCAACCAGTTAACTCCATCTTTTTCTCTTTCCAGCTAAGTCTTTTTTTGTTTCTGAACTGCAATGCTTTTCCATGTTTAACTCCTTGTTAGCTCGGTCTTGACTTCAGTTGTCCTCGGGCATCTTTGTCTATCTGTCGGTTAACACTATGGTTCTGCTCCTCGGTAATACTTGCTCGGGTTTCTTTCTCAAGTATCACTGTGACTTTTCTCTCAGGGTTCTTTATCCGTCGGAGTGCACTGCTCGTCGGTGTTTGTTGTCACTTAGTGCATACTGAACTTTTATGCATTACTCATAGCATAACCTTTATCTCTTTGGTTCTTTGAATTTTTTGACACTTTGTATATAACCAATCAAATTATATCAAGTTGACATCAATGACAATACAATACATTAACTAATGTCTTGCATTAACTTTCCGTGGCTTGGTGATCATCAAATTAACATCTTCAAACATTCAATCAATTATGGTTCATCACTATTGGTGATCTAGTTCCTTCAACTCTCTCAAAATCCTCCCACTCCCCTCTATATCTTCATCTCTATTTCTATTTATGTGCCTCTTCTAGTATCTATTTATCTCTCTAGCTTCCCAATATTGTTGTAATTCTCCCTTTACATCTTGAGAAGGTAGAAGGGGTGAAGGACCAACTTTTTCGCATTCATCCAAAATTCATTATGTTCTCACTGTAGGAGTCTCTTGGAGCTCAAAAATTATTAGAAGGAAAGAAATAGGAGGTGCCTATTTCAAGTGACAACTATTTGTACAAGCTTCAAACAAGAGAGGTTTGGTTCAAGATAGGTCATATTTTAACTATTCATTGAAAGAGTTATTCAAAAAAGATTTTCAAAGGTAAAATTCTCTTGACATCCTAGTTCTTTGGATCCAAGTTGCGGACATGTCCAATTATGTGTGCCTTTCAACTTCACCCTCTCTTCCCCTCTCCCTTTCCCCCGTATCCCTGCCTCCCCTCCCCTCTTTCCCTCTCTCCCCCCTCTCAAAAATTTCATTCAATGATTTCCCTTACCCATATAACATACATAAAATTGTAAGTTTATGATGGATTTCCATTTGAAATCTACATATGAATCACTAACCAACAAAAATAACGTTTTCACCTAAGAACATTCAAGCTTTCATTTACTAAAACTGGTTGGAATTTGTTAACATTGGATTCAAGGGAAATAATTCTAAAGATGTTGTGGAAGAATGTGGGTGTGAGATTTTGCAAGGTTTCAAATCACCCTTCCTCTAGTGGACAATAAACATGTATTTGTGTGACAATTTGTTAACACTGGATTTGAGGTAAATACATCTAAAGATGTTGTGGAAGTATGTGGGTTTGAGCTTTTTCAAGGTTTCAAATCAGTCTTCCTCTTGTCGAACAGATACATTTATTTGCGTTACAATTTTTTAAAAGTAGATTTGAGGGAAAATACATATGAATAAGTTGTGGAAGTATGTGGGTGTGAGATTTTTCAAGGTTTCAAATCAACCTTCCTCTGGTGGACAAGAAACATGTATTCACATTACAATTTGTTAAGACTAGATTAAAGCATTCATCATAATGTTGTGGTGGCAACATTAAAGCAACAAGGCATTCCTACTTGCTAGCATGTTCAAGGCTCCCTCCCTATCTCCCCCTCCCTCTTTCCATTTCATTTAAATATGTTCACACATGGAAAATCCACCCATGTCATCTATAAGTATGCACAAGTAAAGATAACAATGGAAAACTTGATACAACAATGGTAAATTTTTAGGAAGACCTTAAATTTGTGTTTAGTGAAGTAAATTTGTGCTATATATAAGTGTATTATGTTAACTTGGGTTGTCAAGGCACAAGTGTATTATGAATACTCCAATGGACCACAGGGCAATTGAATTTTCCTGGCTTTCTTTCAAATTCACGTAAGATGATTTATTATGTCTTGATCTTGGCTTGCATGTCTTATCTACTTGAATTATGAATCTCCCTAGATTTCTTTCAAATTCACATACGATGACTCTCTCTCTCTCTCTCTCTCACACACACACACACACACACACACATTTTTGACACTATAGATATTTCTTGAGGGTAGTGAATCTATGAAATCATCTTTAGGGGAAAAAAACATGAATGGGTTAGGGAAATTACCCATTCATGATTTATTTCCCTAAAGAAGAGTCCTACAAGCATTTTAGGGGCATGAACATGAATAGTTTTAGGGAAAGGATAATTTACGCATTACGTAGAGTTAAAGTAGAGAGAGAGAGAGAGAGAGAGAGGGAGGTAACTAGATATTCTTAGTCCTAGAGCATGATGGAAGTAGGAACTTAAAGTGTGTGGAGACATCGTGGTATCCCCGACCCAACCCATACCATGACCAATAAATATCACTCTTTCTATGTGTTAACTGGGGCTTGTTTTTCATGTTAGAGGTCAAATTAATACATTATTGTTGGGGGAATAACATCGGATGGAGAGAGACGAGAGAGGGAGATAAAGCTTTCAAACTATCTATAGGAGGAGAAAGAGTACTAAATGGAATTGGACATAATTGCAACATCAACTCGACAATCTTATCATCCAAGTCACACAACTACTCCTTTTATGGTTGCTTCTAGAGCAACATGATGACTCCACACTAAAATTTTGTGATAAACAAATTTCAAAATGTCTAGAGGAGGAGAGAGAGGACTAAATAGGACTATACATAACTACTACATCAACTCAAAATTCTTATCATTTAGGTAACACAACCACTCTTATGGTTTCTCTCAAGTATCATGGTGAATCCACTCTCAATTTTTGTGAAAGAAATCTTTCAAATTCTCTATCATGGCTTATGTTGATACTTACAATTATATTTCCTACAATCCTCAAAACATCCCTCTCAAAGATTAAAAATTTGTATGGGGGAAATGAAATAATGACAAGCCTAACTATGAAAGAATTGTTAGAAATAGATGGTCCAGTGGCCTACTCCTTCAGTATTTTTTTAGGCACTCTTAATGACTTTGGGAAATCTTTCAAACTGAGAGAGAGAGAGAGAGAGAGAGAGAGAGAGAGAGAGAGAGAGAGAGAGAGAGAGAGAGAGAGAGAGAGAGAGAGAGAGAGCTNGGAGAGAGAGAGAGAGAGAGAGAGAGAGAGAGAGAGAGAGAGAGAGAGAGAGAGCTTTCAAACTGCATAGAATCAGACATGATTACAATGTCAGCTTAATAGTCTTATCATACATGTAACATAACTACTCCTTCTATGGTTGCTTTCAAAGCAACATGGTGAATCCACCCTGAAATTTTGTAAGAGAAAGCTTTCAAATTGTTTGTCATGATTTATGTTGATACCTACCATTATGTTGTTTGCTATCCTCAAAACACACCTCTCTAAGATGTCAAATTCGTATGGGGGAAATGAAAGAATGGAAACCCTAATTGTGTAAGCTTTGTCAGAAATAAAGGGTTCTAAGTGGCCTACTATGTCATTATTTTTTGGGAACACTTTCATGATGCACATATTTTTTTTGTATTTGGTTCACCTAATATTCTCACAATATTCAAAGATACATAACTCAATGATAGCCAAGCTCACTGTCTGTGCAACTATATATAGCCATACCACAAAGGAAATTGATTCCATTGCAATTATTTGTCTTATCAACTTATGCAATCACATTGGGATGCCCTAGGTTCATTAGGACTACCTTGTTTTCGTGAATAATTAAGTCGAGGAGGCTAATGAATAAATGAGGGTATGTAGATAAGTGAATGTGATAAATAAGCATATAAGAGAATGAATAGATGTGTGAATGCATGCGTATAAGGATAGGGTAGGGCTAAGTTTATATGGATATCTACATTTATAAATAGATTAAAAAAATAGAAGAGTCGGAGTTATTTCACATAAGATCATTTTATTTCTCACTATGTGTATGCATCAAGACAAATATGTTTCCCCAAATAGGTACATAACATAATGAAAAATGGGTTGGCATCCAAATTTCACCATTACATTTTTCCACCACTTTGAAGTGCATGTGAATCTAAAATATCTTGAAAATCCAAAAAAACTACAAACATAAATAATTGAAAATAGTAATAGATATAATTTATAAATTAAAATGTAATTTAATTTTTATTTATTTAATCATAAAGAGAAGAAAAACATCAACTATGCATGAAGAAACTATTTAAGAAAAACTCTACCATAATAAATAAATCAATCTACATTAATCCCAAACAATATGTTATAACAATACATCAACTATGTACCTTAAATTTGATAGTATTATAGTAGCATAATTATGCTTAGCCTACAAAATACCCATGAAAATAACTAAGATATCCACTTTATAGAGAATCAAAGGGGGGAAATCTTAAATCCTTGTTCCATTACGAGAATTGAGGCAGAATTGGCATTTTTTAATTCAAAATTTGTTCAATCCGTAGTTTGGTAGTGCAAA
Organism: Thuja plicata; assembly: GCA_018584345.1. Taxonomy (NCBI): domain Eukaryota; kingdom Viridiplantae; phylum Streptophyta; class Pinopsida; order Cupressales; family Cupressaceae; genus Thuja; species Thuja plicata. The sequence continues at coordinate 188,065 of MU225845.1, forward strand.
GTGGAATTGGAAGAGGGAGATGTATATCCTCATTTTGGCCCAAAATGAGCATATACATCTTCCACTTGAAAAGGTGGAATTGAAATTACATCTTCCAATTTTAGTTTTTTGTAATCCACATTTTATAACATTTCGGGTCCGTCTACAAAAATATCAAAATTTTGGGTTTGTATTTTCCCCAGTCTTCTTATTCTCTGCCACTCTTTTTGGTTTTATTGCAAACATAAATCGATTTGATTTGCCTTTGGTTTGTAATAAAAATATTCAGCTCAAAGAGAACATAGATCTTGCCACTAACGTTTTCATATCGGAAGATTATGCGAATAGTCGCTACTCAAGAAAAATGTGTCGCAAGCAACAACTCAACACTTCTACAAATGTTTCAGATGCACATAGTACGAATTGTTCCTTTACACAAGAGAACGAAAATCCCCCAAATATGAGCGACATTTTCAACAAAGAGGAAATAGTTTTCTTTTGTTTTACTCCGTAATTGAGCTTTTCTTCAGAATATGAAGGGGATTATGTTTTTATCTCGTTTTCATACAATTTTTTCAAAAGAAATCTGCATTAATATATTCTTGGGGGAAAAGCCCAATTAGCTTTCATATCTTTGTACTATCAAAACAATGGGTTTTCAATCATTTCAAGTACCATTGCCTAAATATTTCACTTAATGTTTAGCTCTTTGATCTATATATTCAGCTTTGTAATCTATTTATAGGTAAAAGATAGGTTTCTTAGATGTCACATTCCCCCATATTCTAGGGTTGTTACTGTGGATGGTATTTCATATCTTAAGATTCAATAGAATAGAGTGTGAATGGTTTATAAGTTCAAAAAAAAAAAAAACCTTACTTAAATTCCAATTCCATTTCCAAATTTGTGGAACCAAATGCAGAAAATGCGTCTTCTCATTCATCTTCCGGGTCAACCAAACAGTTCCAACTATATTTCAAAAATGAAAAACCGGATTGGAAACTTCCTAAATTGACCAAATCTAGCATTAGATCAAATCCAACATTTTCCAATTCGTACAACCAAATGGGGCCTAAATGATTTTCTAAAACTAAAATTACTAAAACCCATGGTATGGAAAAAACCAACACCCCCTGTGGCAAATAATTATTTACTCTCTAAATAGAAACCATGCTCATTAATATCTTCGAGAAATAACTCCAGTGGGCACCCCTCCCCAAAAGAAGTTCTCTATTTTTGCAACTTGTATTCGTCTAGACATGGATAAGAATATATTGGTCCATTTCATTTTTTTTTAAATTTATCTCGTGCATTATTTTCACATATCTTTGGGACACGCTTCAATACTAAAGAAAATACCTAGGTATATAAAGATGGAAACATGAGTTTCACTTAGAGATCCAAGGAGGACAAGGGCTAGGGTTAGTCATGAAAAGTTTGGTTTTATGGATGGCCAATCTAGAACTAGGGATAGTACAAAAGAGCTTCAAATATCTAATATGTGTCACTTCCTAGTTAAATTTTGGTTGAAAATAATATCATTGACAAAGTGATAGTTGAAGACTTTATTGTTATCTAGTAGTGAGGTATGATAAAATTAATGGATAACACACTGAAAAAGATAGGCATGAGCATTAGCTGGAAGGACAAATAAAGATAGAATAAGCGGGCAACCTTGGTGGATGAATTTTCACATACGGAGTTTGGGGAGAGGGGATTCCATTAATATCAACTTTGACATTAGCAGCAATAAATAACATATTAATTTGCTCATGTAACTTGAGACTAAAGACAATCTATTTTAACATTTTAAGGATGAATGGTTAGAAAATGCAATCGTAGGCTTTATCGAAATATGGAAGTGTTATTTCATTAATGCATTTGGTTCTTATTGATTATTTAATAAACAAAATTGTGTTGAGTGAAGGATAATGGTAAGTGTAGAGTAGTAGTAATATGACTAGAGTTATCATATACAATGTTGAAAAGTGTAGGAAACATGTTATTTTTATATTAAAAGCAACAAAAAATGAGGGTGTTGTCCCTTAGATACAATACACTAAGGGCAGCCAGAGAAAAAATGTCATTGTCAGCACACTAAAAACACTAAGCAAAAACTAAACAAAGCATCTAGCTAGTTAATATAAAAAACCAAAATCAGTTGCTAGCTACGAGAATATACTTCATAAGTAACACCTCCAGATTAACTAAACACACCACATATAAACTAAGGGTATTAAACCACATCATAAGAGTCATAGTCCACATAATATAGTTATAAAAAGTTATGTTTGTCTGTCACACAGGGATAAACCAACAGAGATTAAGAAAGAACAAAAAAACCTATAGAAGGAATACCAAAAATGACCACAATAGAGGAAACCATCCAACAACAAAATGATAGGGAACAAAGGCCCAAGCTAGGCCTTCTTCTTCAGAACACTGGACTTCAACAACATCATTTGAGTCCAGTCCTCTATTAGGAACTTAAAGAGATCCTTGACATCACCATCCTCAGAATCCTTTGCACCAGAATTTTCCTCTTGCAATAAACATAGGGTGGTGGCCAAAGAGTGCATCACCTTGAGGGTGAAATTAAACAGCTCCAGGAACCTATTCTTCAATTTTTTTATATCATTTTTTAACTAATTTCCCTTCACACAATCCTATAGTTACTACATTCACCACTCACAATAGTCTTGTCTCCTATAGATGTGCCCTTTGTATCAATAGGGGAGGTGGTGTCAATTGGGGAGTTGGTTTTACTACCTTCCTCAAATTTTAGTGTGAGGTCCAAGGACTCAATTTTAAGGCTCTCAAAAACATGGGAAGAGTTGTTATCAGACGACTGAGTCTCCTTACCATGGGTATTCTCTCCATGGCTCTTAGACTCACTAGTATCTTTTTCTTCAACAAAATCCTCCTTAATTTTCTTACCCTTCCCCTTGGGTTTGGTAGCGAGCTTAGTGGAGTGGTGAGGGGTACTTGTTTCTTCAGTAATTTCCACATTAGAGTCAATATGTTGAATGTTGAACTTGGCCTTTTTGGTGGTCTTAACTTTCAATTTGGTGGGTGGATCACTTCTTTTTTGTCATTAGGCTTCCCAGGGGACATAGATTAGGGGAATTGTCAGGGGAGTGTCACAGGTTTTTAGGTTTCTTGACACATTTATTTTTTGTTGGGACCTGTAATGACCTAAAAATGGTCAGCAAAACCCTAGACCCCTAATCTCAGTCGCTTATCAAGAAACCCTAAACTTGATTATTCTAAGTCCTAAACCAAATAGGCAATTTGTCAATTTAAAGCTGATCTGACCTGAACCCCAGGTCTTAATTAATCATCGTACTTGATTAATTAGTTTATTCCTAAAAATACATTACATTGGTTGTTGGAATTATATTGAGATGATGTACTGAGAGGGGAGGGGTGAATTAGTACCTCTAAAACTTTTCTTGGTTAGCCCATTAACCCTTAATCATCAGTTTGTAAATTATCTTATCTAACTGTTCATCTTTCTTTATGTATATGCAATCATATCATAAATTATTTTAGTATGTGATCATAACAAGAACATTCATGAAAATAGATAACACATGACACAAGATATGATATCGCAGAAAATTCCTGTTAGGAAGTAAAAACTGCGATGGGGATTGTTACCCACAAGACTTCACTATCTGTAGATAAGAAGGGGCCGGTTAAGGGCTACAATTGGTCACTTTTGATGACCTACCCTGTTAGGAGTATTACAGTGGAGACCTGTTAAGATCTACTTCATTTGAAGCTTTAGCAACACTGTTAAGTGTGCACTCTATTAAGAGATTTGTAAAGAA
>MU225845.1:196901-227446 GCA_018584345.1 Thuja plicata
GGCTTGCGGAAATCTACTTGGTCAGTGCGAATCCCGCCACGGAGTAGCCAAAACTCAATTTTCCGCCATGGAGTAGTTAAAACTCAATTTTCCGCCATGGAGTAGCCAGAATGAAAAATCCCGCCGCACCATAACTTTCTCATTTCAACTCCAAATCTCATGCGGTTTTCACCGTTGGGGTCGTAAGACACCATAGAATCAATCCATGCTTTCAAATAGTGAAAATCATCAACTTTTATAGGCTATGGAAAATGTATTGAATACATACATATTATGTGCTATCGCACCTGAAAGAGCAGAATACAAACCAGAAAAACACTTATTTCAACTGCATATCCATTGCGGCATATCACCTTTTCTGATTTCTTCTCAATTCTCTGTTATAGTTATGCAATTATATCACATTGCCCATTTTGTTCAGCCTGTCAATCACCATGCTTAGATCCAATGCCATTTGACGGATATCAAGCATAAATCCTCACATCTACAATCATAGCTCTGCCACTGCATCATCTATATGAAGAGTCTTCTCTGATTTCTTATGAATGCCTGGAAATTATGATTCCCAATCATTCTTCTGCTTGAAAAAGATCATCAATAGGGGCACATTGTCCTTGCCAGGTTGGGATCTATAACCTACCCAAAATGAGAAGACTTTCAGATAACCCATCCGGCTTAAAGAAGGAAAGGCAATGGCAGGGAAACCCGGCAAGAACTTCCTACCTAAGGAAGACCTAGACCTAGACTCAAACAAGACTAGACTTGACTATGACTTCAAAATCCTCCACTTTGACAACACGGGTACAGGATGAAAAGTGGGGCAACATGTGTATAAGCCCGTAGCTTGAGCGATGATGTCCTCATTAACTTTGAAACAAAATGTCACCCATATAGTGACTCTTCGCTCAGCCCAGGAAGAAACAAACTGACAGGAGAGATTTTCATCAAAACCAATCATCTTCTCAAAGAAAGGAGTGATTCCCCCCTCCTTATAGATGTGCCACACATTAGGATTGTTCTTGTAGTCATCATATTTGTCTGGCTCCACGCAAACCTAGTCCCCTCCCATCCTTAAATTTTTCAATTTGCCACTGATAGAGTCGCGACACAAGGGTTGAAAGGAAGAATTGCAAAGTTGTGTTTGCTTGATGAGTTTGCCAAAAAAGATAGACTCAAAATACCAAAAAATGGGTGAAAAAGGCAAGTAATTAAGATAATTAATACCCCCGTTCGAAGCCATCTCAATAATGTCAAGAGTTTCATGCGAGCGGTCCTTTCCCCTGTACATGAAGTGACGAATAATAATTAATAGTCAAGGTTGTAATATGGAGAGATCCAAGAGGGCAACTTTTAAATAATTATCTCGTACTTCAAAATTCCAATCATGTCGAATACTTATGCCCATAAATCACCACCATAACACCTCGTGATTAGGCATAATGTGACGTGGAACTCTCCAGTGCCGCTTAGCTGGCGTCTCGCGGAGGTTAGGAGTTTGAAGTGTACTTCTAGATTAGGAAACATGTTCTTGTGAGAACATAATTATTAACATACTATATAACTTATATATAAAAAACATAAATATATGTAATATTTAGTTGTGACTATACCAACATAGTCATTATCTAACATGATATATTTTATTTAATTAAGATGTTTGCATTCATTACAATTTTATATTCAATAATAGATTGAGAGCTTTTGTAATAATATATTTAATACCATTCATTTTTATTTTGTTGCGTTTCATATGTAAGTTGTCTCTTTGAAGTAATATCAATAGAGTATATAATGGTCTTTGTATAATATTGATATTTATTAATACATTGGTATTTCTCCTCTAACCTTTAGTGTCTCAATTGGTAACAATGTTCAAATGTAAATGAAAAACAAATCGATATGAAACAATTGTTGCACAATGCACTGATTTATTATTAGATTGCATGATTGAATAATTAAAACTCCTTTAACATTTTTCCCTATCAAACGAATTAAACATTTTATTAAATATTGACCATATTTAATTTTTTTTAATCACTGATAGAAAATATGTTCCCCTAAAATATTTATTTCCCATATTTTATTTATGGTAGAATAAACACAAAGTGATGGGAATACGAACTCTTATCGTAATAGATAATTCAAAATAAGCCACGACGAGCTGTCATGGATGGTGTGAATAAATGAGCAGTGAAATAAAAAGAGAGCTTCACTCCATGTTCATTGAAACTCTCTCTAACATAATTTATTCTAGGCGAATGACAATGACTGGTTTATTAAGTCAAAATTTACATCTTCCTGCGAAAATATGGAATCAATTTTAGTACCATTTTGTAAATTAGGAATCATATGGAGGAAGATACCTCGAAATGGATGGAACAAAGTCGAGCAAATTTTAAAGTCTTTTACATAACGCCATATAAACAACAATCTTCCTCCATATAAGCCATGATATTTATGTACCCAAGAAGTATGAGGATTGTAAATAGCTAGGTAGCCACCATGAATTTTCTTGGAAGGAATGAGTAGCCGACTAGATACTAGTATTATGTTTGTTAGGTAAGGGTACGTAGTTTCTATTGACAATTAGGGGAAAGTTTCCAGAAGTCGTTCGGGCTAACTTTACGCACCTAGAATTCAGTGGATTTAGACGATTTTTTGGGTGTAGTTCTGTATGTGAGTTAAGAGCTTAAAGTTAAGGTTTCAACTTTTGGGTATTCATAGATCTTTCTGTAGAGACCATTGAACATAGAGTGGTAAAAAAATGGCCTTTTCAAAGTGTCGCCCGATACCTACTATGTTCTTGCCTCCTATAGTCGTTTACTCAAAAATGGCAGTACTTGTGGCCAAATATCCTAATAGCCATTACAAAATGTCCCAATAGTGGTGCACAAATGGACCAATTACCAACCTAAAAAAGTAAAAAATAATCGGTTGTTAGTACATTTGTGATCTATATATATATGTGTGTGTGTGTGTGTGTGTGTGTGTATATATATACATATGTGTGTGTATATATATGTGTGTGTGTGTGTGTATATATATATATACACACACACATATATACACATATATACACACACACATATGTATATATATACACATATATATACACATATATACACATATATATATACACACATACATATATATACACACACATATATATGTGTATATACATATACACACACACATATATGTGTGTGTGTACATATATATGTGTATATATATGTGTGTATATATGTGTATATATATGTGTGTGTATATACATACATGTGTGTATATACACACATGTGTGTGTATGTATATACACGTGTGTGTATATGTGTATGTGTGTATATATACACGTGTGTGTGTATATGTGTATGTGTGCAAAAACAAAGTTCCAATTCCAATTCCAATTTTGTGGAACCAAACGCAGAATCTGCATCTTCTCAGTCATCTTCCAGGTGAACCAAACAGGACAGCCTATTTCTAGAATTCATTTTGAGAATAGCCCAATTGCCAGAATGGATTGAATTCTAGAATTGGCAATTCTAGCATGCACAAATTCCACGAAACAAACGGGCCCTTATAGTATATATTTTATACTATAAATTATTTATGTATATATGTTTTTATATTACATTGACTATTCATACTATTTATTTTTACTTTACATACTAGTGGTGTGAAACTTTCATCATATTTTAATATTCTAACTCTAACAACTTGTATTCAGAGTAGAAGATCCATAAAAAATGTTCATCCCAAATTACTTCAAAAGTGAATTAATATGTTAATTTTTTAACTAGGCTTATTTGTAAGATATTAAAACCAACATCATAATCAACATATCCATAAATTGTGTTAAACAAAGATGCTAACCTTAGATCAAATAAGTTTTAAAGATAAATTTAAAAACTATTTTATAAAAAATGAGCATTAAGAGATTAATAGAATGAGAAAACTTATTGGGCAAGTCTCCCCCTAAAAGATTTAGTCCATAACAATTTGGTTTTAAGTTATCTATCCTCTTTCTTCAATAAGCCCAACCCCTTTGAAGCTCAATACACAATAGTGAAGGGTGAACTAGTCAAGTCTGATCACAAATAACAAGTGTTTTAAAGATAAGCTAATCTCTACTTACATGTGAGAAAACATGCTCATTATAAAAAAGTTACCAGTCCATAGAAAGGATTTTCCTTGGTAACAAGTTTTAAAGATAATAGACACTAATATTACTATTATTAGAATAGAATAGTTATTTTAATATTATAAAATTTATATAACTTATTTAAACATATAAACTAAAGATATATAATATAAATAATTAATATATCAAATATAATTAAAATAATTAGAAAATAAATTAATAGATATTTTATTTAAATACATAATCTATATATATATATATATATAACCGCTGTAGTGATTTTAAAAAAATATATTAATTAAAAGTATTAAGGAGGTATTCCCATCAAAACTTACTCTATCTCATTCTGATATATTCATACTGCTCTGCTAATAATAGATTCAATCCTAACCCGCCTTCATTAGCAGCATAGTGATTTTCTGTTTCTGGGCTATGGTCATGTTTCTGTTGGTTTAAAGTTTCCGGGCTAACCGTCTGACTTCTGGGGATAACTCTAATTACTATTCTTTGAATTGTATATTAAATCTTTTTATTTATGATAATGCCTAATTCATTCAAATAAAAAAAGCTCACCACAATTATGAAAAAGGAACCAACATCCTTTACAAATAATCTTAAAATAAAATAATTTAAAAAATAAACTGAATGTCCAGTCTTTAAAACAAATTAGTCAGATTATAACCCAGATCAAGAGTGACGAAAATGAAATAAAAATCCAATGGGATTATTTTTCTCTTTTTGCCTCTTTAACATGGAGTACAGTCACTTGGAAGTTAAAAAGTCTTTTAAATGGACATTCTGATTTATTGTTTTGAGGAGTGAAATAGGTGGGCACAGGGCCAGCTATAGGTATATGGCATCTTGACCAGAGCTAATTATTAAATCAATGTATTCTACCAAATAGACAAATCTGCCTATCCGTAGTTGATTATAGTTGTCTTTCACTGTAAATTTTTATGTTGATGGAGTTTGACTCCTTGAATTCGTCGCTACTACTTTTAAAATTGGACCGACTTTCTTTCATGACAGTTTTTTTTGGTATTTAATAATTAAATTAAAAATCAGAATAATTATATTCTAATTTTTAATTTAATTATTAAATATGAGAAATTGATCGCTGAATAGACAATTCTGACTATACGTTCCATCTTGTACAGGAAACACTTGGCTCCAAATACTAAAAAGACCCAAAATCTTTTCCGTAAGATTTTGACAATATATGTTACTTATAAGAAACGCTGGGCTTCGCTCTGTGTGTGACTGGGGTCCATTAATGTCGGTTGATTCCACGTGCCTTTCATTCACTGAGTATTTTATTTTGATAGCGAACCATTCTAGCATATACAGTTGTCAGAAAGGACGGGCAGATGATATGCGCACTGGCAAATGGGGCAGAGCAAATATTGTGCCCTATAGCCCTTGCCCAAAAAGAGAGCTTCACTCCACGTTCCTAGAAACTCTCTCTAACATAATTTATTTTAAGCGAATGACAATGACTGGTTTATTAAGTCAAAATTTACATCTTCCTGCGAAAATGTTGGGAACTCACTTGGAAATTCTTAATTGCCTTTATCCCTACGAAGTGTACTACAACGATAATGATTTTTCTCATTAAAAAATGTTGCATCAATCACATCAAGTCCATTGGCTGCAATTTTAGTACCATTTTGTAAATTAGGAATCGTATGGAAATGGATGGAACAAAGTCTAGCAAATTTTAAAGTCTTAACATAATGCCATGTAAACAACAATCTTCCTCCATATAAGCCATGATATTTATGTACCCAAGAATTATGAGGATTGTAAATAGCTAGGTAGCCACCATGATTTTTCTGGGAAGGGATGAATAGCTGATATAATACTAGTATTGTGTTTGTTAGGTAAGGGTATGTAGTTTCTATTAATATTTAGGGGAAAGTCTTCAGTAGTCATCCAGGTTAATTTTGCGCATCTAGAACTCCTAAATCGTAAGTCAGATTTAGACAATTTTTTTGGTGTAGCTCTGTATGCGAGTTAAGAGCTTAAAGCTAAGGTTTCGACTTTTGGGTATTCACGGATCTCTCTGTAGAGACTATCGAACATAGAGTGGTAAAAAAATGGCCTTTTCAAAGTGTTCCCTGATACCTACTATGTTCTTGCCCCAATAGTCGTTTACTCAAAAATGTCAGTACTTGTGGCCAAATATCAAAGTAGTTGTTACAAAATGTCCCAACAGTGGTGCACAAATGGGCCAATTACCAAGCCAAAAAGGTAAAAAAATAATTGGCTATTAGTACAATTTGTGATAGACTATTGATACACGTGTTTTCATTTTTGGGTCTCCTTTAGTATTAGTAATAGGGGTGTCAACATGACAAAAATGTCACGATCATTGGACCCCATAACGACTACTGGGAACTTTTCCCTAGTGATTTGTGTGGGTTCTCCATTTGATAAGGAGAGGAGTACACAACCTTTTTAATACTTTTTGGATAATTTGTATGTTAACTGAAATTAATGTCATGATTATTATTTGTCTTGTGTTTTCTACTATTTTATTATTATTATTTTTTGTCTTTTTTATTGAATTTTTTTTTGTAATAAGGGAGAGAATTTAGTAGTTGAGCGGTTTGAATAGTTGTGATAATTCTTGTTTATTTAATCTTCAATATTTTTTACAGTATTGCACTAAAACTCGTGATTTTAAAGTTGTTATTGTTGATGATGACTATCTGTAATTGAATGGAATGTATCCCTTAATTGTAAGAAGCAACAAATCATGTGATGATACATCCACACACTAATAAAACATGCCTTAGTGCACAATTGTCGGTCTCAATTTTTTTTGGATTGTTTTGGATGTCTTGGTAAAAGGCATGTTGATGTGGCATCATATTTGAAAACGTGGCCCCGAAACCTTCGTTATAAGCAGGGGATTCACCAAGTAAGTTGCTTAAAAAGATGGAAATGATATGAAATTTCCACGTAGAATTTTGAGAAGCACAAAGGTTAAAGTGCTCAATTACTGGGTCCTCTCCCCTATTTGTTAGTTTTGAAGACATTCTTTTTGCTCCAGTTTTGTCTTGATTTGATTTGGACTTGTTGTTGTGTAATTGTTTCCTTTATTTTCTTAGTAGCCCGCTAGCTACCTACTTTTATGTAAGCTCTTATAGGAAGAAGACCTAATAGATGAGCATGCTCCAATAGTTGTGATAGCACTTGTTGATTTAATGCCCAAATTTGTTGACAATATTTCACTAATAACTGTGACTTTAAAGTCATTTTTGATATTAAAAGCAACAAAAACTAGGGTGATGTCCCTTTACATCATAACAGTCCTCCGTCATGAACTTGAAAAGTTCCTTATAGTTTCCTTCCTCACTGACATTAGCACCAAGGATCTTCTTCTAAATAAGACATGGGGAGGTGGTAGAGCTATGCATTACACGCGGGTTGAACTGGATATGCTAGCAATTTCCCTTTCTAGCTCATCCACCCTAGTATTGGTCTTGTCCAACCCAACTGCGGTGGTGTTGCACTTAACATAGGTTCCCATTTAATTGTCTTTACAAGTCCCAACAACACTCAGTTTACTCACATCATCCTCCTCAAGCATCATTTCATTTGTAATATCAATGAGTCCAGTATTAAGACTTTTAGAAACATGTGTGGAACTATTAGCAGTCTCCAAACTTCCTTCAAGCTTAGCATCCCCTCATTTTCATTTTCTTCATCTATTAATTTTTCTCTATTTTCCTCATCCCCATAGCCCTCTTCCTCATCAGTGTTAGATTCCACCATTTTCTTCTTTTTTTCTTTGCCCATGGAGTGGATGACAAGCCTATGGGAACATCCAGGGGTACTAGTTTCTTCCATGGTTTTGTCTTTAGAAATGATCTCCTGAATCGTAAATTTGTGTTTTTTTTCTAGAGGCTTCCCCTTTTTTTCTTGATTAGGGGTAGGGCTTTCATTTTCTTATCAACAAACTCTGACTTAGCAACAATGCATGCGGGGATTTCAGGGGTACCTTAACGGGAAGCAATTTTCAACCTCAGATTCTTTATACACTTCTTCTTACTTCGGTTAGGGACGTCCATGGGACTAGCAGAGGGAGGGGTTGCAGAATTGGGGGCTTCCCAGACAACAATCTATTTGGGCAAACATGATGCTAGATGGAAGTGGTAAAGATGAAAAATTAACCCTTGGTGAAAGGGAATAGGTTTTCTACCCTGACTCCTAGCACTATTTGTAGCTTCTTTCACATAACTCCTTAGTGAATTTAGGAGAAAAAAAGGAAACAAAATGAGACTACAGTTGCAAAAATGATTCAACAAGGACATATGGTGGAATTAATAAACCCTAAATCTACCTTCAAGGGAAAAATATTCCCTTATTATTAAGCACACGTGACCTTGATATTTAGGTATATTTTATGTTTCATATCCACCATGAAGTTTGACAACACTTTCATCTTTCCTAAAGAACTGATTAAGGTTGTCTGTGTTCAACACCCTACTCATTTTCCTCCACTTTCTGCTAGTCATAAGGAGGTCAGTCGCTTTAACTATGACTTTTTCGCTCACATCAAATAAAATTCCCCCTACAACTACCCTTCTGTCCACCCAAGAAGATGTGAATTGTATGGATAGATTCTCATCATATCCATTCAAACTCTCAATAAACTGTGCAACCCCTCCATCTTTGTAAATGTGCCAAACTCTAGCATCATTTTTTAATTTAGTGCGTTTGTTTTGCTAAATCCTCACTCTATCTTCACTCATGGCTTCAATTTAGAAAAAGTAAAAAAAATTGGCTCACAAACAATTTGAAGTTGCCACTGTTAAAAGAAAAGGAAAATTTCACCCTAAAAAAGTCAACGAAGTAGGCGTAATTATGGAACTGTGTGCCTCTAATTTTCCCTTTACTTCTCATGACTTCCCACTCATGCGGACAACCCATCCCCTTAGGGATAATAACTAAATTGCAGATTACAAAATCTTTCCCAAATTTTTCTCTTCTAAAAAAACTTACACTCCTTGTAATCTCACAAAGATGATGTCATCCCTTCCTTCAACTATACTTCACATTGACCACATGGCTGTTATGTATGTGGAGCCTAATCAGACTTAGGCTCTTTCGGCGCGGTTTCCCTGCAGACTTAACTACAGGGGTTTGGGGGTAGCGCCCCCAAGCTCTGAGTCAAGGGGCAGAGCCCCTTGCGGGGTCCTGGGCAGCACCCTAGGCAGGGTCAAGGGGCAGAGCCCCTGATGGGATCAAGGGGCAACAATGAATTAATAATATTGTAAAGGGTCGACCATCAATTTTCTATTAGTCAGAGTATTTTTGCCCTAATTAGGTTAAGTCAAAAATACTTGTGAAAATAGCTTAGGGTTTGAGTTCTCATTGCGTGAGGGATTTTTTGTAGCTTCCTGCGGCGGTATTGAGTTGTAGGTTTCAGATTGTAATCACTGGATAATAATAAAGACATAGGACTCGCTATTGGTGGACGTAGCCCAGGGATTGGGTGAACCGCGTTAAATCTCTGTGTTATTGTGTTCTCTTCCGTGCATCAATATTTGCATTTTTCTGCTTATTATTCTAACAATGGCACCAACTAACCACCATCTACCACCTCATATAGTCACTTGGGTGATTAACTACATACCTATACAACCTGACCTCTTTACGCTTAGTCATAAAATTCAAACTTTTTTCACCAATTTCAAATCATGTCCCTTAGTAGAACTAGAAATCTCCATCTTTCCTCGTTAAGTAAAAAGGAAATAATTAATAGGAAGCACCAATATCCAAAGGTTTTAGTTTTCATTTCCAACTATTCCTAAAGTTATCTCACTAACAAAGAGAGCTTTCACTTGGTTAGGTAGACATTCTAGATTCCTCCAACATCTAATGTCTTCCAAATGCAAATCCAAAGCTGCCATAACATTTGCCACTCTATTTCCTTCCCTAAAGGTCTGATCAATGAAAAACATTCCAGGCCAAGTAAGAGATGTTTAATATACTCCATGAAACCCTCAATGAACCAGTTGATTTTAACTAGCCCTTTAACTGCATAAACAATGAGTTTAGAATCCACTTATATATCAAGGGCCTTGATACCCATAGAGAGACTAAATTTTATCCCTGAATATAGAGCCATACATTCTGTGTGGTGTTTAGTGGAGCCATTTAGATTTTAGGTATAGGTCATAGTCAAATATCCTCTAAAATATCTAATGATGCCTCCCCCAACAACCATGTCTTCTCTAGAAGCTCCATCAAAATTGAGCTTATACCATACGGGTTTAAGGGGTTTCCACTTAGTATTCCTTCTTGCAATTCTTTTGGTATTATCAAACTTAGCATAACCATTAGGCAAGCCCTATTTTTTTCTATTTTTTCATCAAAGGGAGTCAAGGGGTATTTAGGGTATTTGCAAGTGGTCACTGACAAATTTTCTAATACTATTTTGGACATGGTTCTGAAGACATTGTCAACTAATTTTTTTTACCCTAAATATTTTATTATTCCTTTCCTTACATAAAATCCAACAAACATAGGGGGATATTTGTCGCCATACTTGTTTAGCCAGAGGGTTACCAGTAGGTCCTTTCCATTCATAAACAAATTGTTTTATATGGAATCAATTTTAGTACCATTTTGTAAATTAGGAATCATATGGAGGAAGATACCTCGAAATGGATGGAACAAAGTCGAGCAAATTTTAAAGTCTTTACATAACGCCATATAAACAACAATCTTCCTCCATATAAGCCATGATATTTATGTACCCAAGAAGTATGAGGATTGAAAATAGCTAGGTAGCCACCATGAATTTTCTTTGAAGGAATGAGTAGCCGACTAGATACTATTATTATGTTTGTTAGGTAAGGGTACGTAGTTTCTATTGACAATTAGGGGAAAGTTTTCAGTAGTCGTTTGGGCTAACTTTGCGCACCTACAATTCAGTGGATTTAGACGATTTTTTGGGTGTAGTTTTGTATGTGAGTTAAGAGCTTAAAGTTAAGGTTTCAACTTTTGGGTATTCACAGATCTCTCTGTAGAGACCATTGAACATAGAGTGGTCAAAAAATGGCCTTTTCAAAGTGTCACCCGATACCTACTATGTTCTTGCCCCTAATAGTCGTTTACTCAAAAATGGCAATACTTGTGTCCAAATATCCTAATAGCCATTACAAAATGTCCCAATAGTGGTGCACAAATGGGCCAATTACCAACCAAAAAAGGTAAAAAATAATCGGTTGTTAGTACATTTGTGATCAACTATTGGTACATGTGTTTTCATTTTTGGGGCTCCTTTAGTATTAGTAATTGGGGGGTCGACATGACAAAAAATGTCACGGTTATTAAACCCCCTAACGGCTACTAAGAACTTCCCGTAGTGATTTGTGTGAGTTTTCCATTTGATAGGGAGAGGAGTACATAGCCTTTTTAATACTTTTTGGATAATTTGTATGTTAACTGAAATTAATGTCATGATTATTATTTGTCTTGTGTTTTATAATGTTTTATTATTATTATTTTTTTGTCTTTTTTATTGAAATGTTTTTGTAATAAGGGAGAGAATTTAGTAGTTGAGCGGTTTGAATAGTTTCGATAATACTTGTTTATTTAATCTTCAATATTTTTGATAATATTGCACTAAAACTCGTGATTTTATAGTTGGTATTGCTGATGATGACTATATGTAATTGAATGAAATGTATCCCTTAATTGTAAGAAGCAACAAATCATGTGATGATACATCAACACACTAGTAAAACATGCCTTAGTGCACAGGAGTCAGTCTCAATTTTTTTTGGTTTGTTTTGAACATCTTGGTAAAAGGCATGGTGATGTGGCATCATATTTGATAATGTAGCCCCGAAACCTTAGTTATAAGCAAGGGATTCACCAAGTAAGTAGCTTAAAAATATCGAAATGATATGAAATTTCCACGTAGAATTTTGAGAAGCACAAAGGTTAAAGTGCTCAATTACTGGGTCCTCTCCCCTATTTGTGAGTTTTGAGGACATTCTAATTGCTCCAGTTTTGTCTTGATATGATTCGGACTTGTTGTTGTGTAATTGTTTCTTTTAATTTCTTGGTAGCCCACTAGCTACCTACTTTTATGTAAGCTCTTATAGGAAGAAGACCTAATAGATGAGCACACTCAAATAGTTGTGATAGCACTTGTTGATTTAATGCCCACATTTTTTGACAATATTTCACTAATAAATGTGACTTTAAATTTATTTTTGATATTAAAAGCAACAAAAACTAGGGTGATGTCCCTTTACATCATAACCAGCCCTTCGTCGGGAACTTGAAAAGTTCCTTATAGTTTCCTTCATCAATGACATTAGCACTAAGGATCTTCTTCTAAACAAGACATGGGGAGGTGGTAGAGCTATGCATTACACCCGTGTTGAACCTGGATATGCTAGCAATTTTCCTTTCCAGCTCAGCCACCCTAGCATTGGTCTTGTCCAACCCAACCGCAGTGGTGTTGCACTTAACATAGGTTCCCATATAATTGTCTTTACAAGTCCCAACAACACTTGGTTTACTCACATCCTCCTCCTCAAGCATCATTTCATTTGTAATATCAATGAGTCTAGTATTAAGACTTTTAGAAACATGTGTGGAACTATTACCAGTCTCCAAACTTCCTTCAAGCTTGGCATCCCCTCATTTTCATCTTCTTCATCTATTATTTTTTCTCCATTTTCCTCATCCTCGTAGCCCTCTTCCTCATCAGTCTTAGAGTCCACCATTTTCTTCTTTTTTTCTTTTCCCGTGGAGTGGATGACAAGCCTATAGGAACATCTAGGGGTACTAGTTTCTTCCATGTTTTTGTTTTCAGAAATGATCTTCTAAATAGTAAATTTGTGTTTTTTTTTCTAGAGGCTTCCCCTTTTTTTCTTGATCAAGGGTAGGGCTTTCATTTTCTTATCAACAAACTCTGACTTAGCAACAATGCAGGTGAGGATTTTAGGGGTACCTTAACAGGAAGCAATTTGCAATCTCAGATTCTTTATACACTTCTTCTTACTTGGGCCAGGGCCGTCCATGAGACTAACAGAAGGAGGGGTTGCAGAATTGGGAGCTTCCCAGACAATAATCTGTATGGGCAAACATAATGCTAGATGGAAGTGGTAAAGATAAAAATCAACCCTTGGTGAAAGGGAATAGGTTTTCTACCCTGACTCCTAGCACTATCTGTAGCTTCTTTCACATAACTCCTTAGTGAATTTAGGAGAAAAAAGGGAAACAAAATGAGACTACAGTAGCAAAAATGATTCAACAAGGGCATATGGTAGAAGTAATAAACCCTAAATCTACCTTCAAGGGGAAAAATATTCCTTTATTATTAAGCATACTTGACCCCAAGATTTAGGAATCTTTTATGTTTCATATCCACCATGCAGTTTGACAGGGCTTTCGTCTTTCCTAAAGAACCGATTAAGGTTGTCTATGTTCAACACCCTACTCATTTTCCTCCACTTTCTGCTAGTCGTAAGGAGGTCATTCACTTTAGCTATGACTTCTTCGTTAACATCAAGTAAAATTCCCCCTACAATTACCCTTCTGTCCACCCAAGAAGATGTGAATTGTATGGATAGATCCTCATCATATCCATTCAAACTCTCAATGAGTTATGCAACCCCTCCATCTTTGTGAATGTGCCAAACTCTAGCATCATTTTTTAACTCATTGCGTTTGTTTGGCTAAATCCCCACTCTGTCTTCACTCATGGCTTCAATTTAGCAACAGTAAAACATTTGGCTCACAAACAATTTAAAGTTGCCATTGTTAAAAGAAAAGGAAAAATTACCCTAAAAAAGTTAATGAAGTAGGCGTAATTATGGAACTGTGTGCCTCTAATTTTCCCTTTACTTCTCATGACTTCCCACTCATGCGGACAACCCATCCCCTTAGGGCCCGTTTGGTGCATGGAATTAATTTATCCAGAATAGGCCTATTCTAGAATAAGGACCTATTCTCGGATTAATTAATCTTGAAAACAAAAGCTTGAATAAGTTATTCTCTGTTTGGATCCCATAATGTGGAATTGGAATAAGGATTATTTTTCATTTTTTTAAATTAATTTGAATATTTTTAACTTATTAAAAAATTTTAATTATAAAAAAAAAAATTCTTATGAATTTAAATTTTTGAGCTTATCATTTTTGTTGCTATTTTTTAAATTAAAATATATATGTATTTTTAACTTATATATTTTTAAATTAAACTATGTATTATTAACTTCAAAAAAATAAGATAAAAAAAATTATTTTCTTACAATTTTTTTTTGATCGGTTCAATTTTTTTTTTGAATTATTAACTAAAAAAAAATAAGAAGATTATATATATATATATATATATATATAATACTAATAATAATAATAATAATAATAATAATAATTTTCCCATAAAACCTAAAGAACCATTCACGCACGAACCCGACGACTTATACATTTTGTTGTAATTTCGAATCCATGAATGGCTTATTCTGGAATAAGAAATGAATTCCAGGTTTTTATTGGAATTAATTAATCCAAGCATTGGGCCAAAAATGGGGATTAATTTCTAATTTGGGAATTCAAAAAATGGCCACAAACGACGAATTACTTTATTCTTGCATTAAATAATGACTATTCCAGGTTAATACCAGGAACCAAATGGGCCCTTAGGGATAATAACTGAATCGCGGATTACAAAATCTTTCCTAAATTTTTCTCTTCTAAAAAAACTTACACTCTTTGTAATCTTGTAAAGATGATATCATCCCATCCTTTGAGTGTACTTCACATTGACCACATGGCACCAACCAACCACCATCTACCACCTCATACATTCACTTGGATGATTAACTACATACCTATACAACTTGACCTCTTTATGCTTAGTCATAAAATTCAAACTTTTTTGTTGCCAATTTCAAATCATGTCCCTTAGTAGAACTAGAAATGTCCACCTTTCCCCGTTAAGCAAAAGGAAATACTTAATAGGAAGTACCAATATTCGAAGGTTTTAGTTATCATTTTCAACTATTCCTAAAGTTCTCTCACTAACAAAGAAAGATTTCACTTGGTTAGGTAGACATTCTAGATTCCTCCAACATCTAATGCCTTCCAAATGCAAACCCAAAGCTGCCATAATATTCACCACTCTATTTCCTTCCCTGAAGGTATGATCAATGACACAACATTCCAGGCCAAGTAAGAAATTTTTAACATCGTCCATGACACCCTTAATGAGCCAGTTAATTTTAACTAGCCCTTTAACTGCATAAACAATGAGTTTAGAATATACTTCTATAGCAAGGGCCTTGATACCCATAGAGAGACTAAATTTTATCCCTAAATATAGAGCCATACATTCGGTGTGGTTTTTAGTGGAGCCATTTAGATTTTAGGTATAGGTCGTAGTTAAATATCCTCTAAAATATCTAAGGATGCCTTCTCCAACAACTGTGTCATCTCTAGAAGCTCCATCAATTGAGCTTATACCATACGGGTTTAAGGGGTTTCCACTTAGTATTCCTTCTTGCAATTCTTTTGGTATTATCAAACTTAGCATAACCATTAGGCAAGCCCTATTTTTTTCTATTTTGTCATCAAAGGGAGCCAGGGGGTATTTAGGGAATTTGCAGGTGGTGACTAACAAATTTTCTAATACCATTTTGGACATGGTTTTGAAGACAATCTCAACTAAAATTTTTTACCCTAAATATTTTGTTATTCCTTTCCTTCCATAAACTCCAACAAACATAGGGGGATATTTGTTGCCATACTTGTTTAACCAGAGGGTTAATAGTAGGTCCTTTCCATTCATAAATAAATTGGTGTATACCACTATTGCTGACCCATTGGACATCTAGTTTTACCATCACGATTTGACATAATTCCTTGGAAAAATGACAACGGAGCATAATGCGAGTTATTGACTCTTCCTCCTACTTATAAAGAACACACCTATTAGGGACTTGGAGTCCTCTCTTAATAAGGTCATCTTGGGTTAAGATTTTTTATGCATTGTTGTCCACCAAAAAAAAATGATGTTAGAGTTCAAATGGGGGTTCCAAATCTTTTTCCAGCAATCCAGAGAGGAGACATCCTTTATTAGTAGATTATAAGAAGATTTCATAGAGCACTCTCCTTTTTGGTTTTTTTTTTCCATATGAATTTATCCTCCCTTGGGAAAAGAGGAATTCTAACTTATTAATAATTATTTGTAGCTCCATGGCTTTCAGAACTAGGTTAGGCTAGCCTTGACAACATTGAGTAAAATCCTTCCATTTCCTCAATGGGCAGATGTAATCAGGCATATAAGAGCCAAAAAATCTTTTGGATAATTCCATTATGCCTCTTAAATTCATATTGGCTACCAAGGTATTATCTCCTACCCAAATATCCTCCCAAAATCTTGTAGTTATTCCAATTCCCACCTTCCATTTTGATCCAACTTGAATGATATTCCTGCATTTTAGAATGTTATTCTAGATCATTGAACTAATAGGATAAGTAGGGGAAGAAATAATTTTGTATAAATTTTCAAAATTAAAGATACATAGCCTTCAATAAATTGCGCCAATCAGACCTCTCAAGAGAAATTATGCATCCCAGTTTTATAACCAGGGTTTTGTTGAGGGCACTCAGTTTCCTAATGACTAATCCTTCTAGATGCTTTGGTTTACACACAATGTCCCAATTGACAAGGGTTAATCTCTTATTTTCTTCTAATCCAATCTTGAGAAAATTCCTTTGGATCCTTTCGAGTTTCTCAGTCATATTACTAGATGTTTTAAATAGAGATAAGAAGTAAACATGTATACCTTGGAGAGAGGTTGCAAGTAGTTGGAGCTTCTCATCATTGCTAAGAAGCTTACCTTTCCACCTCACCAACTTATTTTGCATTATTTCCAATATTGTGTTCCAGAATGTAGGGCTAACATATTTGATAGTACGGGGGAGGCCAAGGTAGGTACCAGACAAAATAGCACTTTGATAGCCCAAGATGCTCGTGATTTTTTTTGTAAATCCTCTTTCATGTTGAAGAAGTATATGTTCCTCTTCTCAGAATTGATGTGTTGGCCCAACATTCTAGTATAATTTATAATAAAATCCTTCCATTCCCTTGCCTCAATAATCTAAGCCTTTCTAAAAAGGTTAGTTTCATCAACAAACTATTGCAGGACATAAGGGGGAAGAGTAGAGGAAATTTCAACCCCTTGAATTTTCACAAAACAAACCAGGTTGAGGAAATTTCTCTCCAAAATCTCTACCAACATAATAAATATGTATATAGAGATAACATGTTGCCTTGTCTGATACCCTTATTAGCTTCAAAAAAACCCTAGGAACTCCATTGACAATTACTGAAAATTAGACAGTCTTCGCACATCCCCTAATCAAGTTGAATAGTCTTTCATCGAAACCCCCAACGTGTCAAAAGTTTGAATAAAAACTCCCATCTGACCCTATCCTAAGAAATTGAAATGTCAAGCTTTAGGACCATTCCTGGCATGCGACACTTCTCCATTGATTCTATGATCTCATGAGTGGACACCACCACATCAAGAATTTTCCTACGAGGGACAAAACCTTTTTTTATTACAGTTGATAAATTTATCCAGAAAATGTTTAACCTTGTTCACTAAAACTTTAGAGAATATCTTGTACGTAGTGTTACAAAGACTAATGGGTCTGAAGTCTCCCATTTTTATGTTGATAATGGCTGCCTATAATTGAATGAAATACATTCCTTGGATCTAGAAAGAAAAAAATCATGTAATACCACATGGAGCACACAAATAAAACATGACTTAGTGCATAAGTATTAGTCTCTCTTTTTTTGGGGCCTTATTGGACACCTTGGCAAAAAGCATGCTGATGTGACATGATATTTGATCATGTGGTCTTACAACCTTAATTATAAGTAGAGGTCTTGCCAAGTAAGTTGTTAAAAAATAGAAGTGATTTGATAGTTCCACATGAGATTTTGAGAAGCATGAAGTTAGGGTGCTCAACTACTAGGTCCTCTCCTTGATATTGTTTCAATACAAAAGAAAAAGAAAAGAAAAACATTTATATTAGTTTTATATCTATAAATACACTCGAGAACAATTTGGGACAATGGGACAATGTCCAAATGTAAATGAGAAACAAGTCTTTCTTCAAGATATGAAACAATTGTTGCACACTCCAATGATTTATTATTAGATTGCATGATTGAATAATTAAAACTCGTTTAACATTTTTCCCTATCAAACAAATTAAACGTTTTATTAGATATTGACCATATTTAATTTTTTTTAATCAGTGATAGAAAATATGCTCCCTTAAAATATTTATTTCTCATATTTTATTTATGGTAGAATAAACACGAAGTGATGGGAATCCGAACTCTTATCCTAATAGATAATTCAACATAAGCCACGACGAGCTGTCATGGATGGTGTGAATAAACGAGCAGTGGAATAAAAGAGAGCTTCACTCCACGTTCCTAGAAACTCTCTCTAACATAATTTATTTTAAGCGAATGACAATGACTGGTTTATTAAGTCAAAATTTACATCTTCCTGCGAAAATGTTGGGAACTCACTTGGAAATTCTTAATTGCCTTTATCCCTACGAAGTGTACTACAACGATAATGATTTTTCTCATTAAAAAATGTTGCATCAATCACATCAAGTCCATTGGCTGCAATTTTAGTACCATTTTGTAAATTAGGAATCGTATGGAAATGGATGGAACAAAGTCTAGCAAATTTTAAAGTCTTAACATAATGCCATGTAAACAACAATCTTCCTCCATATAAGCCATGATATTTATGTACCCAAGAATTATGAGGATTGTAAATAGCTAGGTAGCCACCATGATTTTTCTGGGAAGGGATGAATAGCTGATATAATACTAGTATTGTGTTTGTTAGGTAAGGGTATGTAGTTTCTATTAATATTTAGGGGAAAGTCTTCAGTAGTCATCCAGGTTAATTTTGCGCATCTAGAACTCCTAAATCGTAAGTCAGATTTAGACAATTTTTTTGGTGTAGCTCTGTATGCGAGTTAAGAGCTTAAAGCTAAGGTTTCGACTTTTGGGTATTCACGGATCTCTCTGTAGAGACTATCGAACATAGAGTGGTAAAAAAATGGCCTTTTCAAAGTGTTCCCTGATACCTACTATGTTCTTGCCCCAATAGTCGTTTACTCAAAAATGTCAGTACTTGTGGCCAAATATCAAAGTAGTTGTTACAAAATGTCCCAACAGTGGTGCACAAATGGGCCAATTACCAAGCCAAAAAGGTAAAAAAATAATTGGCTATTAGTACAATTTGTGATAGACTATTGATACACGTGTTTTCATTTTTGGGTCTCCTTTAGTATTAGTAATAGGGGTGTCAACATGACAAAAATGTCACGATCATTGGACCCCATAACGACTACTGGGAACTTTTCCCTAGTGATTTGTGTGGGTTCTCCATTTGATAAGGAGAGGAGTACACAACCTTTTTAATACTTTTTGGATAATTTGTATGTTAACTGAAATTAATGTCATGATTATTATTTGTCTTGTGTTTTCTACTATTTTATTATTATTATTTTTTGTCTTTTTTATTGAATTTTTTTTTGTAATAAGGGAGAGAATTTAGTAGTTGAGCGGTTTGAATAGTTGTGATAATTCTTGTTTATTTAATCTTCAATATTTTTTACAGTATTGCACTAAAACTCGTGATTTTAAAGTTGTTATTGTTGATGATGACTATCTGTAATTGAATGGAATGTATCCCTTAATTGTAAGAAGCAACAAATCATGTGATGATACATCCACACACTAATAAAACATGCCTTAGTGCACAATTGTCGGTCTCAATTTTTTTTGGATTGTTTTGGATGTCTTGGTAAAAGGCATGTTGATGTGGCATCATATTTGAAAACGTGGCCCCGAAACCTTCGTTATAAGCAGGGGATTCACCAAGTAAGTTGCTTAAAAAGATGGAAATGATATGAAATTTCCACGTAGAATTTTGAGAAGCACAAAGGTTAAAGTGCTCAATTACTGGGTCCTCTCCCCTATTTGTTAGTTTTGAAGACATTCTTTTTGCTCCAGTTTTGTCTTGATTTGATTTGGACTTGTTGTTGTGTAATTGTTTCCTTTATTTTCTTAGTAGCCCGCTAGCTACCTACTTTTATGTAAGCTCTTATAGGAAGAAGACCTAATAGATGAGCATGCTCCAATAGTTGTGATAGCACTTGTTGATTTAATGCCCAAATTTGTTGACAATATTTCACTAATAACTGTGACTTTAAAGTCATTTTTGATATTAAAAGCAACAAAAACTAGGGTGATGTCCCTTTACATCATAACAGTCCTCCGTCATGAACTTGAAAAGTTCCTTATAGTTTCCTTCCTCACTGACATTAGCACCAAGGATCTTCTTCTAAATAAGACATGGGGAGGTGGTAGAGCTATGCATTACACGCGGGTTGAACTGGATATGCTAGCAATTTCCCTTTCTAGCTCATCCACCCTAGTATTGGTCTTGTCCAACCCAACTGCGGTGGTGTTGCACTTAACATAGGTTCCCATTTAATTGTCTTTACAAGTCCCAACAACACTCAGTTTACTCACATCATCCTCCTCAAGCATCATTTCATTTGTAATATCAATGAGTCCAGTATTAAGACTTTTAGAAACATGTGTGGAACTATTAGCAGTCTCCAAACTTCCTTCAAGCTTAGCATCCCCTCATTTTCATTTTCTTCATCTATTAATTTTTCTCTATTTTCCTCATCCCCATAGCCCTCTTCCTCATCAGTGTTAGATTCCACCATTTTCTTCTTTTTTTCTTTGCCCATGGAGTGGATGACAAGCCTATGGGAACATCCAGGGGTACTAGTTTCTTCCATGGTTTTGTCTTTAGAAATGATCTCCTGAATCGTAAATTTGTGTTTTTTTTCTAGAGGCTTCCCCTTTTTTTCTTGATTAGGGGTAGGGCTTTCATTTTCTTATCAACAAACTCTGACTTAGCAACAATGCATGCGGGGATTTCAGGGGTACCTTAACGGGAAGCAATTTTCAACCTCAGATTCTTTATACACTTCTTCTTACTTCGGTTAGGGACGTCCATGGGACTAGCAGAGGGAGGGGTTGCAGAATTGGGGGCTTCCCAGACAACAATCTATTTGGGCAAACATGATGCTAGATGGAAGTGGTAAAGATGAAAAATTAACCCTTGGTGAAAGGGAATAGGTTTTCTACCCTGACTCCTAGCACTATTTGTAGCTTCTTTCACATAACTCCTTAGTGAATTTAGGAGAAAAAAAGGAAACAAAATGAGACTACAGTTGCAAAAATGATTCAACAAGGACATATGGTGGAATTAATAAACCCTAAATCTACCTTCAAGGGAAAAATATTCCCTTATTATTAAGCACACGTGACCTTGATATTTAGGTATATTTTATGTTTCATATCCACCATGAAGTTTGACAACACTTTCATCTTTCCTAAAGAACTGATTAAGGTTGTCTGTGTTCAACACCCTACTCATTTTCCTCCACTTTCTGCTAGTCATAAGGAGGTCAGTCGCTTTAACTATGACTTTTTCGCTCACATCAAATAAAATTCCCCCTACAACTACCCTTCTGTCCACCCAAGAAGATGTGAATTGTATGGATAGATTCTCATCATATCCATTCAAACTCTCAATAAACTGTGCAACCCCTCCATCTTTGTAAATGTGCCAAACTCTAGCATCATTTTTTAATTTAGTGCGTTTGTTTTGCTAAATCCTCACTCTATCTTCACTCATGGCTTCAATTTAGAAAAAGTAAAAAAAATTGGCTCACAAACAATTTGAAGTTGCCACTGTTAAAAGAAAAGGAAAATTTCACCCTAAAAAAGTCAACGAAGTAGGCGTAATTATGGAACTGTGTGCCTCTAATTTTCCCTTTACTTCTCATGACTTCCCACTCATGCGGACAACCCATCCCCTTAGGGATAATAACTAAATTGCAGATTACAAAATCTTTCCCAAATTTTTCTCTTCTAAAAAAACTTACACTCTTTGTAATCTCACAAAGATGATGTCATCCCTTCCCTCAACTATACTTCACATTGACCACATGGCTGTTATGTATGTGGAGCCTAATTAGACTCAGGTTCTTTCAGCACGGTTTCCCCGCAAACTTAACTACAAGGGTTTGGGGGCAGCGCCCCCAATCTCAGAGTCAAGGGGCAGAGCCCCTTGCGGGGTCCTGGGCAGCGCCCTAGGTGGGGTCAAGGGGCAGAGCTCCTGATGGGGTCAAGGGGCAATAATGACTTAATAATATTGTAAAGGGTCAACCATCAATTTTCTATTAGTCAGAGTATTTTTGCCCTAATTAGGTTAAGTCAAAAATACTTGTGAAAATGGCTTAGGGTTTGAGTTCTCATTGCGTGAGGGATTTTTTTTAGCTTCCTTCGGTGGTATTGAGTTGCAGGTTTCAGATTATAATCACTGGATAATAAAAAAGACATTGGACTCGCTATTGGTGGACGTAGCCCAGGGATTGGGTGAACCGTGTTAAATATCTGTGTTATTGTGTTCTCTTTCGTGCATCAATATTTGCATTTTTCTGCTTATTATTCTAACAATGGCACCAACCAACCACCATCGACCACCTCATACAGTCACTTGGGTGATTAACTACATACCTATACAACCTGACCTCTTTACACTTAGTCATAAAATTCAAACTTTTTTTGCCAATTTCAAATCATGTCCCTTAGTAGAACTAGAAATGTCCATCTTTCCCCGTTAAGTAAAAAGGAAATACTTAATAGGAAGCACCAATATCCAAAGGTTTTAGTTTTCATTTCCAACTATTCCTAAATTTATCTCACTAACAAAGAGAGCTTTCACTTGGTTAGGTAGACATTCTAGATTCCTCCAACATCTAATGTCTTCCAAATGCAAATCCAAAGCTGCCATAACATTTTCCACTCTATTTCCTTCCCTAAAGGTATGATCAATGAAAAAACATTCCAGGCCAAGTAAGAGATGTTTAATATACTCCATGAAACCCTCAATGAACCAGTTGATTTTAACTAGCCCTTTAACTGCATAAACAATGAGTTTAGAATCTACTTCTATATCAGGGGCCTTGATACCCATAGAGAGACTAAATTTTATCCCTGAATATAGAGCCATACATTCTGTGTGGTGTTTAGTGGAGCCATTTAGATTTTAGGTATAGGTCATAGTCAAATATCCTCTAAAGTATCTAATGATGCCTCCCCCAACAACCATGTCTTCTCTAGAAGCTCCATCAAAATTGAGCTTATATCATACGAGTTTAAGGGGTTTCCACTTAGTATTCCTTCTTGCAATTCTTTTGGTATTATCAAACTTAGTATAACCATTAGGCAAGCCCTATTTTTTTCTATTTTTTCATCAAAGGGAGCCAGGGGGTATTTAGGGTATTTGCAGGTGGTCACTGACAAATTTTCTAATACTATTTTGGACATGGTTCTGAAGACATTATCAACTAATTTTTTTTACCCTAAATATTTTGTTATTCCTTTCCTTCCATAAAATCCAACAAACATAGGGGGATATTTGTCGCCATACTTGTTTAACTAGAGGGTTACCAGTAGGTCCTTTCCATTCATAAACAAATTGTTTTATACCACTATTGCTGACCCATGGGACATCTAGTTTGACCATCACCATTTATCGTAATTCCTTGGAAAAATTAGAATGGAGAATAATGCCAGGTATTGACTCTTCCTCCTGCTTACAAAGAACACACCTATTGGGGAGTTGGAGTCTTCTCTTAATAAGGTTGTCTTGGGTTAAGATTTTTTTATGCATTGTTGTCCTAAAAAAAAAACATTTTAGGTATCAAATGAGGGTTCCAAATCTTTTTCCAGCAATCCAGAGAGGAGGCATCCTTTATAAGTATATTATAAGAAGATTTCATAGAGCACTCTCATTTTTGGTTTTTTTCCATATGAATTTATCCTCCCTTGGGAAAAGATGAATTCTAACTTTGTTAATAATTATTTGTAGCTCCATGGCTTTCAGAACTAGGTTAGGTTAGCCTTGATGACATTGAGTAACCATTTCCTCAATGGGCATATGTAATCACCCACCTAAGAGCCAACAAATCTTTTAGATAATTCCATTATGCCTCTTAATTTCATATTGGATACCAAGGTATTATCTCCTACCCAAATATCCTCTCAAAATCTTATAGTCATTCCATTTCCCACCTACCTTTTTGATCCAACTTGAATGGTAATCCTACATTTTAGAATGTTATTCCAGATCATTGAACTAGTAGGATAACTAGGGGAAGCAATAATTTTGTATAAATTTTCAAAATTATAGATATATAAACTTTAGGAAATTGCACCAATTAGACCTCTCAAGAGAAATTATGCATCCCATTTTTATAACCAGGTTTTTGTTGAGGGCACTCAATTTCCTAATGACTAATCCTTCTAGATGCTTTAGTTTACACAAAGTGTCCCAATTGACAAGGGTTAATCTCTTTTTCTCTTCCAAACTAATCTAGAGAAAATCCCTTTGGATCCTTTCAAGTTTCTTAGTCATATTACTAGATGTTTTAAATAGAGATAAGAAGTAAACATGTATACCTTGGAGAGAGGTCGTAAGTAGTTGGAGCTTCCCATCATTGTTGAGAAGCTTACATTCCCACCTCGCCAACTTATTTTGCATTATTTCCAATATTGTGTTCCAAATGGTATGACTAACATATTTGACAGTATGGGGGAGGCCAAGGAAGGTACCAAGAAGAATAGCAGTCTGATAGCCCAAGATGCTTGTGATTTTTTTTGTAAATCCTCTTTCATGTTGAAGAAGTATATGTTCCTTTTCTCAGAATTGATGTGTTTGCCTAAAATTCTAGCATAATTCATAATAAAATCCTTCTATCCCCTTGCCTCAATAATCTAAGCCTTTCTAAAAAGGTTAGTTTCATCAACAAACTATTGCAGGACATAAGGGGAAGACTAGAGGCAACTTCAACCCCTTGAATTTTCCCAAAACAAACCAGGTTGAGGAAATTTCTCTCCAGAATCTCTACCAGCATAATAAATAAGTACGGAGATAACAGGTCACCTTGTCTGATACCCTTATGAGCTTCAAAAAAACCTTAGGAACTCCATTGACAATTACTGAAAAAATAGACAGTCTTTGCACATTCCCTAATCAACTTGATTAGTCTTTCATTAAAACCCCCGACGTGTCAAAAGTTTGAATAAAAATTCCCATCTGACCCTGTCTTAAGCAATTGAAATATCAAGCTTTAGGACCATTCCTGGCATGCAACACTTCTCCATTGAGTCTATGATCTCATGAGTGGACACCACCACATCAAGAATTTTCTTATGAGGGACAAAACCTTTTTTATTACAGTTGATAAATTTATCCTGAAAATGTTTAATCTTGTTCACTAAAACTTTAGAGAATATCTTGTATGTAGTGTTACAAAGACTAATGGGTCTAACGTCTCCCATTTTTATGTTGATAATGAATACCTATAATTGAATGAGTTACATTCCTTAGATCTAGAAAGATAAAATCATGTAATGCCACATGGAGCACACAAATAAAACATGACTTAGTGCACATGTATTAGTCTCACTTTTTTTGGGGCCTTATTGGACACCTTGGAAAAAACATGTTGATGTAACATCATCATATTTGATCATGTGGCCTTGCAACCTTAATTATAAGTAGATGTCTTTCCAAGTAAGTTGTTAAAAAATAGAAGTGATTTGGTAGTTCCACTTGGTATTTTGAGAAGCATGAAGTTAGGGTGCTCAACTACTAGGTCCTCTCCTTGATATTGTTTCAATACAAAAGGAAAAGAAAAAAAAAACATTTATATTAGTTTTATATCTACAGATACACTCTACAACAATTTTGGACAATGTGGCAGGTGTTTTAGTTTATGAAATGATTCTATATTGTCTCTTTCAATGTTCTATTGGTTGCTTTGTAATTTTTGATACTTTTGTTTACGTTTCATTTCAAGTTCCCTCTTGATAGATTTTATTCTTTTAACATAATAATAATTATAAAAGTAAGGTTGTAAATATAGTTAGGCATTTGCATGGAAGGATGAGTTTATTTTGAAAGATACAACATTTAAAAATAAATAAATAAATTGTTGTCAACTATATTTATATAATGATGCTAATAATTTTTTTTAATTTTGTATGTAACTGAGTTGATTTAATTTTGGCATCTAGAATATTATTCTAAAATTTATAATTGTTAGGATTAAGGTGCCTTCAATCTTATGTCATTTATTATTTTTATCATCCTTGTCAAGGTGTCTCTAGGTTCCTAAGGTAGTAATGACGTAATTTTAATTTATATTTAATGTTCAAGGGTATTCTACAATGATAATGAGGCATTGAGTGTAATAGTGTGAACTTGTTAGCAAAATAACATGCACTTAAAAAGAAAAATATGCATAAAATTTTGATAATTCTTTTACAATTTAATATTTTTTATTAATTTAAATATTTTAAAAAATAAAATAAAAATAAAGTTTAATATAAAAATAGATAAAAAAAAATTTATAATTATCAAAAATAAAAGTTAAAGTTACATAAAAAAGTAAAATAAGTGTATTTTCAAAAAATGTATTAAATAGTGTAGATATGATAAAACTTGTGTCTAAATAAAATAGTTGCAAAGTATGATAAAATTGTTTCAGTTTGATATCTCTCAACACTATTGTAGGTAGATGTATTTAAGATATCTATATTAGTTCGTAAATACACGGGATGAAAGAGCTCCCTAAAATGATGAATTGTTTATTCATAATTGATATTAACTAACTCCTCGAACAAGGGAACCTGGAAATACATGTTAATTGGTGTGTGTAAAGGTGATTATTAGCTTTGAAGGGAAAGTTATTTTGGGTGCTAAGTTTAATGACTCTTTCCAAGGGAGAATCCATGGGAAGGGCATTTTGTATTTGTAAGAGCTTTTTGTGTTCCTCTTGTTGTGGGAAACTATCCATTAGTTTCCCTCGTCCAGTAACTTTATTAACAAGAGCTTTGGGATGAAGGTTTGTTGGATTTTCATAGGTTCACAAGAAGCTACCAATTAGAAGTGATGCAGGAGCATCTTAGGATCTTGGAAATCTTGCATCAACCAAAAGGATTTCCTTTAGTTTGTTTTCTATTCTGTTCCAGTTGAAAAATTTATGGTGTTTTTGGTTGCGGTTGATCTGTGCTTGTTCTTTTGTGTTGTGGTCGTGACAACATATTCTTGGCTTCGTCCTAGATCTTATCCTATGATCACACCTCATTTGGTTTCATCATGCATAAGTTATGGTAGATTCTTCGCGCATCTGTCATGTTCTTCATTTCCCGGTTGGTCATTGTGTTTTCTAATCAGTTTCTTGATCTTCCGGTTGGTTTTTTCGAGTGCGATCATGTCATCTCATTGTTATGTTTGAGGCCGATTTTTTTTTTTTGATCGCATCTCTTAAATATTTCATTGGAGGTTGTTCTTAAGATTTAGGTCCTGACCTATTTGGTTGTAAATGACTGCTCTATATAATAACTCTTATAGTTAAGGATTATGCATCCTTTCTACTAGAAACAATACATTGAACTTATTAAATTATTGACCAGGGGTGTAAACTTGAAATGGTGACAGCAAAGTATATGCTCTAATCCATCTTAAAAGTCATCATTATAGTAAATGGAAAATTCTTGAAAGGAACTAAACTAGGAAATTCAATGCCAACAGTGTAATCTAAAGATGAAGTGACTTGTTGAAATAGTAAGTTTAATCCTATGCTGCAGGAATGATAAACTAGCTAACTGCCTTTGCTGCAGGAACAACCACTAGTGCTGTTACTAGTGGCTGTAGGAGCAACAGAGTCCTACTTGCTTCAAATAACTTGCAACCTACTTACTGAAATAACTTGCAACCTACTTAACTATGAATTAGATTCACCTCCCGTGTGGGCCCCCACGGAAGTGTGAATAAACAAGATCTCAGATACTAGAAGTTGAAGCTCTCACAATTTATTCATAAAACATGGATTGCACAGGATACAGAAAATAAGACTGTATATCTCTTTCTGAATTACAACAGAGTACTATAATAATAATTCTCTATCTATCGACTAACTATTGGGAATAGAACTTCCAGCTTATTTAACAACTTGAAACAAACTCCTATTGATTAGGACTTCCCCAACATTAGGGATATGGTAGTCATCAAGAACACGACCAATAACTTAAACTGAAGGAACAAACTGCATTTATACATTCATGAAATCTAGGAACACTCTGCTGCTAGATTGACTCCATCGTGACCGCTTTAGCTGTGATTCATCTGCAACAGGACTCATTCTCACCCGCGGTAGTAGAACCATTACGAGCTCTGCAATGGTTGGTCCTTTCAAAGCGTTACTCTATTCCTCTTATGTTGACTCCTTCCTTATTCATGGATCCATTGCCTCTGCAAAAGGGTTAGCACGTGTACATATCCAAGACAAAGAATTCATAACAAGTTTATTTACTACCTCGCTCTTCACCATATGGCTACAGGAAACCCACCCGACTTAAGGTAAGACAAAAAGGTATCAGATTTAATTCCATATATCCATACAACACATAGATAGCATATTTATAAACTTTTTAAAAAACATTCACATATATTTGCATACACCCATAGATATAACAGTTCTAAGATATTAAACACTCTGGAAAGTATCATGAAAACATATAAAGTCTTTCAAAAGTAGCCATAAAACATATGAAGACATAAAACTATATGGCTCTATCTCAGCCTTATCAGTAAATATTTACTCATTTCTTGGGGAATGCAATCATTTTTAAGGCTGACTAGATGTTGCAATGGCTTTATAAGCTTATGTCCTTGTTCCTAAGGAGCACAATGATCTCATAATATTATCTAACTTATCTTGGCTAGGATTGTAAGGGTTTTTAAGTGTAATCAGGCATGTGCTCTTGGCATCTAAGAATGCATGTTGCAGATCTATTGTAAATGATTTTTGATGATAATAAAAGGATAAATCTCTTATTATTACCTATTTGTCTTGCTTTCTTCCATTGTGTCTTGTTGGCTATAAGGGTTGGATCAATCTTCTTGAGGTTTATCCATCCTTGACTGCATCAGGTGGTATCAAAGCACAGGGTTGATGGATGAACAAGATTGAGGTAGATATTCTTGTGCTGGTAGATTTGAGTTCCTAACTTGTGAAACCCTAGACCTGTTGATCGTGAGGTGGTCAAGTGAAGATCTGACTCCCAATCACAAAGGACTTTTGCAAGGTGGCCAGGGAGGGTTTGTTTCTTATTCTGTTGGTTGTTTAGTGTTTAAGGCATACCGATTGGAGGTAGGTTTCTTGTGTGTCTATAGATCACTGGTTTGAAGAGCATCTTGTGATAGATCACCGGTTGGTGGGACAACTTTGCACCTAAGAATTGGAAGATGCCACTTAGAAGGATGAACCATAGAAGGCTAGAGAAAATGATGGAAGACTTTAAAGTTGAGATGAGAAATCATATTAGAAATGTGTTAACTGGATTCAGAAGGAATCTTGAGACTGAAGAAGAATTTGAGGAAGCTGTTGAAGATCTTGAGACTGTATATGCTAAGATCCCTATAGATGAGGAAATATTGTTAATATTTATGTCACAAGTAAGTAAAAGTCATAAGATAGATATTTCTAATTTCACCAGTTCATTGCATCCTGAGGATTTGATAGTTTGGATTAGAGAGTTAGAAGATTACTCCGAGCTTGAAGATATCAAAGACCCATAGAGGGTAAGGTTAGCATAGACTTGTGTGCTAAAAATGTGTCACACTTCTATGGGTCATTCCATTCAAAGTTGCTCAAGAATGAGGCCCCAAATATCGACTCATAGCTCCCTATTCACAGAGTGCAAATGTTTGTGATGGAGGCCCTCAGATTGACCTAGTTGTGCCCTTGCAAGTACACCATGAAATGAGAGATTCAATGCATGAAAATGACAACTATTCTATATGATTGTAATGCATAAAAGGAAATTAATCTATATGATAACAATGCATGATTAATCTATAAAAGGAAAAATGCAAGCTTAATCTATGGAAGAAAATATGAATTTAATCTAATATGAATCCAATCTACATGAATAACCATGGATGCAAGAAGAAGACAAGAAGAGAGAAGTTGCAATATCCAAGCTTGAGTGCTCGAATTCTCCTCCAAAATTGCTCTCCAAACCTACAACATAACAATACAAAAAAAGTGGGATCCTAAATGAGAAGGAGAGGGCTCCTTATAAAGAAAAGTGAACGGTTGAGATTAAGAGGCAAAAAGAAATGAGCAATGGTGGAGATTAAATCTTGGTTGATCCATGTGCTCATTAA
>MU225845.1:227577-241399 GCA_018584345.1 Thuja plicata
ATTAAAAGAGGGGTTTTCTTTATAATTAAATAAATTAGAAGAATTTTATTTAATTATATGGGAGGAATTTAATTTAATTAAATAAGATGAATTTTATTTAATTAAAAGGGAGATTAAATCTTTTAATTAAATAAAAGTGATCAAACCTTAGGAAATATTGAAATAATTAAATTAATTATGATTTGATCAAGGAAATTGATTTGAATTGAAAATGTTGCAAAGCATTGATTCAGGAATTTGATAAATTGATAAATTGATTCTATCATTTGATAAATTGAAGAATGGGGGCCCATAGTCTAGGCGACCATTTTAGGGTGCATACATTTGCCCATCTTTTACTAGTGTGTGATCATTCTGGGAACACATGTAGTCAAAGAATGCAGTTGAAGTGTGAGATCAATTTGGGATCACAAAACAACACAAACATCAACACTGTTGTGAATAAGTAATTGACATCAGAACAAAGATAAGCTAATTGAAAAAAAAGACAAGGTCAACACCATTGTAAATAAGTAATTGACATGTCTGAGATAAGAATCTCAAACAAGGCTGCCCCAAGCGGAGCGATTGATAGAATTGATAAAGCTGAATCAAGGATTGAATTTTGATAGGTACTGCCCCCTCTTGATCGAAATCGAAATGAGATAGAGGAGAAACAAAAAATTGATAAATTTGATTAAATCAAACTAAAGATAAGGTTCTTGATGTAAGATGAAAGATATAAGGATCAAAGAACCAAGGTAGATCATCAAGCATGAAAGATTATGCCCCAAGGTTGAATTAGAATAAAAGAAGTGGGGTGAAAAGCGAATGGAAGATAGAAGTTTGGAAGAGGTGGAAATAAATGTAGAGAAGAAAGAGAATTTGCCTTAATAAAGAGAATTCCCCAAAATCAATCAACTGTTTAAGATGGAAAACTTTGATTGAGATCACGAAAGAAGATAAGGAAATGAAGATCAAACATGACTACGGTTGATTAAAATTTGACAAGAAAGATGAAGGAAAACCCTCTCAAACTCATAATGCAGCCTAAAAATGCAAATTAACATGAATTCTAACAATGCAAGCTATATGAAAATGCAAAGGTGTACTTGCAATAGAGAAACTGTAACATAGGACTTTGTGTTCATCATTCATTAGAGAATGTTAAGGATGGGCGATGGGCCCCAAAAATGTGTGCTAAAAATGTGTCACACTTCTATGGGTCATTCCATTGCTTGACCTTTTAGACTCCTTGGGAATAATCTCATAAGATATGAGTCATCTTGGTGGAACTCAAGACTTGTGGTATAAAATTGGCACACATGATTATGCGGATCTCCATTACCATCATATTTGTCATATTGAGGAATTTCAACCTTTATAGGGAACTCTTTCATATCAAAACTCTTATCAAAAGGATTAGGAAAAATTGAATCCAGTGAAAATGAATTCTTAGGTGCCATCATCTTTGCCACCATGCTCTTAAGTTCCTTGAGCTCTTCCTCTTGAGATGGCCCTTGCTTCTTAATCTTTTTGTCCACATTAAAGTTGTAAGGGCTCTAGCACCCTTGTTTATCAAACTCTCTAGGAACTTATCTTTGTTTTGCTCTAAATATTTCTCCACATACTATTGGAAAAGTGGTTCTTGTTGCATTTTCATGAAGTCTTGGGATTTGGAGTCAAAATTTGAGCTACTACCCCCATACTGTGAACCATGATGAGCACATTGTGAAGGTTGTCTTGAGTTCCTAGGAGGTGTCGTCTCCTATAATGATCATGTCTAGAAGCCCTTCTTCCTCTAGGGATAGTAGATCCTGATGGTGTTCTTGAATGTCTTTCACTTTGTGGAGTCTCAGGAGGAGTGGATGGAGGAGAGTTGTTTCCACCACTAACACGCATGTTGTTGAATTTATCATTAAGTTGCTGAGCCAAGAGTCTATCTTGTTGCTCTTGAAATTCTTTCTTTTCCATTTCTACCAAAGTCTGTCTCTCCAAGTCTAGGAGTCTAATTTATTCTTCCTTTGCAACTTGTTCATCTAGGAAGG
The DNA here is from genome assembly GCA_018584345.1 of Thuja plicata. Taxonomy (NCBI): domain Eukaryota; kingdom Viridiplantae; phylum Streptophyta; class Pinopsida; order Cupressales; family Cupressaceae; genus Thuja; species Thuja plicata. The sequence continues at coordinate 229,605 of MU225845.1, forward strand.
CTTTCTTTTCACGCTCAATCCTCTTGATTCTTTCACTCATGTATCCTGAAGATGTCTTGAGTGGAGAACTTGGTCTTGAATTTCTAAACAGGTTGTTGGTATAGGTTGCATTGACATGAGCGTCATAAAGTTCATCCTCTTGGTTCTCATGTTGTGATAGATCATCTTCATAAGCTTGTCTTTTACCTCTCTCTCTCTCTCTCAGCCCTTTGGTGTGCATCCAAATATCTAGTTGTGATAAGGGGTGAGACTGGCCGACTGTTATGAGAGGAACCACCAAACGAAATAGCATCTCTATGCTTCAAAAATATGTCATCAAGACGTTTATCCATATCTTCCCTCTCTCATCGAGTCATTGTGTAACTCATATCCATAGAAGAGTGAGAAGATTCTAAGGGGGTACCCAAATCACTAAGGTGACTCTTGGAATCAAACCAAACTTCTGAGTTGTTCCTAGGTGATCGATCAAATATGGATTCTTTTCCCTTACATTTTTGGCAAGTTTGAACTAAGGGTAATTGGTTGAAGACCACTTGAGGTCATTTTCCTTCATTTACTTGATATCTTGTTGTAACTAGCATGAAAGAAAAGGTACTAGTTGATAGGATTACCCTAAGAAACGTTGGTACCAAACTAAGATAGTAAAGGCATTGACTTGTCCAAAAAGAGGTGATAAGATAGAATTTGCAAGAGGCGTAAGCCAACACTGCCATAGAGGTGCCCACATTTCAGATAAGTATCCTAGCACATATGGATCAGGAGGATGATCTTACCCAAGTTATATTGATTGAATTTGAATATATGAAAGTGAATCGACAAGAGATTACCAAAACTCTCCAAGTGTGTTATCAAAGAATCTAAAGGTTTATCTTTTCAACAAGGACAGTTTCTAGCTTACCAACTCCAAGCAAGGTCACTTGTGAAATCAAAGATTGCTTACTTCAAGAGGTCAAAATTAAAGAATCCAAAGCTAAACAAGCTTCTAACAGTGGGGTAAGTTTCCTAATCTGACCTGGATCGACCAAGGAAGACTAAAAATGATAGGATAGCAAATTGGGCAAGTTGTAAAATGTTGGTTTTTCGACTCGGGAACTCAGTTTTTGTTCATTTTAGTTGACCAACTAGATGCATTAACTAATTTTTCTCATGAATCAGGCACGCAAGATAGCAATCAGGGAGTTCAAGAAAACAATTGTCTTCAAATAATGAGTAAGGGGCAAAGCAACCTTGCGCATGAACAAGAATAGTGACGTAGTATTTATTCTCCCTAAAAATTCTACTTGTGTATGTTCTCAAAATGTTTTCCAATCATGCACATAGTCCTAGAGAATAAAAATTTGGTTGCACTATGGTTCTTAGTAATGGTTTGACTCTACAACTTTTGCAATCTCAAGTGGGTGAAATCCAATCCTGGCGCACTGAGGTTTTGATACGTCTGAGAATTTAATCAATCAGGAGCTACTGAGGAGATCTGACAACCCAACAAGAAACTACACCTGTGGAAATTTCTTTCACAAGGACATTTATATAGCGGTTGTTGCTACCAGCGAAAATGGCTATTACGGCTTGAGGTTCCGTCCACATGGTTTACCCAATAAAGGGAATGTCCACTATGGTTAACCCTCTCTAACAAGGAAGACTCACAATATAAACCACATGGGGACTTAGTTTGGATTCAAGGGTTCCAAATTTTTGATTCTCCCAAAAGGGAAAAGAGCATAATCCTCTAGCCTCTTCACCTCACCCAAACATAGCAAGCAATATTAATTGACCCACTAATTTGAAATCACTTCACCCAAGGTTCGTATATCAACAACAATGACCACCAATCTCAAGAGAGAAAGTACCAATCAAAGTTGAAGACTAAACCAAGTTTGAAGTAATGACAAATCCTTCCCTACCTACAAGGGGATCTATTGTCAAGAAGAGATTCGCATATAAGAAAAGCTAATGAAGCCCACTCTCTCAAGATCACCACAAATAGTGTTCATAGGGCCTAATTACTATGTGAAACATATATGCAAGAAAACAAATCTAGGTTCAAATTTTATAGCACCAATTGGAAATGTGATCTATGAAAGAAAGAAAACACTCAAGCTAAACACATGAGAGGTTCATTTTTATTTCCAAAATCCAAATGTTATAGAGATGCAACAAAATACCTCTAGTCCAAAGCAACGCGAACATTTTGTTGTTTATCCACGCAAGTCCAAATTAGCAACAACAACAACAACAACAAAAATGAATAAAAAACCATCAGAAATAGTAAACATTAGTGGTTAGAGATCAAAGATGTAAAATATACCAATAAAAATCAGATCTCTGGTGTGAAATCTCGCGCGAAGATTCTAAGAGTGTCGGGCGAAGATTCATAGATAGCCACGCAAAGATTTGCAGAATCTCGCGTGAAGAAACACACAGACAACAAAAAAATGTAGAGTATAGTAAATAATGTCAGATCACTGCCTGGTGTTAGAGTCCGCCCAAAAATTTGCACAGAGCTACGTGACGAAAATCCATGTATTGCGTGAAATTTTGCATAGAATGGAAAAACCTCGCGCTGTTTTAAGCAAAATGTTGCGCGAATTTTTGTCATAGAGCCGTACAGATGGAAAAATTAGATTTGCAAGACAATAATGGAAATGGAGATAGATCTACCCCACGGTGGGTGCTAAAAATGTGTGCTAAAAATGTGTCACACTTCTATAGGTCATTCCATTCAAGGTTGCTCAAGAATGAGGCCTCAAATATTTACTCATAGCTTCCTAGTCAAGGAGTGCAAATGTTTGTGATGGAGGCCCTCAGATTGACCTAGTTGTACCCTTGCAAGTACACCATGAAATGAGAGATTCAATGCATGAAAATGAAAAATATTCTATATGATTGCAATACATAAAAGGAAATTAATCTATGTGATAACAATGCATGATTAATCTATAAAAGGAAATATACAAGCTTAATCTATGGAAGAAATTATGAATTTAATCTAATCTACATGAATAACTATGGATGCAAGAAGAAGACAAGAAGAGAGAAGTTGCAATATCCAAGCTTGAGTGCTCAAATTCTCCTCCAAAATTGCTCTCCAAACCTGCAGCATAACAATGCAAAAAAAAAGTGGGATCCTAAATGAGAAGGGGAGGGCTCCTTATAAAGAAAAGTGAACGGTTGAGGTTAAGAGGCAAAAAGAAATGAGCAATGGTGGAGATTAAATCTTGGTTGATCCATGTGCTGATTAAAGCAAAAAGCCCACCACTTAGAAAGATGTGATAAAAAAAAGATTTTTATTTAATTTATTTCCTTTTTCATCAAAAGAAGAGCTTTAAGTGGGGATTTTTTATTTATTTAATTAAAAGAGGGATTTTATTTATATTTAAATAAATTAGAAGAATTTTATTTAATTAAATGGGAGGAATTTAATGTAATTAAATAAGATGAATTTTATTTAATTAAAAGGGAGATTAAATCTTTTAATTAAATAAAAATGATCAAACCTTAGGAAATATTGAAATAATCAAATTAATTACGATTTGATCAAGGAAATTGATTTGAATTAAAAATGTTGCAAAGCATTGATTTAGGAATTTGATAAATTGATAAATTGATTCTGTCATTTGATAAATTGAAGAATTGGGGCCCATAGTCTAGGTGACCATTTTAGGGTGCATACAAGACTAAGTTGAAGAGTCAAGATGCCTTGTGGTGGCAATAATTGCATAAAGATAGAGAAGAGCATGGTGAGACAAAAATCACTAGATGGAAGGTGATGGTTTCTATGTTAAAATCTAAATTCATCCCTGAAGATTATGAATTAGAATTGTTCAATAAGTTGCAGAAGTTGAGGCAGAAAGACATAAGTGTGGAAGAATGTACAAATGAATTCTATAAGATGACTATCAGATCTGGAAACAAGGAAGTATCTAAGGAGAAGGTGGTTAGGTATGTTAATGGTTTGAGATTTAATATTTAGGATGAGTTGAGTATATTGAGGATTAGTACATTTGAGGATGCTTATTAGCATGCATTGAGAGCAGAAGATAAGTTTAAAAAAAAGACAAAGTAACCCTAGAGGAAGACAAAAGCAAGTTAGCACCAATGGAAAAGAGAAGCAAGCTATTGAAGATGAATCTGATCAGAGAATACCTACAAGAGGGAATGTTAGCAAGGATTTCAAATGTACTTGTTTCGAATGTGGTGGCATAGGACATAGGGATTTTCAATGTTCTAAAGGATCTAGTAAGAACCTGGGTAAACAAAATCTTGTGGCACATGAGGAACATACTGCTAGTGAAGTTGTGGAAAATGAAGCTGAGGATGAGATAGGAGAGTCTCTTATGCTTAGGAGAATTATGTTGAGTAAGAAGGAGGCGGAACCTTTACAAAGGAGGAGTTTTTTTAGGACTATTTTCAAATCAGGAGGTAAGTGTTGTAAAGTTTTTATGGATAGTGGTAGTACTGACAACTTGGTATCAGAAGAGATGGTGCAGAAGCTAGAATTTAATAGGCTTAAACATCCTTGTCCTTATGGTATAGGTTGGTCTTTAGATGATCATATGGTGGATGTGAAAGAGAAATGTTTGGTTAATTTCAACATTGGACCTTATAGAGATGAATTTTTATGTGATGTGGTGACTATGAGTACTTGTCATGTTCTATTGGGAAGACCTTATCAATTTGATAGAGGAGTTATTCATGATTGCGGAAGAAATTTGGTCACAATAGAGAAGGATGGACAAAAGCTTAAACTTTAGTTCCTTTGAAGGAAGCAGAAGGGAGAAGTGCAAGGAATTTGAGTATGGTGAAGAGTTATTGTTCAGAGAAGTATACTACAGAGGTTAGTATGGATCGTAAAAATGATCTTGAAGGTAAATCTGGTGAAAGAAAGTTGGTATCAGATTGTAAGAAGGGTAAGGTAGTGCAGTAGAAGACCTTGGTTGCTGAATGGAAGAAGTTTTTTAACAGAGATAGATCGGTTATACAAAAGGAAGGATGATCTCATAAGATTATTTAGCTTAGCTTGGCAAGGATTGTAATGGTTTTTTAGTGTAATCAACCATCTGTGCTTGGCATGTAAGAATGCATGTTGCAGATCTATTGTAAATGATATCTGATGATAATAAAAGGTTGAATATCTTGTTTTACCTATTTGTCTTATTTTCTTCCATTGTGTCTTGTTAGTTGTAAGGGTTGGACCGATTTCCTTGAGGTTTCTCCATCCTTGACTGCATCAGGTGGTATCTAAGTTAGGTTTCTCCATCCTTTATGAAGGATAGTGCAGGAGCACCCCCAAAAAGGAAGAAGACAAAGAACTCAAGGAAATCCTTCAAGTATCTACATGATGCAAACATCATTTTATCTATGCAAATATAATAGGTTAATAAGGGATGAGTCAATAAGACTCAATGTTGGAAGGCATTATCCTAGTTTGCATAGTATAAGCTATCATGGACAAATGACCATGTGGGTCAGTAGGGGTCTAGATAAAGTTTTATTATAGTTTTCTAAGTCTTAATAGGACCCTAGAAGTCAATAAATTCATACATTTAAGCACTTAACCCATTGAGTGCAAAAAGTGGATTTGAAAAGTTGTCAATGCAAAAAGTGCAATTGTTTAACACAATTGAGAAACTTCCTTCCCAATGGTTAGGAGTTTTGAAAAAAAATTGTTATAACTAATTGGGGAAGGCATAAATGATCTGTAAGCCCAATTTGGAGGGTTGTTGATGCTTGTGTAATGTTTTGGCATTGTGAAGCAATAAGAATTCTGAAGATTTCCTAGAAATTCCTTGTTATTCTAGTTGGCATGTGTGTGTATGGATTCATGATGATTTAAAACCTATTGTATATGATAGCTTAGTCTTTCACCTTTCTTTTGCATCAAGTTTGAGGTTTTGGTTTGATACATGGAGGAAGAAATCTATGTTTTTGTTCAAATAGTCCAGGAACCCTGGTTCACCTAGGGTTTGGGAAATAAATGGATAAAGATGACAATTCCACCACTGTATATTAATGTCCTTTGGGTAAATTTTATTTGGGGGAATTTACTGTAAGATTTTTAAAGAAATTTGCAAGAACCCTTCAGGAGGATAGAGAAAATCTTTTCTCCAGGCGAGCAACTCCACGTGGCTGCCTATGAAGGATGATACAAATGTGATTGCAGATAGGAATGTGGATGTAATCTAACCATAAGACCATATATTTGGAGGTTTGATAACACAATTGACTTGGATAAATTGGTGGTTTGATTGGGTGACACCATTAGAACACACTTGCTTCAGAAATTAGGCCTGATTGACACAATTAAGTATGTGATAATAGGGACAATTTGGACCTCTACACTTCAAATCATATTGAGTCATTTTTGGGGTTGATGTAACTTCAAAAAGGGTATTTGAAACTGTAATTTTTTCTCCATTTCTTTTTTCAAATCTAGGTGTTAATTGGGAAAGACATTTTGTCAAAGGCTACAAGTAATTAGGAGTGTTGTGAAGCACCTCATTTATAGGAAGTTGGAAGTCAAGAATCAGTGATTGGGATATGTTGTTTGGGTCACCCATAGTCCAAATACAAATTTATTTCATCCCATCCCTTAAGCTGTGTCTACTAGCATACTTGTGTGGTTCTAACCTTGAGAAGGGTCAAGGTATAGTGAGAGCCTAATATGGATCTTGTCACAAAATATATATTTTGACTAAACACTATTAAAATAGATGTCTAAACCCCCAGTTTGGTTAGAAGGAACACCTTTTTAGTCAAAGTAGTGTGGGTGTGAGTTAGGAACACCTAGCGACCGTTGGGCTCTACATCATATTGTTTACAGAGCATAGGAGAATCTTTGGAAGAAGAAGTAAAGGGTTTATGTCACAAGAAGAATCAAATATTGAGGATTAAGTCATGCCTCGCAAAGTGACAAATACATAACTTTCAAAGAGGGTGCAAGATCATGAAGCAGAAAATAGGTGGTTTAGAAAGGATTTGGATAAGTTGAAGGGTAAGATGAAGGAAGTGGAGAAGCATTCTGAGAGATAAGAAGAAGGGGATGATGAGGAGATCCCTAGGAAGGAACAACATGAAGTTCCTATAGATCAAAGGCCCTTAATAAATGCCCTAAAATCCATGGGAGGAAGAGTCATGGAGAGTAAGTCTAAAGTTCCAACCTTTTGTGGAAAGATGGATGCTAACATTGTGATGGATTAGATAGAATCCCTTAATAACTACTTTGAATGTGAGGAAATACCAGAGAATCAAAAGGTCAAGTTAGCTAAGTCAAAGTTGAAAGGGGTAGCCCTTACTTGGTGGAAATTTGTTCAAGGAGAGAGGGTGAAAGAAGGAAGGGGTATGATTACTTCTTGGAATATGATGGTCTCTAAAATCAAGGATACATATGTACCCGAGGATTATAAAGTTCAGTTACATAGGAAGAGGAAAAATCTCAGACAAAAAGAGATGGATGTCAACACATATACAGAAGAATTTCAAAATTTGTATCTCAGATCTAAAATTGTTGAAAGTGAATGTATAAAGGTAGAAATGTATCTAAATGGACTTAGAATGAATATCCGAGAGGAATTAAATCTATTGTGCCCTGATACAGTCCATAAATGCTATCAATTGGCATTGAAAGTAGAAGATGATATCAGAAGGAAAAAAGAGAAAAATAATAGAGGAAGAGGAAGAGGGGCTTCTAATGGAAGAGGATAGAATTTTAGACCACAAGGAGATTCATACAAAGAAATTTCTCAAGGAGAAGACAGTTCAAGATGAAACTATAGAGGAAGGAGATCAAGTTTCAGAGGGAGATTTGGGGGAAGAGGCTCAGGAACCATTAAAGGCTTTAACTATAATCAAGAAGGACATATGGCATCTAGATTCCCGAAGAAGGTAGGATCAAGTTCTCATGGGGAAATAAGAAATCATTTGGTGCAATATATTGATTCCCAAAGTCTAAATTCTCTTGATTCATATGGATTAACAGAGAGGGGAGAAGCATTGATGATGAGGAGGAAATTACTAAAGATACCTACCATAACTGAGCCACCACAAAGGAAGACTATTTTTAGAACCACATGCAAATCCGGAGACAAGGTATGCAAGGTAATTATAGACTATGGTTCCACTAAAAAATTGATTTCTTTAGAAATGGTGGAGAAATTGAAACTTGGGAGAATCCCTCACCCTTTTCCATACAAATTTTCATGGATAACTGAGGGGTAGACGACAATAGTGGAAGAGCAATCTTGGGTAGAGTTTCAAATTGGTTATTATAAGGACAAAATTATTTATGATATTGTTGATATGGATGCATGTCATCTTATTTTTGGAAGACCATGGCAATATGATTTAAAATATCATCATGATGGTCATAAGAACACTTACTCTAATACCAAGGATGGAAAGGTGGTTGAATTGGTACCTATGCTTGATAATGGTGAAGATAAGAAAGAAAGAGAATCAAAGATAATGTTGATGGATGGCGAGGAATTTCTCAAGGTGATCAAGGATGAAGGGAGAGCCTGCTTTGCATTTATACCAGTATCAAGCAAAAGAGAAGAGCCTATTGTTGATGAAAGAGAATAGAAGAAGAAGGTGATTGTCCTTGATGAAGTAAAGGAGATAATTGATAGGTATAAATACATAGTTGCAGATGGAATGTCAAATATCCTACCCCCTATGAGAGACATCAGTCATTGTATTGATTTCATACCATGGGCTACACTACCTAACAAACTAGTCTACAAAATGACACCATGACAAAATTAAGAGGTTGCTAAGCAGTTCAAAGAACTGCTTCATTTAGGTCTGATTGCAAAGAGTTTGAGCCATTGTGCAGTCCCTGTTGTTTTGGCTCCCAAGAAAGAAGGAACATGGAGATTGTGCACAAAATCTAGAGCCATCAACAAAATTACTATCAGATATAGATTTTCCATGCCTAGGATAGAAGATCTACTTGATTGTTTAGGAGGGGCAAGATATTTTTCAAAAATAGATCTTAAAAGTGGTTATCACCAAATAAGGATTAGGATAGGTGATGAATGGAAGACTGCCTTTAAACCAAATGAAGGCTTATATGAGTGGAAATTAATACCTTTTGGGTTATCTAATTCCCCTAGCACATTCATGAGACTAATGAATGAAGTGCTCAAGGATTTCAGTGGCAATTTTGTGATTGTATATCTAGATGATATCCTAATATTTAGCAAAAAAAAAGAACATTTGAGGAACCTAAATATAGTTTTGAAAAAGTTGATTGAAGAAAAATTAATGATCAATATGGATAAATGTGTGTTCATGCAGGAGGAGCTACCATACCTTGGATTTTTAATCTCTGAAGGTACTTCAAAAATGGACCCAGACAAGGTGAGTGCGATACTTTCACGACCTACTCCTAGAACACTTGGTGATGTTAGGAGTTTTCATGGTCTCTAAACATTTTATAGAAAGTTTAGTAAAAATTTTAGTCAAATTTTTGCTCCTATGTTGGAGACTATCAGAGGTGGACAAAAATGTAAGTTTTCATGGACTCCTGCAGCAGATGAAGCATTTGAAACTCTCAAACAAAAGGTAGCCCATAGACTAGTTGTCTCTTTTCATAATTTTGCTAAGGTTTTTCAAGTGGAGTGTGATGCAAGTCATGTGGCCATAGGTGTAGTACCAAGCCAAGAGGGGAAAACAATTACATTCTTTAGTGAAAAACTAAATGATGCTAAGAGGAGTTATTCATCCTATGATGTATGCATAGTTCAAGCCCTCAAGAAGTAGAGGCACTATTTGCTTCCCAAGGAATTTGAAGTGTACACTGATAATCAAGCTTTAAGATTCTTAAATAGACAAGATAAGTTGACCCATATACACATGAAGTAGGTTGAGTCACTGGAGGCCTATACTTTCACAATTAAGCACAAGAAAGAGGTTTCTAACAAAGTTGATGATGCTCTTAGAAGGACGGTCTTAACCATCTCTAAAGTACAGTTTGAAAGCATAGTCATTGAGGCACTAAAAGGCATGTATGCTACAGATGAAGACTTTGAGGAGATTTAAAAGGTATGCTCTAAATTTGGTGATAAATACCATTTAGAATTTTTTTTATTTTCTGATGCAAAGACTTCTTTTCAGAGGAGGGCAGTTGTGTATTCCAAAATGTTCTATGAGGAGAAATAGTATTTAAGAAAAGAATAGTGGATGCATGGGTGGTCATTTTGGGTTAGATAAGACCCTTGAAATTGTGAGAAGGAAGTGTTATTGGCCTAAGTTGTAGGTGGATGTAAGAAGATTTTTGGATTCATGCATTATAGTCCAAAAAGCCAAAGTGACTACAACTAATGCAGGTCTGTACCAGCCACTTCCAATTCCTTCAAGGCCCTGGGAGAGTGTAAGTATGGATTCTATTATGGGTTTACCTAAGACACAAAAGGGTTTTGACATTGTGTTTGTAGTTGTGGAATTTTTTTGCAAAATGGCCCATATCTTGCCATGTAAGTCTACAAGTGATGCTTCATATATAGAAGATATCTTTTTCAAAGATGTGGTAAGGATAAATGGAATCCCTTTGAATATGGCCTCTGATAGAGATGTGAAATTTGTTAGTCATTTTGGAGGACTTTGTGGAGGAAACTGGAAAAAATTGTCCTTTTCATCAGCATACCACCCCCAAACGAATGGCCAAATTGAAGTGGTCAATAGGACATTGGGGAACTTACTAAGATGTCCTACCAAAAAATATAGTGAGAAGTGGGATTTGATTTTGCGACAAGCTAAATATGCTTATAATGATTTGGTGAATAGGAGTACAGGGAAATCTCAATTTTATATTGTATATGGTATAAACCCAAGAGGAGTGTTGGAGTTAAGAAATTCACCTTTAGATAAACATATCAGTGCCCGTGGGGAAGAATTTGTTGCAGGTATCAAATAAATACATGATCAAGTTAGGATACAACTTAAAAAGACCACATAGAAATATAAAGAGAAGGCTAACAAAAAAATGAGAGATGTGCAATTTGAAGTTGGTGATCTAGTTTGGGCCAATTTGAAGGAGATGCTTCCTAAAGGGAAGCATTATAAACTATTGTGAAGAAAGCTCGATCCTTGTCAAATCCTCAAAAAATTTGGTAGAAATACTTATGAGTTACAACTACCCCCTCACATTGGCATTTATCCAATATTTCATGTTGCAGATCTAACTCCATTTAAAGGTGACTTGAATGTAGGTGAACCATTGCAGGTTGCAGGAGATGAATAAGGCATGAAAGAGTTCCCTAAGTAAGAGCCACCCCAACTTGAGCATATCCTAGATACCAAAGTGGTTAAAAGAACAAGAAGAAGGGTATACAAACAATACCTTGTCAAGTGGAAAGGAATCCCTGAGTTTGAGGCAGTATGGATGGATGAAGATCAAATGAAGAAATATGGAACAACTTTGGCACAAATCATCTCGAGTGGGCTTGATATTCAATTGTTAGATTTGATAAACAACAAATCTTCCCAAGAACACCTGCATGCAAGACTGTTACAGATTGGAAGCAAAGACAGAAGACTATGGCAGCCAAAAGGCCAGAGACGAGATATTCATGTTGACAGAAATAAAAACTTCTATATTATCAACAATGATGAGTAGAATACAATCTCAATAATGAAATGCAAAGAAGTGAATCCTTATAAAAGGAATCATGAAACCCTAAAGGAGAAACCCTAAAGAATTATAAAGCTGCCTAAGTGAAACTTAAGCATAGAGTAGATAGACTAATAATTAAATGAATTAATTATTAGCTAAACTAAGACTACTCTAACACCCCCCC
>MU225845.1:255902-276196 GCA_018584345.1 Thuja plicata
TTAAACAATATTTTATAAATAAGAAAATAAAAACAAAAAACATCAAATAATAGTATTATTACATTAATTTAACATAACAAAATTAAAAAAACATTGAAAAAACACTTTAAAAAAAAAAAAAAAAAAAATTCCTACCGATTTTCGGCCGAAGTACTCCTATTCCGCTCCGCAGATCATGGAAGGCGCTCAGTGCAAATGAGCCGCTCAAACTGATTTTGGGGTTTATATAGATTTTGGGGGTTCCGGCCGAACCTGGTCCGGCCGAACATGTTTCGGCCGGACCAGGTTCGGCCGGAACCCTGCTGCCACATGGACGCCACTTGGCGCCGCGTGTGCGCCACGTATGTCCGGCCGAAACATGTCCGGCCGAAATATGTCCGGCCAAAACATGACAAATGGTCCCCAAGTGTGACACAGTTCCCTACTTTTACCCAGCTGGTTATCTTAACTCATGTTCTCTGAGGATTCAAGTAAGTGGGATTTCTTGCAAGCGCACATTCACTTAACAAATAAACTTCAAAAGATATTGTAGAGTTAGAAAGATTTCATCTACCTATAGTTATACTAAACATTCAAAACATCGACAATGCTCTAACACACTACACTAAATACTGAAGAAATACAGAACCATCAACTCATATTTAATCAATAGAGAAGGAAAAGGAGGTCGTTAATCTACTTGAAGTATTAGAGCAAAGGACATAAAGAACACAAAGCATAAAATACTGTTAACTAGAGATCAGAATGCCAACAACTTCATAGATAGAACTCTTCCTTCTTCATTAACAAATCTTCCAGCAAGCACTGGTGCGTATTAGAGTGGTGGCTCCAAGGGAGAATCTATCTAGTAAAAGCCTTTTAAACTAAGGAGAATTGAGCTCTGCAACTAAGAACTGAGAAAATTAAAATTGTCGTTAACTGTGGACTGCAAAATCATCAATTTCACCGACCCTTGGAATGAGGCCAAACTTATTATTTATACACATCATTTGACCTAAAACTTAACCTAACTTATTTTACACCTTACAATATAATACTATTTTTTGGTGGCTGATACTACCTACACCACACTACAAAAGACCTCGAGACGGAAAAGGTCTGACATGTCAAAGGAATAAGACAAGAAAAGAGGAGTGGAAGAATCGGCCTTCAGGGGAGAGTCGGTAGAAGAGGAGAACAAATTCAATCCCCCGGGGATCAAGGCTACATGCCTCATAAATGGGAAAGTGGCGCCCTGTCTCCAATGGGCCAGGTGTAACATTGAAGCAGTGCCTTGGGAAGACCATCTATTAGAACCCTCTTATCGAGCCGATGTACCTTGTTGCAGTTACCTATTTTCTGACACCTTTTACTGTCTGCCTTGAAAGTGACTAGTCAGACTTGGGAACCGGGACACGGGTCATTTAAAGAATAAAAAATGTAGGATCTGAAACTCCGGGATCAGGAAGCTCACACCCCAAAGAATAAATGAATACAAAAATTACATCTCCCAATTGATCATCTCTGGAATCCGGAGAACTTTATTGTTCTTTTAATATCATTGAATGTCTGCAGGAGCCGGGCGATCCTGTCTTTGTCGATGTCCTTAAGGCCAGCCTGTCTGTATTTAGCTGCCTCCAATTGCTCATCCAAGTCTGGAACATTTTCCTTGAACTCTATGGCCATCTTGGTCACATCATTACTCTGGAGCACCATGCGAGTGAGCCTTACCATTTTTTCTCCATCCATTCCCTCCGGGGATCCATACCGAGACTCCATCAGCTCGTCAAACTTTCCCAAGGCATACTCCTTCGGAGTACATGTTTCTGTGCTAAAAGGATCAGCCCCAGAGACCTTTGAGATGAATGACTTGTATAAATTGAAATAATACTGAACTTCTTGGTCTTTGTCACGCATAGCCCCTACTAGTTGCTTGATTACCTCCAATGTGAGGTCAAGTCTGGAGTGCTGGGTCTGGGCAAAGTCAAAAGACTCTTATCCTAAAATTCTGGCCTTGGAGACAATTTCTTCTCCGATGTTGATGAGCTCTTCCATCTCGGCCTATAATGCCTCATAATTTTTGATATCTCCCTCCCAGATGGAGATAGTAGTCTCGACCTAATGTAGAGTGTTGTTGGCCGTGTACAATTCTAGGAGTGTGGATGCAAACAAACGCCGAAATTTTCCCACCTATTCTGTAACCCACTCATCAACTACCTGGGCTTTCCTTTTCATTGCCCTTAATGAATCTATGTCACTCTAAGGGAGTGGTATGTTAGACGTGGAGGTGCCCGGGGAAATAGCAGTAAGAGGTTGCACGAGCTCTATCAGCAACCCCACAAGATTAGCATTCTTTTCCTTTTTTGCCTGAAATTTCTGGGCCTTGTTTTCATAACGGGCCTCCACTGCCTTGGTTTCTTCTTTCAATAGGTCAAGTTCACCCTATTTCCCTCTCTTCCCCAGTGATACCTTAGTGATGGAGTACTCATCAACCTTAGTTGTTGCTTTGTCTACACCTAGGGAAGGTGTCACAATTACCGCGACTGTTTCTCTGCCCGGCCCAGTCCGAAGAGTATGGACTGTCCAAGATTTCTTAGCCTTGGGAGGGTCCTGCATCTGTGCCATCATCTCTTGCAAGGAGAGATGGGCCTTAGGGGTTTCCAGGGCTTTCCTCTTGCGAGACTCCATCGACCATTATGGTGGTAGGGGTGGCTTTGCGGCCAAAATCTGTTCTTGTGATTTTTCCTTGGGATCTTGTTGCACCCCTTCGATAGTATGAGTCATTTCTGGCTCATTCCCTGTATCCTTAAGTTCACTAAAAATACTTTATCTGGTGGTGCTTGTCTCTTGTGCTCCGATGTCCGTATCCTTGACAATGTTAGGATCACCATCTGTTTCCCCAGGGTTTTTCTCCTCTTGTTGTTGGTCTTTATCAGCCTCCATTGCTGGGATGTTTTATTCTATTGGTGTATTTTCTGGAGGTGGGGGAGGAATCAGGCCAAGATTCAATGTTTGGGCCGCTGTGATCAGTTCCCTGAATGTTATTTTTGGGAGTGGCGTTTAGAGCACGACAGTTGAGGTCACAGTTGTTCCCGTGGGTCTAGTTTCCCCAACCGATGCCATTTTCTCATCCTAAGTCTGTCTACCCTTAGTCCCTGTAACATGTATCTTTGGGACTTTGGAGGTATCTACCTATTCCTGTCCCTTTTCTTCTTCTGCCTGGGCTTCCTGCTCTTGTGTAGGCTCTCGCTCTGAGAGTTTGTCCTGTGCGGTGATTTCTTCCGCTGGTTGTATGATGTCCCCTTGTAAGTTTCCAAATTCATCAGTTCTAAACACATCATCAAATTCATCATGGGGAGGGGGATTCTCTGGGATGTGTTTCAGTTCTTTCTCTGGCTTCGGGGAGTCAGAAGAAATAATTTGTACTTCTGGGATGCTTGGCATCCCTAGCTCTAGCTCCACCCTTGGTTGAGAGTTAGTTTTCTTTTTCTTTCTCCTAGTTACCAAATTGAGCCCTACATCCATTACAGTCGCGTTCTCCTCTTCTACTTTGGTTCTTTTTGCTTAGACTGTTAATGCGGCCAATGAAGGGGAAGAGGGAGGATAGATGGGCCCGGTCATGAGGATCGGGGTAGCCAACCGCATGATTAGTTTATCCTTCATCTGCTGGGAGACCGCCAATGTTTGTTGTATATATTCTTCTCTGAGGACCATGGACAGGTTTTGTGATGGGGTCCCCATTATTATTTTTCCTTTATCCTCTCCCTGCGAAGAGGTTCCGTCCCCGGGGGTCAATCTCAGCACTGCTGGGCCAACTCTATGCGTACTCCCCGGGCATGCCTTCTTGAAATAAGCATGGCTATGCTCGACCACATCACGAGTAATATCTTCAATGGTTGGCCCCTCTTGGGTGTCCCAATCTATGAGAGGGAGTGCCATCTTATCTATCCCTTTTTCTTTGTATTGAGGATCCATAGTGGACCCGATGTCTAAAAAGTCATCCGGGAATTTTTGAAGCTTCAGCCTCTCCATCGTCCCCATCGTCATTCGAACGAAGTGCTAGCTCTGAAATTCAAAATTGTCTTGACAATCTTCCATTAAGTCCTCCATGTGGAATATATGGGGCTCTGATGCCTAGGGAAGTGTCGTTGCAATCTTGCCTAGCAGATCAAAGTTCTTATGTGCCAGATAGAACTCTGTTAGGCCCAAGATTCTAAGTTCGTTGTCTGCCTCTTTAGCTACGGCCAGAATACACATGTAATTCCCATAGGTGATTGGGAATGGAACATTGGTCACCTTCTTTATAGTGCACAAGGCGTGTAACTCCAGCATCTATCGACAATATTCTAAAAGGATTATTTTGTTCCCACAGTGTTCGGGCAACAAATAGGGTTTCCTAGAGAAGCCAGTTACCCAAATGTAAGTATGCTACTAGAACTGGATGTAGTAGTGGCCGTAAATTCTGACCAAATTCATTGCCTCCTTAGAGAGATGGTAACTGGTGTCCTAGGTAGGTGTGAGAATATTGTAATAGACGAAGGCATCATTAACTCGACAGAAGCTGAGGAAACTAGCCTCCCATTGGATTTGCAGGAAATAATCCCAAGGAGCCTTTTGCCCTGGGCCAACCCTGAGTACACCTGATGTGAGCAGCCAATTTGTGATAGGGCATTATTGTGCTAAGGCCTAGAGAACATAGGATGTCATATAAAACTTAGAATTCTGGGCCACTTGAAGGAATTGTGAGTCCACATGGTTTGAAATGATGGCAGCCCAATCAAAATACTGCTCGCCGATGGAGATGCCTAATAGGAAGTAGTACGTCCACCCTGAGAATTCTTGGGCATAGGGTTTCCCAAAAATGCTTCATAATGCCATGATCCCCATCTAGATGCTTTCCTTGAATTCTGATCTTGGGATTTCCAACTTCATTCTTTTGGAATCTTTCTTTGGGGTCTTCAGCCATTTGTTATTCAGATATTGTCGGGCCATAACCTCTAGCTGCTGAAATTGTGCCAAGGCATTAGATCAGGTAATGATGACCACTTCGTCAAATTGGGGAATCCCCAAACCTACCCAAAAAGTTGCAGTGTCCAGGGAGACCATGGGTGTAGGACATCCAGTTGGGACCAGGGCGGTGAGCATGACGGCCCAGACAGAGGAGTTGTAATGCATGGCCAGAGTGAGAATAAGTTCTGGGGCTTGTATTGAACATGAGAAGCAAGCGGCCTTCAGAATCCTAGATTCCCCAACATTGATGGCCTCCCCGGTCATTCGCTGAATGAACATCATTTTGACTAGAGCCTGCATCTCTGCCCACATTCCGATGCTGGTGTCGGTGATCAACTGGACCGTGGATTCAATCTTTGATCCAGTAATAGTATTATCCTTCAGATATTTCATGCTGAGAGAAAGTTTTTTTAGGTCCCTTTCGATCTTGGACCTGACGGCTGCCCTGATGACTGTCGTGGTGGGGAGATCTGGACTCCCGGGCAGTGAGGATGTAGAAGCCTCTGACATAGTGAAAATGTGATGTTTGAAAACCTGCAAGGTAAGGCGATCGTCAAAATCCTCATATGATAAAAAAATGTTACTCCAGATTCCAGAGGACTTACCACTGCATTGCATACTTCACCTGAAAAAGTTAGTTTAGATCAAAATCTGGGAAGATATGCATATGATGTCAACTTAGGAATTCAACTATAATCCAGGCCTGGGGGTTTCAACATACTTGAAAAAAGTAAGATATAGGCTGGGCGAGGACGTAGGACCTGGAGTCTGGAAAACTAACCATTGGGAGACGTGATCAAAAAGTGAGTTGTTAGCCCCATGTGGGCGTCACATGGCTGAGAAATAAATGGGAGTTAAGGTGACGACGGTGCAAACTGTCTGAACACGTGCGGGGTGAAATCCACTTGGCGGATCTTAAATGCGCACATGGGAAATAAATGCCCCATAAGGACTCACATGATGGCGGAGAGAGAAACCACCATGGTCAAAATTGGCCAAGAGCCGAGTTCCAACCAGGTGGTATTCTACCGTATGGGTAAGCTCGTAAAATTTGGAAAATTAGACAAGAGCATGACGAGCTTGACCCAATACTGGAAGGATATACACTAGAAATATAGCAGGGCTGAGGGATATATACATCAAAATAATACATTTCCAGCCCTTTATAAATTCATACAACTATGCACATATATACATGAACTAACCTAAGATGATATACATTATAAACATTAATCTACAACTGCGCAGAGGGTGGACAACCCTCTCACAGAGCCAACCCACTAACAGGAGGCAAACCAAAAATACCGAACATAGAATGGAAAACCAGAAAAACAAACAAAGACCAAAGAACAAAAGGGAACAACAAGGAAGACACAGAAACAAGAAACCAGAGAACCTACCTGGAAATCCAAAGAAGAGCCAGGAAAGAGCACACTAGGGGCACTCTTGTAACAAGTTCTACCTTCAAATGACTGCGAACAGGTACCTTGAATCAACTGGTAATAACCTACTAAGCATAGAGTAATTCATAGCTTAATCGCAGTTTAGTCACCTAAGAATCACTCTGAATGCACAAGTGTTTAATCACGGTAACTGTAAAAGTGATGCGTAATTCCTATTTATACCCAAGGTAAAAGCAAGTTACCCTTTTTTTGCAAACTCCAAAATAGGAAAACCTTTGGACTCCGGGCTCGGGGATTCCATGCAACCATATCTTCCTGCGAGGAGAAGACATCGCGGCAAAGAATCCCGGAGTCTGGAATTTGGCTCTGGAAAGAACAACAAACTTCGGGACCGGGTCCCGGAGACACGAAAGACAAAAGAAGAAAGAAAAAAAACCTCACGGGAGGGAAATCTCAGATAAGAAAACAAAAGACAAGGCAACAACCAAAGTGAAAAGAGGGGACCCAACATTTTGCTCACAAAATGTAGGGATGGGTATGCAGGACATAACAAATGGTGACTATTTGGGATGAATGCCTTAGCGCATTTGAGAACTGCAGAATTTCTGGTTAGCAAAACTAGAATTAATCATTACTCAGAGCATCCTGCTTGCGAGGCGCAAAGCATCTGAGAAAACTGGGTTCATACATGATTCAATCCATGGTCTTTTGTCAGTTGTGAAGTGTGTGTTTTGGAAGAAAATCAAGCTGATGACCTCTGGGAGGAGCAGAGAAGAGGCACTAAATATACCGATCCAAAGTCATAAAATTTTCTTGTTTCCATCGGATACCAGAGTTTCTCCATCCTTTCTTTCCTTATCATTTTATTCCTTTCTAGATGGGAGGACGGTACTTCTTTCACCATTAAGCTTAAGCTTAGCTAATTTTAACGGTGGTACTTCTTTCACCTTTCCATCCACTTCAAATTGCTAAATAGGGGAGAGAAACTCCAGACCCAGGAAGAATTTGAATATTCTTCAAACTCTGGCCAACATACTAGTGTGACCGATCTACTCTTGGTGTGTCCAATTACTTGCTCCTTTTGATTTTGATTTAACTAATTTCCAGACTTTCGGGGATGAATCTAATGAAGATTTCTCATAGCCTATTACCAAACTTACACAATAACTCTAGAGACCGGACCAATTCCACCATGCTAACAATAGATTCCAAGTTCACCTTAATGCAAAAGGTACCATCCCGGAGACTAGATGTTACGCGAAGCATACCAGCCTACAAAAGGGGAGCAAAGCACTGGGGTCCCGAAAAAGAAATAACAAGGCCAAAAACAAAACAAGAAAAAAAAAAAAGGAGGGACGGTCTCAGAGGATAGCCAACAAAACTATTTACAAGGCACTCCAAATAGGGCACCAGGAAGGGAATATTTACAATCAAGGATATTTACATATAGTACAATTTTGGACAAAACTTACCTCACTCAAAATAATGCTTGAGAAACTATCCATTGACAGGCAATGGAATGACTTCTCCGGTCATGGTACTAAGATGATAAGTATTTGCCCCGTAGATCTCTGAGATCAGGTATGGTCCGAGCTAGAGCCGTTGGAATTTGGTGTGCTTTCCTTTCTTTTCCTGGGCCTTATCCCACAAGAGGACCAAGTCCAAAATCTAAAAGGCCCTATACTGGGCTCTCCGGTCAAACCATCATTTCACTACTGCTTGGTGACACACAAAATGTTCAAGGACTGTGTCTGTTTGTTCTTCCATTCACACCATATTTAGGAGCTGAACCTCCACAATATTGTCCCGGTTGCTGAATTCCTACATGAGCTGTAAAACTAGGATTTGTAGGTTAATGGGGAACACTGGGTTCTGGTCATAAACCAGATGGAATGGGGATGTCCCCAGGGCAACCTTAATTTGAATACGACCTACCCAAAGGGCGAATCTCATATTTTGGTGCCAGTCTCAGGGATTCTGTTCTAATAGGTGTTTGATCACTTCAAACAAATTTTTGTTAGTTGATTCAACCACACCATTCCCCTGGGGGTAATAATTGTTGGAAAACTTTAGAGTGATCTTTCGGTCATAGGTCCATTCAAGTAATTGCACCAAAGAAAACAATGGACCATTGTCACATACTATAGCGAAGGGCATTCCAAATCTTGTGACGATGTTTTCTTCCAGAAATTTTATAACTACATCCACCATATTGTTTTTTCAAGGTATTGATTCGGACCACCGGGTGCAGTAATTAGTAGTAGTTAGAATGTATCGGTGGTTGGTAGATGAGTTGGGGTTGATTTCCTCGATAAAGTCAAGTTCCCATTGGGCGAAGGGTCTACCTTCGAAGACCGGCTGCAAGGGCATAGCCAAGTTTTGTTCATGATGTGTCATGGTTTGGCATGTGTGGCACTTCCTGACGTGAGTGTAGACATCCCTAAAAATATAGGGCCAACAGTATTCAGCCCAAAGAATCTGATGGGCCGTGGCGTCAGCTGAGCCATGCCCTATTCCAAACTGCCCATGGAATTCTTTGATTATCTTTGCAGCTTGAAACCTATCAATGCACCAGAGGTACACTCCATAGTTCCTGCAAAAAAGCGTGGCATTTTTTATCATGTAGTGTACGATTTTCAACTGCAGGGTGCGGTGTTTGTTTGGAGGCAATCCCTTTGGGCATCTGTTATTCAACAAAAAGTACACCAGGTCAGTGTACCATGGATCCTAAGTGATGGACTCCACTGTATATGTCTAACATTCAATGTGGGGAGTCTCTTTTACCATCTCTCTACATTTTCCCTGGCCTCAGACTAGCTTCATGGGTTGCATTTCCAAATCGTATTCCTAGAGGAGGGCCATCCATTTCCCTCATTTCTAACCCAATTCACTCTTCATTAGTAGAGACTTTACCGCTTGGTCTAGGATGATAGCATGCACCCTGCTCTGGAGAATATAATGCTAGAATTTCTTTACAGTGCGAACAAGAGCAAAGGCCTACTTTTCCAAGGATGAATACCAGACTTCGGCATTCTTGAAGGGGGAACTCATGAAAGCTATTGGTCGTTCTACCCCTTTGACCTTTTGGGTCAATACTGCTATGGAAGAATGCGGTCAAGCAAAGGAATAGATATAAAAAGGGAGGAAATAGTCTGAACTAGCTAGAACTAGTGCCTCCATTATCGTCTGTTTAATCTGGGTGAACGCCCGCTTTACTTCAGGACTCCACTCAATTTTGGTGTCTTTCTTCATCATTTCGTTGAGTGGCTTTACGATTTTGGTGAATCTAGTGATGAATCGCCAGATGAAGTTGATCTTTCCAAAGAAAGACCTCATTTCCTTCTTACTGTCAGGCATTTGTAGGTTTAGCAGCGCTTCAACTCTCTCAGGGTCAATGGATATACCCTTTTCAGAGATAATATGCCCGAGCAATTTCCCTTTAGTGACCCCAAATATGCATTTCTTAGGGTTGAGGGATATTCCATACGGGCAACATCTCTCGCAAATCTGGGTGAGGTGGGTGGAATGATCATGCCTATCCCGGGAAAAGATGGTCACCGGTTCACAAGGCCCTCAAACGCAATGTCCATAGCCTTTTGAAATGTGGCCCCTGCATTAATCAAGCCAAAGGGCATTCTCCAGTAGGAAAACATTCCCCACTTGGTGGTAAATACCATTTTGTCTCTATCTTCATATTTAACCATGACCTGGTTATACCCGGAGTACCCATCTAAGAAGGAAATTATTTGTGATTTGTTAACGATTTACAATGCCTCATCCAACGAGGGGAGCGGGTGATTGTCTTTCTTGGAGGATTTTTTTAAATTTTTGAAATCCATGCAAAGGTGAATTTTGCCACTTTTCTTCCTCACAGGGATGAAGTTGGCAACCCACATAGTATGTCGGATTGGAAAGATTATCTGGGCTGACAGTAGTTTTTGAACCTCCTGATAAATCAAAGGCTCGATCAGTGGGTTGACCGGTCGTTGCTTTTGTCAGAAAGGGTTAACATCAGGTTTGAGTGGGATGGTATGAGTCATGATGGATGTATCATATGGCTTCAGATCCTCATACCCCCACATGATCACATCAATGTATTCTCAGAGAACCGCGAGAATCTTCTCCTTCTCCTCAGGGGAGCAGGAGGTGCCAATGTGTATCATTTTCTCTTCACCAGGCTGGCCGATGTTTACTTTCTCAAATTTTCCTCCCTCAGAAGAGGATGATGTCTTTTCCTAGCCCTGATGGTCTGAGTCAAAGATTTGTTCAAGTGTGACCATCCCTTTCGGAATGGTGTTTGTTGGTAAGTCCATGATCCCATCATCTTCATCACCTGCCTAGTATCATCATGATCTCTCTCTTCCACTATCTGGTCCTCAAAGACACCAACATTGGCCATGAAGGCCAGGATATGCTGATCATCCTCAAAGACATGAAAATGGGTGACATTGTTGGGGATGGACGGGGTGGGGATCATCTCAACAGAAAATCTCTAGAGTCGCGAGCCAGCCATGGGCTCAAGTGTGTTGGAAGAAATGACAAGGGCATCTGGGACATAGTTTCATTTCCTGGGAGTAAGATCAATGCCAAAGGCATCAAACTCCTCAATAAGGCTCCATGCCCAGTTATGGTATGCAGCCAACCTATTATCGTTACAGGTATATTGACTCTAGACCTGCTTAACAATTAACTTTGAATCACCCAGGGCCCGGAGGCGAGTGATTCCTTTCCTTAGTGCAAATAGGAGTCTAAGGACCAAAGCCTCATACTCTATGATGTTGTTTGTGCAGTTGAACTGCAGCCTGTAGGACACGAGCAAGGATTTTCCCCATGGGTTGATTAATTCCACTCCGGCCCCACAGCCCTGTTTGGATCGGGACCCATCAAACTTAAGGGTCCATAGGTTATCGTTTGCTATCTGGGGCTGGGAGGACAAAGTGGGTTTTGGATTATTCTTGGGAAGGTTGGGAGGAGTTTCCTCTGACATTGATTGTACTCGGGTGAGGTTTGTCTCTGAAGGGATTTATGATTGGGATTCCCAGACACATGGCACCGAAAAGGTGTTTCCAGTAAGAGCACTAGGTCCCAAGGAATCAGGTGTGTGTTCTTTCTCCCGGAGGGCATTGATATGCCGGGTAGCAGCAACCAGGCATGGTTCACACTCTAGCTCTGAATGTTTCTGGTAATGTACCTAGCACCAAGTACTGGACAGGAGCATGGCAGTGGTTGCTATGGTACCCTGGGAGTTGACCTCAACCCTCAATTTTTTGTCCAGGTCCTAGGTTCTCTGCGAAACTATGGGGTCTTTCCCCAGGGTGAAATCAAATGTTAAGATTTCCAGGGGTTGGTACACCCCTGGGGAAGTCTCAGAGAAGAGGACCTTGTTCACCCTCCCAACTTCAGTGAAGGCCTATCTCATCTGGGGCTCACTTCAACCTGGATCTTGTTAGATTCTCATTCCCAGGGAAGCGATAGGTGGGAGAAGTCGGTCGAGAAGTATCCGTTCAGGGACTTGGACCAATTCTAACTAAGTAACATCCCATAAGTCTCTGGGATGTCCACCACTTGGATGTAAATTGTGCTGGCTATCATGGGGTCCTGGATGAGTTGAATACAGACATTTTTCAGTTCACCCACCATTTTTATAGCAGTCTTATCCAACTGGATCACTGCATTGTTAGACGGGTTGGGTTATAATCTGAGCTTCTGGCATATAGATAAAGGCATGATGTTTCCCAAAGCCCCAGAATCTACTAGGCAATTGTGTATATTATTTCCTTGTATGTTCAAGTCTAGACAGAAGGGAGGACCTTCAGTATTTCCCCGGAAGATAGCCACGTTGGCGTCCTCAAAGGAGACAGTCTTGGGTGGGTGACTGACAGCTTTTGAGTTTTCCAAAAGATTCAGAAGGGACTTCTTCTTCTCAGGAAAGTTGAGTAAAACCTCCATCAAGGTCATGGAGGTGGTGGTCTGTTCTAACACCTTCATGATGTTGAATCTTCCTCCTAGGAATTGGTGGCTTCCCTCAGCCGGTTCTTTAGCTTGGTTAGAGCCAGAACCTTTTGGTGGGACATACCAATCGGTCGTGTTGTCCCAGGGAGGAGTGTCCTTGGGAGGTGTGGGCATGTAAACTGGTCCTTTACCAGCCTGACTCCGAGTGTTGTAGGGAGTCCATGGGTTGGTGAAGGCATTGGCCTCAAAGGTTGGGATAGATTCATAAAAAAACCCTTGTAGTTTGGGTTCCTCTTCATCTTTTGTGGCAGTCCCAAAGAAGACGGTCTCACAGGAAAATGCACCATGAGTGGGCTCTTGTATAGGAGGTTTTGGGGGAGCAAGATTAGAAGCTTGTTATTTGTCTAGCTGGGAAATCATGATAAATTTCTCCAACGTGGCACAATTTACCTCATTGTGAGAGCCTGTGTCATGCAATCTACACTAGTTGGTCATGGGCTGGAAGTCTATGACTGGCGTAAAATTGGATGGTCCAGCACCACTCTAATTGGTGTTTTGGTTCAGAGGTGGACCTCCGACATTAGCATTGTTATTCCATTGTTGCTGGTTGGGCTGAGGCCCATTGTTGAAATTTCTTCCTCTGGTATTGTTGTTTCGTTGACCGGAGAAAATATTCCCTCTCTGGGGATTGGTGTTGTGGGGTGCAAAGGACCCTGCCTTCAGTTGACCCATGTCCAAAGTCAGTGTAGACAACATTCGTCGGAGGGATTCAATCTTGGCGGTCAACTGGGTATTCACGTCACAATGTGATGGCTATTATTGTTGGTTTCCTGGGAAAGTGACAGCATTTGCCAGAGTCAAGGGTGGCAATCCTCCAGTAGTGGATGACTGAAAGAAAGGCACTCTGGGTGGTTGTATCTATGGTTGTTGCATTTGCTATAGCTAATTCCAGGGGAAATATTCCAGACCCAGTGTTGTCTGGGTCTGAGATGGATACACATACTGAGCTTGCTGGTCTATCGACGGTGGTGGGGGATTTGTGGCCATCGCAAGGGAACCCATTGCTTGATTGGGGTTATATCCCCCATCGTAGGAAGTTCTTTCGGGTATCATGTTGAATGGCATGCTCTGCCCAATCCCGCCTAGGGATTTGTTAAGACCATGGGACAATTCCAAGGCTAGGTTGTAAACCTTTGCCAACATATCTCAGTCACTGGGGGCGGCCATTCTCTAGAGGAGAGTGGCAATGAAGGGGTCCATCTCATGAGATAGGTCTGGATAGTTACATCCGTGGATGGGATGAAGGGACCCGTGCACTGCTTCAAGGCGCGTTGGAACCAATGGTTAAATGTTGCAAGGGGCTCATTCGGTTCCTTCCTGATAGAAATGAACTAGCTATGGGACCACGCTGGGTCCATGTGTACGTGGAAGGTAGCCAGGAAGGTGTCCTCCATATCCTACCAACTGTTGATGGAATTGGCAGGAAGGTTAAGGTACCAATTTAGTTCATTCTATCCCAGGGACAGAGAGGAACATCCAGGTCACAATGTCTTGATGTTGGATCCGGTGTTGGTTCATGGAATCTTTGTATGCCTGCAGATTCTCTTCTACTGTCTGCGAGTCTAAGTGCTCATATCGAGGACAAATCTTTTCTGGGTGTGAAGGTAAGTCGTTGGCTGCACCCAAAAAAGTTTCCATTGGGGACCTGGTATTTCAAAAATATGCAGCCATTGGAGGTGTTGGATTTTGATTAAGCCGAGCGCTAATTCTCGAGGTCATCTGGGGAACTTGGGTATTCTAGGATGTGCTAGATCCCCAAACAATGGTTGTTGAATTGGATTTTTGGGTCTACTTCTTTCGAGTGGGAGGATTGAGTTTGATAAACCATCTGGGATTGGGAGTTGATCTAAGGACTCTTTCAAATCTTGCTGGTGAAAATGATCCAATCCCACTCAAGGCTTGACTCCTAAAACTATGGCTTGGGGAACCCTCAGGCGGTGTAAAATCTGAATCCTCAGAGGGGGACAAGTTCATGCCCTCCTTCTAGTGCCAACTTCTGTTGATGAGACTTTGTGACCGGGTCTGCCAACAAAGGTAAGTTGTCACCAGGTACCGGGGTACCGACACACTTCACTCATAAAGGTTATCTAGGGAAATAAGATTCCCCGGGCCTCCAAGCACGTGAGAGTCAGGTCTTGACAGTGCGGGGGTTCAGTTGGGAAATGTGACTATTTTGTTTGAGGGGGATAGCTGGTTATCTTAACTCATCTTCTCCGGGGATTCAAGTAAGTGGGATTTCCTGCAAGCGCGCATTCACTTAACAAATAAACTTCAAAAGATACTGCAGAGTTAGAAAGATTTCATCTACCTATAGTTATATTGAACATTCAAAATATCGACAATGCTCTAACACACTACACTAAATACTGAAGAAATACAGAACCATCAGCTCATATTTAATCAATATCGAAGGAAAAGGAGGTCGTTAATCTACTTTAAGTATTAGAGCAAAGGACATAAAGAACACAAACCATAAAATACCGTTAACCAGAGATCAGAATGCCAACAACTTCATTGATAGAACTCTTCCTTCTTCATTAACATATCTTCCAGCAAGCACTAGTGCGTATTACAGTGGTGGCTCCAAGGGAGCATCTATCTACTCAAAGCCTTTTAAACTAAGGAGCATTGAGCTCTACAACTAAGAACTGAGAAAAATAAAATTGCCATTAACTGTGGACTGCAAAATAATCAATTTTGCCAACCCTTGGAATGAGGCCAGACTTATTATTTATACACATCATTTGACCTAAAACTTAACCTAACTTATTTTACACCTTATAATATAATACTATTTTCCAGTGGCCAGTACTACCTGCACCACGCTACAATAGACCTTGAGACAGAAAAGGTTTGACATGTCAGAGGAATAAGACAAGAAAAAGAGGAGTGGAAGAATCGGCCTTGAGGGGAGAGCCAGTAGGAGAGGAGAAGAAATCTGATCCCCCGGGGATCAAGGCTACATGCCTCATAAATGGGAAAGTGGTGCCCTGTCTCTTATGCGCCAAGTGTAATGTTGAAGCGACGCCTTGGGAAGACCATCTGTCAGAACCCTCTTATCAAGGCAACGTGCTTTGTTGTGGTTACCTATTGTCTGACACCTTTTATTGACTACCTTGAAAGTGACCGGTCGGCCTTGGGAACCAAGACACGGGTCACTTAAAGAATACAAAAATGTAGGATCTGGAACTCCGGGGTCTTGAAGCTTGCGCCCCAAAGAATAAATGAATACAAAAATTACATCTCCTGATTGATCATCTCCGAAATCTGGAGGACTTTATTATTCTTTAGTATCATTATGTCTGCAGGAGCTGGGCAATCCCATCTTCGTCTATGTCCTTAAGCCCGACCCATCTGTATTTAGCCGCCTCCAATTGCTTGTCCAAGTCCAGAACATTTTCCTTGAACTCTATGGCCATCTTGGCTGCATCATGACTCTGGAGCACCATGTGAGTGAGCCTTGTCATTTTCTCTCTGTCCATTCCCTCTGGGGATCCATACCAAGACTCCATCAGCTCATCGAACTTTCCCAAGACATACTCCTCCAGAGTACATGTTTCTATGCTAAAAGGATCAGCCCCGGAGAGCTTTGAGATGAATAACTTGTATAAATTGAAAGAATACTGAACTTCCTAGACTTTCTCATGCATAGCCCCTACCAGTTGCTTGATTACCTCCAATGTGAGGTCAAGTCTGGAGTGCTGGGTCCAGACAAAGTCAAAAGACTCTTCTCCTAAAATTTTGGCCTCGGAGACAATTTCTTCTCTGATGCCGATGAGCTCTTCCATCTTGGCCTTCCATGCCTCGTAATTTTTTATATCTCCCTCCCAGATGGAGATAGTAATCTTAGCTTGATGTAGAGTGTTGCTGGCCGCGTACAAATCTGGGAGTGTGGACACCAAGAAATGCCAGAATTTTCCCACCTATTGTGTGACCCACTCATCAATTGCCTGGGATTTTCTTTTCATTACCCTTAATGAATCTATGTCACTCTGAGGGAGTGGTATGTCAGATGTGGAGGCACCCACGGGAATAGAAGTAAGAGGTTGCGCGAGCTCTGTCAGCAACTCCACGAGATTAGAATTCTTTTCCTTTTCTACCCAAAATTTTTGGGCCTCCTTTTCATAACGGGCCTCCACAGCCTTGGTTGCTTCTTTCAACAGGTCGAGTTCACCCTATTTCTCTCTCTTCCCCAGTGATACCTCAGTGATGGAGTACTCATTGGCCTTAGTTGTTGCTTCATCTACACTTGGGGAAGGTGTCGCAATTACCGCGACTGTTTCTTTGCCTGGCCCAATCCAAAGAGTATGGACTGTCCAGGCTTTCTTGGCCTTGGGAGGGTCCTGCATCTGCACCATCATCTTTTCCAAGGAGAGATGGGCCTTAGGGGTGGCTAGGGCTTTCCTCTTGTGAGACTCCACCAACCATTGTGGTGGTAGGGGTGGCTTTGCTGCCAGAATCTGTTCTTATGATTTTTCCCCTGGATCTTGTTGCGCCCCTTTGACAATATGAGTCATTTCTGGCTCCTTCCCTATATCCTTAAGTTCACCAGCAATGCTTTCTCCAGTGCTGCTTGTCTCTTGTGCCCTGATGTCCGTATCCTTGACAATGTTAGGATCACCATCTGTTTCCCTGGGGTTTTTCTCCTCTTGTTGCTGGTCTTTATCAGCCTCCGTTGCTGGGATGTTTTATTCTATTGGTGTATTTTTTGGAGGTGGGGGAGGTGTTGGGCAAAGATTCAATGTTTGGGCTGCTATGATCACTTCCCTAAATGTTACTTTTGGGAGTGGCATTTGGAGCATGGCAGTTGGGGTCACAGTTGTTCCCATGGGTCCAGTTCCCCCAACCGATGCCATTTGCTCATCCTGAGTCTGTCTACCCTCAGTCCCTATAACTTGTATCTCTAGGACTTCATAGGTATCTACCTATTCCTATCCCTTTTCTTCTTCTGCCTAGGCTTCCTAGTCTTGTGTAGGCTCTTGCTTCGGGAGTTCGTCCTGTGTAGCAATTTCTTTTGCTAACTGTATGATGCCCCCCTGCAAGTTTCCAAATTCATCAGTTCTAAATACATCATCAAATTCATCATGGGGAGGGGGATTCTTTGTGATGTGCTCCGGTTCTTTCTCTGGCTTCGGGGAGTCAGAAGAAAAAATTTATACTTCTGGGATGCTTGGCATCCCTAGCTCTGGCTCCACCCTTGGTTGAGAGTTAGTTTTCTTTTTCTTTCTCCTGGTTACCAAAGGGGGCCTTGCATCCATTAGAGCCGCCTGCTCCTCTTCTGCTCTGGTTCCTATTTCTCAGACCATTAATGTAGACAGTGAAGGGGAAGAGGGAGGACGAACAGGCCCAGTCATGAGGACTAGGGTGGCCAACCGCATGATTTTTTTATCCTTCATTTGCTGGGAGACCGCCAGCGTTTGTTGTATCTGTTCTTTTTTGAGGATCGTGGATAGGGTTTGTGACAGGGTCTTCATTATTCTTTTTCCTTTATCCTCTCCCTACAAAGAGGTTTCGGCCCCAAGGGTCAATCTCAGCACTGCTGGGCCAACTCTACGTGTACTCCCCAGGAAAGCCTTCTTCAAATAAGTGTGACTACGCTATACCATGTCACGAGTGATATCTTCAATGGTTGGCCCCTCCTGGGTGTCCTAATCTATGGGAGGGAGAGCCATCTTATCTATCCATTTTTCTTTGTACTGAGGATCCACTGTGGACCCGGTGTTTGAAAAGTCATCCAGGAATTTTCAAAGCTTTAGCCTCTCCATCATCCCCATCATCATCTGGACGAAGTGCCAGCTCCAGACTTCAAAATCATCTTGACAATCTTCCCATAAGTTTTCTATATGGAATATATGGGGCTCTGATGCCCGGGGAAGTGCCATTGAAATCTTGCCTAGCGGATCAAAGTTCTTTCGCGCCAGATAGAACTCTGTTAGGCCCAAGATTTTATGTTCATTGTCTGCCTCTATAGTTGCGGCCAGACTACATGTGTAATTCCCACAGGTGATTGGTAATGGAACATTGGTCACCTTCTTTATAGTTTACAAGGCGTGCAACACCAACATCTGTCGACAATATTCTAAAAGGATTATTTAGTTCCCACAGTGTTTGGGAAACAAATAGGGTTTCCCAGAGAAGCTAGTTACCCAAATGTAAGTATGCCACTGGAAGTGGATGTATTAGTGGTCGTAACTTTCAACCAAATTCATTGCCTCCTTAGAGAGATGGTACCCGACATCCTGGGTAGGCATGAGAAGATTGTAATAGACGAAGGCATCGTTAACTTGGCATAAGCTAAGGAAACTAGCCTCCCATTGGATTTGCGGGAAATAATCCCAAGGATCCTTTTACCCGGGCCCAACCCCGAGTACACCTGATGTGAGCAGCCCATTTGTGATGGGGCATTGTTGTGCTAAGGCACAGAGAACATAGGATGTCATATAAAACTTAGAAGTCTAGGCCACCTGAAGGAATTACGAGCACATGGTTTGAAATGATGGTGGCCCAATCAAAATACTGCTTGCCGATGGAGATGCCTAATAGTAACTAGTATATCCACCCTGAGAATTCCCGGGCATGGGGTTGCCCAAAAATCTTGCATAATTATATGATCCCCATCTGGATGCTTTCCTTGAATTCAGATCTGGGGATTTCCAACTTCATTCTTTTGGAATCTCTCTTTGGGGTCTTCAGCCATTTGTTATTTAGATATTGTCGGGCCATAACCTCTAGCTATTGAAATTGTGCCAAGGCATTAGATCGGGTGACGATGGCCGCTTCATCAAACTGGGGAATCCCCAAACCTACCCAAAAAGTTGCAGCGTCCAGGGAGACCATGGGTGTAGGATATCCGGTCGGGACTGGGGCGGTGAGCATGACGGCCTGAACGGAGGAGTTGTAATGTGTGGCCAGAGTGAGAATAAGTTTTGAGGCTTGTATTGAACATGGGAAGAAAGCGGCCTTCAGAATCTTAGATTCCCCAACATTGATGGCCAATTGGTCCCCGACTGTCTGCTAGATGAACATCATTTTGACTAGAGCCTGCATCTCTGCCCACATTCTGACGATGGTGTTGGTGATCAACTGGACCTTGGATTCGATCTTTGATCTAGTAATAGTATTATCCTTCATATATTTCATGTTGAGAGGAATATTTTCTAGGGCCCTTTTGATCTTGGACCTGATGGCTTCCCTGGTGACTGCTGTGGTGGGGAGATTTGGACTCCCAGGCAGTAAGGATGCAGAAGCCTCCGACATAGTGAAAATGTGATGTTTGAAAACCTGCAAGGTAAGGTGACCGTCAGAACCCTCATAAGATAAAAAATGTTACTCCAGATTCTAAAGGACTTACCACTGCATTGCGTACTTCACCTAAAAATTTAGTTTAGATCAAAATCTGGGAAGATATGCATGTGATGTCAACTTAGGAATTCAACCATAATCCAGGCCCGAGGGTTTCCACATACTTGATGGAAGTAAGATATAGGCTGGGCGAGGACGTTGGACCTGGAGTCTGGAAAACTAACCATTGGGAGACATGACCAGAAAGTGGGTTTTCAGGACCACGTGGGCATCACATGACCGAGCAATAAATGGGAGTTAAGGCGACGGTGGCACCAACTGTCCGAATGCACGCGGAGTGAAAGCCACTTGGTGGATTGGTGCAGGAGCACCTATTATTTGGATGTCTCAAGGAGAATTTAATATTTCACATTTTCTATAATATGGTTTCATTATTATGTAATGTCCTAAATAATATTTGGAATCCATTCAAACCATTTAGTAAGGCTATTAAAGCCATTAAAATCATAGTGACCTATAAGGTTATGATAAAGTCTAACATGGTAAAACCACTCAAATATATCCAAATATAGTGGAATTGATGTAATT
>MU225845.1:281252-300050 GCA_018584345.1 Thuja plicata
GTTAATTGCAAGTGATTTCTTTGATTTAGAGATTTATTTAACTCCTTCATATTAAATATTATAGCCATGTTTGGTTTAGATTTGATTTGATTGGTCGAAATTGATTTGAATTGTATGGCTATAATAGTTAATATAAATCAGTGATAAAAATCACCTAGGACATTAAATTGATTAAAAGAAATATGCCAAGCAGTAACAGGGTCGTTTGGACATAAATCGAGGGTATGATCACACTTAGGGCAAATAGGGTCCATAGTTGCGACATACCAAATTCAGGTGGTTACAGAAAGAACAACAAAATCTGGGACCGGGTCTCGGAGACACAAAAGACAAAATCAAAAATAAAACAAACCTCACAAGAGGGAAAGCCCAGAGATGGAAACAAAGAAAACACAGGCAACGCAAGAGCCAAAGCAAAAAGAGGGGACCCAACATTTTGCACACAAAATGTAGGGACGGGTATGCAGGGCATAACATATAGTAATTGTATTAGATGGACATACTCCATCTATGTCCATCTAGTAAGTCTAATCATGGGGTGTTCAAAGATCCCTTTCCTAAGCATGAAAAAGATAAAGGAAAAAACCACTAAATTGGGTGATGTTGTAAACTACACCAATGAACAATATAACTCTGCCATTAATCACATTAATGAAGTAGATAACCATGTGTATACTTTCATTTTAAAAGGCAAAGAAAATGAATGCATGTCAGCACATGCAGAGGTACAGTTGTGCTTTGCAGTCCCAATTCTAAACTTTTTGTGTCAACTTCATGATAAAACCTTATAGAGCTCTTAGGGAAGAAACCTACACAAATTTCCATACATGATATTTTATTCTTATCTCCCTAACATAAAGCTATCCTTGATGATGCAGGAGCATCCAATGGTGTTCGGACAATCTTGCATCACCCAAAAATATTAGTTGTTGCAATTTTTTTGGATCAATTTGCTACTTTTTAAGAAATTGCTATATTTTAGGGAAAACAAGCTTTTTTGTAGGAGAGCATGAATTATAAGTCAGTTGAGGACATGAATTCAAGGGAATATTTTGAATAGAACGTTACACACCTTGGAAAAAGAATCAAGTCAAAGATAATTCAGCACCTGAAAAATTTATTACATTTTGTGTTTCTAAAAACTTGTCAAAAAATCTTCGGAGCCAAGTTTTAGGCACTAAATGGCCCTGTACGGCCTCAAAAATTGGGGGATGACCTTAAGCAATGCATATAATATAGAGCACTTAGAGAGATTTCCAATGATGTAAACGGTTCATCAATCGAAGTTCTAGATCAAAATTTGTGCCTCCCAAAAGTTGGACCACTTTTCAGGAATTTCCCTTTTTTTGAAGCTGACGCAAATTTAAATTTTGAAACTTCTGTTTTGGTGCCCAAACACCACATTTCAAAATGTAAATTTCAATTTGGCTCCAAAACTAAAAATAGGATATTTAAGACCCATCTTTAAGGTCGAAAGGCAATTTTTGAGAGAAGGAATTGGGAGAAGGGTTTTTCTCCAGAATCTGAAAGTGTTGTAGCCTATGGGGCATGTAGTTTTCTTTTTGATTATAATGTGCATGTAATAAGCATCTTTTTTCAGATAATAGAAAGTATATTTCCTATTGTGTTATTTTGTTTTCCCGAGTTCATCCCTCATCAAGTTGTATTAGAGAGTTCATCCCTCATCAAGTTGTATTAGAGTATGTTGTTCCTGAGCGTGTGGACAAATTGTCGATTGTAAGGCAATTCACACTAGGACTAGTGGTTGTGGGATTGACGTCAAGATGCCTCCAACAGTGATGCACGCTATGAATGGTGGTATAAATGCTCTAGTAGACGAGGGTTTCAAGGCTCTTTGTAGACAGGTCAATGTATTGCAGGAAGAGTTGGGAAGAGGGATCAACTCGGGCAAAAGGAAAGAAAGTGAAGAGGGAAAAGAGGTTGAAGACCATCTAGGGGTGAAGAAGAAGAAGTGGAAGATCAAAATCAAGTGCGGCTAATAAGGGCCATTTCGAAGATAGGGAAAATACATAAGATTGAGGTTTCCTATTACTCTGGAAATCGGAACCCAAAAGAGCTTATCGACTGGATAAATAAGATGGATGAATATTTGGAGTATGGGTAGATAGAGGGCCTAGATCGAGTAAAGTTTGGAAAGAAAAATTTGAAGGGCCCTACAAGTATTTGGTGGAAGGAGATCCAACTAGAAAGAAATAGGAGGGGAAAGGGAAACATCACCAAGTGGGATCGAATGGTTGAAAACTGAAGAAGCAATTCATCCCAATGGACTATGAGTCGGATTTGCTAAAGAAACTCCAAGGGTTAAGACAAGGGAACAAGTCTATGAAAGAGTATATAGAGGATTTTTACAAGATGATTATTAGAAAAGGCCATGCAGAAGAAAACAAGGAGAAAGTTTCTCACTACCTTAATGGGTTGAGGCCAAGTATTCAGAAGGAGCTAAGCCTGCTCAGAATGACCAATATTGAAGATGAATACCAGTTTGCTTTAAAGGTGGAAGAGAAGTTGAGAAAGAGGTTTGATGGAAAGCAAAGAGGGTGGATTCAAGGAGGAAGGATTGGTGGAGATCCTTTGGGAGTAGAAATGAGGAGCAAAGGAAAAATGAAGATGTGCATACCGGTCGAAATCAGAGGAATGATGGTTTTAATTGATCTTGTGATCAAAACAATGGAGAGAAAATAGGAAGAGGAAGACCTGGAAAAGGATCTAAGAGAGGTGGCTTTAGAGGAACTTATTTCCATTGTGTTGAGGAAGGGCATCAACCCTATGAATGTCCACAACGCCAAGGAAGGACAGATAGAAGAACTAAAGGCCAATCACAAGTTGCACATGCAAATGAAGAAGCTCAATCAGAGTAGTTAGATGTTGCTAAGAGGGGAGAAACCCTCATTGTCAGGAGAACCCTGTTAAATGAAGATAGGGAGTTAGATCAGAGGAAAAGACTATTTTTCACTAGGTGAAAGTGTGAAGATAAGTGTTGTAATGTGATTATTGATAGTGGAAGCACTGACAATTTGGTATCAAAATAAATTGTCAAAAAGTTAAAGCTGAAGAGGAAAAGAAACCCACATCCTTATCGGATTGCCTAGTTGCAAGATGACCATAAGGTCATGGTCAATGAGCTATGTTTGGTAAAGTTCAATATTGGAATTTACCGAGATGAGGTACTCTGTGACATCGTACCCATGGATGCATGTCATATATTGTTGGATAAGCCATGGCAGTTTGACAGGCGTGTTATACATGATGGGTAAACACCTATTCTCTGACAAAGAATAGAGTTAATCATAAGCTGAAACCCCTGCTGAAGATAGAAGAAAAGGTATGCAGTAGTACTAGAATATGTTTTGTTGATGGGATCCTAGAATGGATAGGGAAGATAGTAGGGAAATTCCAGTAGGGATTTTAGGTCTGTTGAATGAGTTTCAGGACATTCTATCTGATAATGTCCCTGAGGGATTACCACTAGTAAGGAAGGTGTGTCATCAAATAAACTTAATCTCTGGAGATAGTTTGCCAAATAAGGCAGCTCATAGGATGACTCCTACTGAGAATGAGGAGTTGAACAGACAGGTTTAAGAATGATTGAGGAAAGGACTGATTCAGGAGAGCTTGAGTCCATGTGTAGTACTTGCAGTACTGGCACCAAATAAAGATGGAGTGTGCAGTATGTGTATAGACTCTAGGGACATAAATAAGATACCAATAAAATATAGATTTACCCTGCCAAGGATGGACGACCTCATGGACTGCTTGAGTGGAGCTCAATATTTCACAAAGATAGACCTCAAGAGTGGATACCACCAAATTCAGATTAGAGAGGGTGATGAATGGAAGACTGCACTTAAGACAAAAGAAGGCATGTATGAGTGGCAAGTCATGCCTTTTGGGTTAACAAATGTACCGAGCACCTTCACGTGTCTCATGAATGAGGTACTTAAGGAATTTATGAGAAAATTTGTTATTGTGTATTTAGATGATATTTTGATTTTCCATAAGGATCGAGATGAGAACTTAATTCATATTCATAGAGGCTTTGAGAAGCTAAGAGATGAGAAACTTCTGATTAATCTGAAGAAATGAAGTTTTGTACAAAGGGAACTTGTATACTTGGGGTTTTTTGTCTCACCAGACGGTCTCAAAATGGACCCAAAGAAAGTAAAGGTCATTCTAGAATGGCCTACCCCAAGGAGTGCTACTAAGGTGAGGCCTTTCCATGGTCTAGCTAGTTTTTATAGGAAGTTCATTAGAGACTTCAGTAGTATTTATGCACCCCTAACTGAGACAATGAGGGGGGATAGAAAATAGTTTAAATAGACTATAGGAGCTAAAAGAAGTTTTGAAATGTTAAAGAAGAAGGTGACAGAGCAACCTATTTTATCCCTCCCTGATTTCAACAAGGTGTTCCAGGTGGATTGTGATGCCATTGGAGTTGTTCTAAGCCAAGAAGGTAAGCCAATTGCATATTTTGGTGAAAATTTAAATGATGCAAAGAAGAAGTATTATGTTTATGATCAGAAAGTCTATGCAACAGTTCAAGCATTGAAGAAATGGATGCATTATCTATTTCCAAAAGATTTTGTTTTATATATTGGTCATTGAGCATTACAGTACTTAAATAGCCAGGGTAAATTGAATCAAAGACATTTAGTGTGGGTAGAATTTTCGCAAAGCTATACCTTTGTTTTGAAACATAGGAGTGGGAGGTATAACAAAGTTGCAGATGCCTTAAGTAGGAGCCAAATCTTATTGGTAGAAATGCAGATTGAAGTGGTTGGGTTTAGTGAACTCAAGACACTATACTCCGAAGATCCTAATTTTACAGACGCTTGGATGACTTGCAAGGAACCTGTTACTTTGCACATGATCCAAGATGGTATGTTGTTTAAAGGAAGTCAGTTGTGCATCCCAAGGAGTTCAATGAGGGAGAATTTTGTCAAAGAGAAACATAGTGGTGGAATGGAAGGACACTTTGGTCAAGATAATTTCATCGGCATTGTCAGTGAGCATTATTATTGGCCATAGTTGTCATAGGATGTGAAGAAACTTGTGCAGAGTTCTCGAGTGTGTCAGATGGCTAAAGGAGTTAGCCAGAACATTGGAATTTATCAGCCATTACATGTACTCTCAAGCACCTGGGAAGATATAAGTATGGATTTTGTTCTTGGCTTTCCAAGGATAAAAGAGGAAATGATTTAGTATTTGTGGTAGTTGATAGGGTTTCAAAGATGATGTTGGCTAAATATTTTGCAAGTCACTAAGACTACAACTTGAAAAATGTGTATTTAGGAAGAAGTGTGTGAGATTACTCTCTCCTCTCATTAATAGGGGAGGCTCAAAGATTGACTTAAGAACAATCAACTGAGGCAACAGTAAATTTATCTAAAGATGAAATGATACAAGAGCTCAAAGTCTCTTGTCCTCACTTCAACTAAGTGCTTTATCTATCTAATTCCCAATACGAAAGCCCAAAGTCTTCAGTCCTTGGAATATTGCAGCCACTACCTTCTATAGTAACCCTTATCCCCTGAAGCTCAAAGTCTTCAAACAATTCAAATTAAAGCGCTCAAATGATATATGTCAGATAACTATTAATTTGAGAAAGGATTAACCAATGTGACATAAGAACACACTCGCTAATTTTCAAAATCAACAACACAAAGTTTTCTAATTCTTTTTCCTTTATTCAAATGCTCAACTTTTCACAATGAAACTCAAAGTTTTCATAATACAAGAGAATTGCCTATAGTTTTCTTGCACAGAACAAAAGATGAATATTTACAATGAACCCCCCCTCCTTATATAGGAAAAGAGAAGAGGGAAAAAGTGGAGAAGAAAGGGGAAAACCTAAACCACTTTTGACTTATTCAATGCTTATCTAAACTAACTTTGACTTATTCAATGTTGCGGGATCTAATGTACCTCCAACATGATTACATGAGAATGTTTTTACATATTTCCATGCAATCTGTCTAAGATTCTATATTTATACAAAACTAAGTGTCCTAACAACACTTTTAAATAAAATTGATGCACATCTCAAATTGGCAAAGAGACTTGTGCACGATGGCTGGGTCTGGTGCACCTGTGTGTTGAGCAATGTTCACAGTCTTACGTGCAACACTTGCTGCTTTCAAAATCTCACCATTGTACCCACCCAGATTTTTCTGAAGTTGATTCAATGCCACCTTTTCATCTCATATACAGTCATTCTTAAAGGGCCCACCATGCTACAAAGTGAAGATATTTTCTTCATTCTTTTTGTCTTATAACCCAACTTGCACTTATGCATTTTATAAAGAAAAAAACTCCATATATACCCTCTTTTTCATCTTCTTAAGAGGCTGCCCTCTTTTCTTGGTTATACATCTAATAATGGATCTTTCTCTTCTTAATGACAAAATTCTTATCTTCTATAATTTTCAAGTAACAGTTACTGCAGTTGCAAACCTTGTCATGTCGGAAGGAAGATCTGCATCTCCTAAAGATAAAGGAAAAAAGAAGATGAAATACCAGTATGACAAGTACCAAAACTCCACTATACCCTCTCAGATCACGTCTTATGTGGAGGAGATTTGAGATACAGAGATCAGGCATTTTAACATAGAAGAGTTCCTGAAAAGAGTGGATACGTCCACAAAATATGAAATGACCAGTATCCAGGAGAGCTATATACACCATGTCTCCACTTTTCTAGTGGCTGCACTTGAACCAGAGTTCATAATATCTTGTGCCAAACACTTTGATCCTACATCCCAAACAATCAAAGACCAAGGTGGGAAAGTGGTCATCAGCTTGGATCCAGACACCATTGATTAGGTTTTTAAGGTTCCCCCAACTCCAGTCATATTGTACATGACAGTTAATAAAGCTCTCAAAAGTTGGGAGAATGGAAAGATAGTTTGTGTGAAGTATATCAATGGACATTGGTTGATTACCAAAAGGCCCAATTTGGTGAGATGGCCAAAGGGAGTGAACAGATCTGATTTCAAGGAAGAGGTCCATGATCTCATAACTTTATTGAGCAGAGTAAAAGGACTCAAGGAGTCTAACCTTTTTGAGCCATGGATGAATAAATATCTCTCTTTGATTCTGAAATCAAGACAGAGATTGTTCTAGGGTGAATTCATAAGTGATTCTATTTGTGAGAAATTGGTGCAAGTGCTCAATAAAAGTGCTTTTTACATGAATTCATATCTCGTCTACATTGTTGTTGCCTTGGGTTCTTTCTCAGGGCTGTCTACTAAAGGAGACAAGATGCAAGTACCCATGTGGATCTATTATGAACAGTTTCCTCTGAGAGCCAGTCAAATCCATTTCAGGAGGGTACAAGATGCATTCTTTGGCCGCTATCGATGCTTTTTTGATAAGGAAATCCCAAACAGACGAGTCTCTGATGAGACATGGAGCAAGGTTAGCGAATATGACTTCCTTTTTCTTCAGTTTCCAAATTTCACCTACCTCAGGGTGGGGTATTTCAGGGGTGAACCATATATTTTTCCGAGATATCCGATGGATAAAATCGTTCTCATGGAGTTGGATAGGTAGCTTATGGCTGTACAAGATTATCAAAATTCTTTGCACAGATCGAGAGTTGACATTTCTTCACGCAATCCTTTAAGGATTGGTGAGTATTCACTTGACACAGTTCTGAAGGCCAAAAATATGGAGTTCAAACTTCAGGAAATTAACTTGAAGAAGTTCATGGCCAGAAGTTCTTTTGACTGGACATGCATGAATGACAAAATCCAAAGGCAATTTAGTCATGTACATCGCCTAAAGGATGTTTGGATTGATCTTCGTACTGAGGTAGACATCACCAAAATGGATTATTGTCAGCTTACTGTCAAGAAAATAATAGATTTTTGTCTTGCTGAGATTCCAGAAGGAGTCATAGATGATGATGATCTATCTTAGATCCAAAGTATAAAAAGCATCGTGTCAAGAATTTGCCTGTCTTATTTCCATGTTGGTCAGTTAAAGAGAATGTATCCATATGGGATAGGTTCTAGAACATTAAGGAAAACACAAATATCTAGTTAAAGAAGAGGGGCATAAAGAGTATCAAGATCAAGCCTGGACGGGACTTCGATCCAGCTGGTCATCTTTAATCTTTAGATAAATTCACTGTTGTCTCAGTTGATTGTTCTTAAGTCAATCTCTGAGCCACCGGTATTACTGTTGCAAGGGGAATTGTATGTGTTATAGTTCATTTCTACTTGAAGCCACCTGTGGTAAGAAGGGAGCCTCCCCTATTGCTGAGAGGAGAGAGTAATCTCACACACTATTTCCTAGAAGATACATTTTGCAAAGTTGTAGTCTTAGTGACTTTGCAAAATATTTAGCCAACAAATGACAAATTTCATTCCTTGCCAAAGGACTCACATTGCAGTTCACATTGTTGATTTATTCTTCAAAGAGGTGGTGAGCCTACATGGTCTTCCAAAGAGTATAGTTTCAGATCATGATACCAAGTTTGTGGGATATTTATGGAGAACCTTGTGGAAGAAATTAAAGACCGAGTTGAAGTATAGTTTTGCACACCACCCACAGACTGATGGACGGACTGAAGTAGTGAATAGGAACCTGGCTAACCTACTAAGATCCCTAGTAGGAGACAAACTCGAGGGACGGGACTTAGTCCTACCACAGGCAGAATTTGCCTACAATAATTCTGTGAATAGGAGTACTGGTAGGTCACCATTCCAAATTGTGTATGGAGGTAGTCCAAGGACCGCACCAGAATTGAGGAAGATGGACCACAAAAGAAGGACCAGTGCTGAAGCAGAAGACTTTGCAGAGCACGTCAAGAATCTACATGAGGAAGTGTGAGAACACACCAACAAGATGAACATGTGGTATAAGGCTAAGGCAAACAAGAAGTGGAGGCATAAGGAGTTTCAAGTTGGGGATGAGATCATGGTGTATTTGAGGAAAGAAAGGTTTCTAGTAGGAACCTACAACAAGTTAAAGATGAAAAACTTTGGTCCCTGCAAGATTAAATAGAAGCATAATTCAAGGAATGCATATGAGGTGGAGTTCTCAGATGGAATCAATATTTCCCCTGTCTTCAACATTGTAGATTTAATAGAATATCGAGAAGGTGGAACAGAGGAAGAATCTATAATAGAGCAACTTAGTATTCCAACACCTACTTCAGGGAAGGAGGGTATTGAAGCAATCTTGTACAGTCGTATGACAAGGAGTACTAGAAACATGCTGTATGAAGAATATTTAGCGAAGTGGAGGGACAGACCTATGGAAGACTCCACATGGTTATCCAAAGAAGAGGTTGACCACTTGGGTTTTTCCCCACCATCCGAGAAGTAACAGGGTCACTTTTCAAATTACCCTGGGTGTCTGATGTAGGAGCATCTAGCAGTGTCTGAGCAATCCTGCATCACCCAAAAATATTAGTTGTTGCAATTTTTTGATTGATGTTTTTGCATTTTTGGATACCCATTTGGGAAAAATTGAGATTCCAACTCTCAGAATATGATGGCTACATTTATGGATCAATTTGCTACTTTTTAAGAAGTTGCTACATTTTAGGGAAAACAAGCTATTTTGTAGGAGAGCATGAATTATAAGTCAGTTGAGGACATGAATGCAAGGGAATATTTTAAACAAAATATTACAACCTTGGAAAAAGAATCAGGTCAAGATCATTCACTGTTTGAAAGTTATTACAGTTTGTGTTTTCGAAAACCTGCCGAAAAATCTTCAAAAACAAGTTTGAGGCACTAAACGGCTCCGTACGGCCTCAAAAATTGGGGGACAACCTAAGGTGACATTAATGGCTATAGAGCGCTTAGAGATATTTTCTATGATGTAAACAATTCATCAATCAAAGTCCCAGATCAAAAGTTATGCCTCCCAGAAGTTGGACCACTTTTCGGGAATTTCCTTGTTTTAGAACCTGATGCAAATTTGAATTTTGAAAGTTTTGTTTTGGCGCCCAACCACCACATTTCAAAATATAAATTTCAATTTGGCTCCAAAACTAAAAATAGGTTATTTAAGACCCATCTTCAAGGTGGAAAGGCAGTTTTTGAGAGGAGGTATTGGGAGAAGGGTTTTTCTCCAGAATCTAAAAGTGTTGTAGCCTATGGGGCATGTAGTTTTCTTTCTGATTGTAATGTGCATGTAATAAGCATCTTTGTTCAGATAATAGAAAACATATTTCCTATTGTGTTCTTTTGTTCTCTCGAGTTCTACCCTCATCATTTGATAAAGCACTTGTTAATGCTACTATACCTACTGACCTATATGTGGATCAATTCCAAGCTATGGTGGGACATATCACTTCCCCTCATACTCTCACTTTCATAGAACAAATGACTCATCCATGCAACAACCCCAAACTGCACCTCTCCACATTGAGGATTTCACTCACAAAATCAAGATCATAAATGTGGATCATAAAATAAGGATTCTTTGATAAAAGTGAGAGTATGAGTCTCAATATTGGTACTTTGAAATTGATCATAAAATAAGGATTTTTTGATAATGTAGTGGATGCCCAAAAGAAAATCACCATAAAAACTTATGATGAAGAACTTTCATCTAAAGGGTTTGTTACATTACCAATTAGAGTTGGACTTGTGGTGAAATATATGGTTTGACAAGTCCTAGACCTTGGAAAACTTTGTGAAGCTTTACTTCTTAAAAAAATTGGTTTAGACAACCTTCCTTCAGGTTGTTCTCATATTGACCATAGATATCTTGGTAAGTAACCCATTCAAAAGATAAAGTGTCATTCATTTTCCACTACTCCTTTGTTGCAAATAGTACACATTCTTTCTTCCCAAAAATTCATTGGGAACCGTCATCTACATGTTTAGGGACGCAACTATCCTCCATGTAAAATGCATTGTTGACCAAATTTCAAAAAATGGAAAACACAATGGATTTTCATGAAATTTTCAGCATTTGTTCTTCATGATCTGCATATTTTGTGGTAGAAAACCACAAAAAAAATGCAAAAACAAAAACAATATGCTTTTGCGAATCTGAAAAAAAAAAGCTTGACTTATTTTTTTGTCTTTGGTGCATTTTACATTGAGATTAGCCGGCGCCCTTGTCTAGCACCTTAGATGATGAGACCAAATTCTTAGTTTCGCCACCACCTATCTAGGGGAAAGGCACCAGTAGTGGACATAGCATCTATACCTGTTCACTCAATTTTAATCATTTATTTACTAGTAGTGGATCATTTATATACCAATAGTTGGTCATTTTTTTAGCTTTTTTGACCCATGATTGGCTCATTTGAGCACCACTAGTAGTGATTTACTAAACCACTATTGGATTTTTTTCGTGCTTTTTTGACCCACTACAGGTGATTTGAGTGAATAATTATTGGTGCAATGGGGGTCAAGTATCGGTAAACACTTTTTTTGGACTACTTTTTGACCCCTTCGCGCATAACGTTTTCTATAGAGTGCATTATTATTGGCCAAAAGCTGAAACCTTAGCTTTAAGCAGCTAAGTCGCATACAAAAACAACTAAAAAAAAAGCATCCAAATCCGATATCATTTGGTACCTCAATTGAACACGCGAAATTAGCTATAGCCACTACTAGTGCCTTTCCCCTAGCCTTATCCTTAATTGCCACCTACAAATAATCTTTTCATCATGATCCCAATTAGAATTGAACTCTTTGACATAGTGAGCTTTTTTCACCCCATTTATATTGTCCACGTGATAACGCTGAATTTTCTTAAAACAAACCTTCACTACAGTTTTCCCTTCGAAGAAGCCTCAAGGAAATTCACTAGATTACTTCCCAGCTAAGACAAACTTTGTTTGAATATCCTCATCAATCACGTCAAAATCATAGCTTATCATAGCTTTCTGTCTATTCATAGATGTTATTATTATTAATGTTGAAAGTGATTGTTAAGAAGACATGAAACATTAAATTAAAATATAGAAACATTTCTAATTACGAGGAAGCCACCACGAGCTATCATTGATGGTGTGAAGAAATGACCAGTGAAATAAAGAGAGAGCTTCACTCCATTTGCCTACAAACTCTCTCAAACAAAATATAGCCTAAATATCCAAGGGGAAGGACTACGACTGGTTTATGAGGTAGAATTTTACATCTTCCTACGAAAATGTTGGGAATTCACTTGGAATTTCTTAATTGTCTTTTATCCCTACAAAAGACAATGAATTTTCTCATGCATGAATCACATCAAGTCCATTGGTTACAATTTTAGTACCATTTTGTAAATTGGGAGCCCTTGGAGGAAGTTACCTCGAAATGGAAGGATCAAAAGTCAAGCAATTTTCTTTGACAAATTCAGTCTACATATTTATTGCTGGCCACTAGATTTATGTACCCTAAAAAGTATGAAGATTGTAAATAGCTAGGAAGCCACCATGAATTTTATTGGAAGGAATGAGTAGTTGACTAGATATTAGTATTATATTAGTCTGTAAGGGCACGGAGTCCCCTTTGACAGTTGATAGTGATTTGTCTGAGTTTTCCATTTGAGAGGAAGAGGAGTACACAGCCTTTATATATTGTATTCAATAAGTAGTACCTAGACATTTTTGGATAACTTATATGTTAAATGAAATT
Source organism: Thuja plicata (assembly GCA_018584345.1). Taxonomy (NCBI): domain Eukaryota; kingdom Viridiplantae; phylum Streptophyta; class Pinopsida; order Cupressales; family Cupressaceae; genus Thuja; species Thuja plicata. The sequence goes on from MU225845.1 coordinate 293,867, forward strand.
AATGTATGATTAGTATTTGTGTTGTGTTTTATTAATTTCTATTTTTTTTTCTTTTTAATTGAAAATTTTTTGTCAGGATTTATTAGTTGAGCATTTTCAATAGTTTGTTGATATAATGTCTAATATTTTTGACAATATTGTACAATACTTGTGACTTTAAAATTGTTAACGCTGATAATGACTTCATAATTGAATGAAATGTATTTCTTAGATCTAAAAAGCAACAAATCATGTGATGCCACATGAAACACACAAATTAAACATGACTTAGTGCACAAGTTTAGACTTACTTTTGTTTGGACACCTTGGCAAAAAACATTTTGGCATGACATCATATTTGATCTTGTGGCCTTGCAACCTTAATTACAAGTAAGAGACTTGCCAAGTAAGTTGTTAAAAAATAGGAGAGATTTGAAAGTTCCACGAAGGATTATGGAAAGTGTGAAGTTATGGTGGTCAACTATTGGATCCTCTCCCCTATATTGTTTCAATACAAAAGAAAATATATATTTATATTAGTTTTCTATCTACAAATACACTCTACAACGATTTTAGACAATATCACATGTGTTTTAGCTTTTGAAATGATTAATTATTCTCTCTTTCAACCTTCTATTGGTTTCTTTACAACGATTTTAGACAATATCACAGGTGTTTTAGTTTTTGAAATGATTAATTATTCTCTCTTTCAACCTTCTATTGGTTTCTTTGTAATTCTTGATAGTTTTGTTTGGGCTTCATTTCAAGGTCCCTATTGATAGCTTTTATTCCGTAAACATAATGACTATAAAAGAAAGGTTGTAAATATAAGTTAGGAATTTTTATGGAAGGATGAGTTCATTTTGAAAGATTCAACATTTAGAAATAAATAAATAAATTGTTGTCAATATATTTATATAGTGACATCTAATATTTTGTTGTGATTACAATTGTTAGGATTAAGATGCATTCAATTTTATGTCATTTATTATTTCCATCATCCTTGTTAAGATGTCTCTAGGTGTCTAGGGTAGTAATGGTGTAATTTGAATCTATATTTAATGTTAAGAGGTATTCTACAATGGTAATGAGGCATTGAGTATAATGGTGTGAATTTATTAGCAAAAAAATTTACATTTTGATTTAAATTTGGTATCTATTTACAAATCAAAATACTAATTTTTAACAATAAATATTTTTTAATAAACACTTAAAAAGAAAAATAAGCATAAAATTATGATATTTTTTTCCTACAATTAAATGATTTTATTTTAAATTAATGTAAAATAGAAAAAATAATTAATTTTTTAAAATTGCAATTACCAAACATTAAAGTAAAAGTTGTATACCAAGGTAAAACAATTGTATTATCAAAAAATAAAGTGAATAGTGTAGATATGATAAAACTTGTGTCTAAATAAAATGGTTCCAAAGTATGACAAAATAGCTCTATTTTGATAACTATCAACATTATTGTAGGTAGATGTATTTAAGATATCTATACTAGTTTGTAAATACACTCATAAAGGATGAAGGAGTTCCCTAACAATAAGATTTGTCTATTTATAAATTGATATTAACTAACTCCTCAAGCAAGGGAAGTTGGAAGGATGTGTCAATTGATGTGTGTAAAGGCAATTGTTAGCTTTGAAGGGAAAGTTATATTGAGTGCTAAGTTTGATGAGTCTTTTCAAAGGAGAATCCATAGGAAAGGGCATTTAGTTTTTGCGAGAGAGTTTTAAGTGCTCCTCTTGTGGGAAACTCCAACAACTTTATTAATAGGAACTTTAGGATGAAGGTTTAGTGAATTTTCATGAGCTCACAAAAAGCTGCAGGTTGAGAAAAAAAATGTGTTGTATTCTAATCTTTCTTTTGAAGATAATGCTTATTGGCCTCTTAGTTGGTTTGAACTTTAAAAAGCTTTCTTTATATTAAATCTATACTATGGTGTTATCATATATTTTGTTTATTTCTTATGTTATAAATTTATTTCTATAAACTTCATATTGTATTCTATAATTAAGCTTGAATGGGTTTTCATGATTAAAAGGACTTCATTTTAAATTTGTAAAACTGATTTTAAAAATGTCATGTAGCAATTACTTACCTTTATTCCCAACATTTGGTATCAAAACTTCGACACCTTTGTTTCCTATGGTTGAAAGGATTTTTGGGTTAGAACAACATTTTTACTAATTTTATTTTATAAATCGTTCTGTGAAATTCATGGTTGCATGTATAAATTAGTTAGATATCAAGAAGTTTATTGAAAATAATAATGAGTTACAAGCACTAAATATGGATGATCTCCTAAAAGAGAGAGACCAATGCATACTCACAACAAAGGAATCTAAGCTTGAAATTATTGTCCAATACTTGTGGAATAAGACAGATAGGAAAGCAAGGAGGACAATCCAACTTTTTCCTCTTGATTTTATCACATTAAATATAGTAGAAGAGCCCATCATTTATTTTGTATGGGAAAGGTTGGTTGACATATCTCAGTGAGCAAATTATATAAGAAAAATAATATTTTCTCTAAAAATGTAAGAAGGCTAATTGGTAGCCAAGTATTTAAATTTATGTAATGTTGTTTTGATTCAATCATCCTCTATAGATATAAAGGTAAAAATGAAGATAAATGTATTATTCTTTTATCTTATTTTCGCTATCCAGTGGCCACCATAGCTAGCGACACTACGCATGGGCTACCAAAGGTCCATTAGAGCTCTCTTGTAGGCCAAATTGGGTCCTTTTAAATTTTGCATAACTTTTTCATAGCTATCAAATTTCACCAAATGAGTAATCAATGAAAATATGAAAAAGGGAACTATCCATGCACAAAGGTTTTGATGAGAGGTTTTGTTATTTTATATATATATATACTAAAAGTTGAAGTTGATAGCTACATTTTTCTTCAAAGGGCCATAACTTTCACCTTGGAACTCCATTTTTAAATATGAATAGGTGTTAGAAAGCTATTGAAAATAACTGCAAATGTTTAGAGGTATTTTTCCATATTGTATTAGGTTCTCTTTGTATCAAAGGTTCCATTTGTGGCCATTATGGTCTTAGAGATATTGTAATTCAATAAAATCCTTGCAATCACACTAATCATAAAGTGCCAACATTGTCACATTTTTTAGTGGTGATTTTCAAGACTAATGGAAAAGGGGGAGTCTTTGCTTTCAGTTGGTAATGTCATTAATGTTAACACTTTGCTTTCCTATAGTTGAGAGCTTGTTGGCATGTGTTATGGTGTTGACATTTTTATGTCAATCCTCTACTTTTTGTGATGTTTAGTAGTGAAGGTGTCATTGATGATAGTGATGTTAGCCCTCTGGTGATATGGTTAAAGATATGAGGAAGTATATTGGATTGGTATGTTGTAAGTGGTAAAATCTTATGCAGATGATTGATGGCTTATGATATTCTCTATGATGGATGTGCACCTACTTAGTGTTGATGTCTACACTATGCTAAAGTGATGGTATAGATGTTGTGGTTCAATTTCTAATGTTGACATTATTGTGAGATGTCATTTCCATGTAGATACAGTTTGATGTCAACCCTCCTTTGTGTTAACAATGATGTGTGTCATTGATCAAAGTTGGAATTGAGAGACGGTGATAGTGTGAGACCTACCTCAGACCGGCATAGTTTTACTGCTTTATCTTTTATGCTTTCGGTGATTATTTACTTAGACATACTTTAAATATTGAGAATCTTATGTATTTGAGGATCTGTTAAATCCTATGTTATATATTCAGTACCTGGTTATGTAATCAGGGTACACTTGAGATACTTTATGTTTTGATTCAGTTTTAGTTTATGATGATGTCATGTATGGGAATGATTGTGTGGATGCAATTGTGATGAAAATTGATTTAGGAAACCGATGATATGATTATTTAATTCAAATGTAGATATAGTTTATAGGCAATGTATTATTGATGTTGTATTATGTTTTCATATAATCTTAGTGTGGACCTACTAATGTGTGTAATGAGTGTGCAGGGATAGTTGGTCATGGATCTAAATCAAGGACCCAGAATTGGAACCTATGTTATATTCGGTGAATTCCAAGGTCCTCTTTGTACGTAGAAATATGGACCTCGTTGTATAAGTTATTTATTTGTGAATGTGGTTTGCATGTGTGTATTTAATTCAGTTATAGTAAATGTGAATAAGCCATGCCATTTGTTTATTTAAATTATGCCAATTTAGCAATTGTTGTAACTAAGTGTTGGCATGGCTAGTTATTGCATCTAGGATAGGTGTAGGGTTATCTAAGGGTTACTTAAGTGTAGTATCCAAGCCTACCCTAGGTTAGAAAGTTTCTAGATGGTCAAATTGACTTAGAAATCTATGGGTAAACTATAGGTGGGGTTTAGGAGGGTCTTTTAGGCTCCCTGAAGGTAACCGATGGTCAATTTTTAGATACCCAACTAGGTACCCTAGGGGTTAGGGGTCATATTCAACCCATTAAGAGCCTTATAACTCATGTATTACTCCCTTAAAGTCTCCATTTTAAAGTTGAGCGAAATTGAAGAGTTGTAAAGTTTTGGTTAACTTCTATTTTCTTCCCAAGTTGCATTTAACTCCATTTATGGAGAAGGAATGCAAGTGGGAAGAAGGGATGGTTAAGGTCTCCTCATCATTTATTGGTTCCTGATATTTTTGAGGTTTTCTTATATAGGGAAGATTTTAGGGAGAGCTTGGGTTGTGCACCCACTCTCTACCTTTAGAGACATTTCCAGGATTGAAAGAGTTTGTAGAGATAACCTTGGAAGGATTTCTCAACTCAGGAATTCAGATTTGATCATAAGCCTGAAGCAAGGTTGGTTTATCCTTAGTGTAGATGTTTCTCTTTTGTATGCATGGAAGCTTGGAACTCCATTAATGTAGTCATTGGTATTTTATAGTTTCTTGCTTTGAGTTTTTGGTGTGTTAGTATGTTGTTTTTATTTTATAATTTCATTTGTGAATGGGATTCTTCAAGGCACACTCACCCTTGGGAGGGCAGAGTAACCTTGAAAGGGGTGGTAGGAAGTGACTCCAGGTTAGTTCAGGGTCTCCCATGTGTGGAGGGATACATAATGGGTTCTTGATTCTCATGATCCCAAGTATGCCTAAGGGCACCTGGGGGCATAAGGAGGAATATTTGACTGCATCTTGTGTAGATGGTCATTCCAAGTCCATGTGTGGCTTGTAATATTATTTTTGATACTTTGGATTTTCCTCTTGTGACAGTCTACCACCACCCTTGTTTTAGGAAGGCCTCTTGGAGACCTTCCTCCTGTTTTTCCATGTATGGGAGATTTCTTTTGTGTTTCTATGTTTGAGTGAGTTCCTATGTGTTTTTGGGTTACCTAATTTTTACCTGTTCCATTCTGGATCCCCTAGCTCGGGGGTGACCTTGAAAAGGTCTAGGTTGGGAGGTGAGCCTCCATGGTCAACCTCTTTCTTTTTTACAGGATTCACAGCTAGATGTTAGGAGCTTTGCAAGTTTATACATTTGAAAATTGGAATTAGGGATTTCATTGTAACCTTGTATGGTCTTGTAATTTAGTTGTATCCATATTGTAAAATGGAGTTTCAAATGATTATGTAATCTGGGTTTTCATTATGTTAATGGAAATGAGTTTTTTTTTGGAAATTATACTTGCATTTTATATAAATAAATGAAAATGGTATGCAACTTAAATTCCTAAGTTTAAGCAAATCTCAATATATGGACATTTGGAATTTGATAGTTTATGAGTAAGATATAGAATAAACGTTAATTTTAAACATCCAATTACAATTAATTTATGTGGTATGAAGTGTGTAAAAATAAAAAGATTGACGATCTAAAGAGATGGTTAAATTTCCATTTAAATGTAAAAGTATTATTGCTATTTTGAAAAAAAATTTAGCTTAATCCTTAATTATGCAAAAAGGCAAATTTAATGAATTAATGTGTATGTGAGTTCTTGAAATTAATTTTATACTTAGAATTTTTTTAATTATTTTGTGAAAAACAAAATTTCCCTATTGAAAAATCCATTTCCTACAATATCTAAGTCTACTTGATTAGATACATAATGCTATTTTAAAATTTAAAATTAGGATCTCTATACCCTTGTTGTTTGAGGACAGAGTTTACATATATTTTTCACCAGTCAAATAAAATATTATATCTGCAGTTATATATATATATATA